>OY755171.1:2396152-2736468 GCA_963576735.1 Bedellia somnulentella
CGGGCACTTATCTCGAGGTATGCTTATTAATATTCGTGGTGAAGTACTTTAAAGTATTTTCGACGTCATTTAATATTGTGTTTGTGGCCAGGTACCGAGACTATGGTCTCGACGTCGATCTGGCAAGGGCACACCGCCGCCATGCGTCCACTGCCGCCACTTGGAGGCATGGCTGGCGCGGCGTAGTGAGGAGCGCACTACGCCCGACCGCCTGGCGTTCTCCAGCTCTGCTGACGACGATGACGAGAGTGACGTCGAGACACCCCAAGTGTTGCTAGCGCCACCTCCACCACCACGATCGACATACATTCCGTCAATACCCTCGCCTACAACCTCACCGCCACCTTCACCTGGAGCACCCTCCTTCGAGCTCCAACCTCCAACTGACGATCCACCGGCTCTTCCTGCAAGAAGAAGATCTATTTCTCGTCAAGAGGCATTTTTCGTGGAACCGACCGGATCGTCACTCGAGAATGTGAGAGCGTCGGAAGAAGAAGCAGCGGCGAGTGCTCGGGATGCCGTAGTGAACGATATTTATTTGGCCGTCCCCGATTTGAAACGAGACAGAGCTGCTTCTGTTGATTCGTGTTTCTCAAAAGTATCAGGAGCTAGAGCAGAAGAAATCAGTGGTGGAGGAGAGTTTTTATTGGTGCCGGCAAATTCAGCGCTCCGGTCACGTTCCGTGGACATCGTGCTCCCGACCGCAGACCAAGCTTGGTATAAGGCGCTGGCACTGACTGCGCCACAAGCTCCTAAGCCAGGAACAGAGCAAGATCAGCAAGATTCAGCTATCCCGATTCCTGATGTCAGGTCAGTCATAAGCACAACTTTAATAAAACTGCATGTGTTCTTACTTCTTTTTATTAATAAAATCTTTCCTTGCCATTTAGGTAGTATATTTGCGGACATGTCAAAAACATTTACGATCACTTGATATCATCAAACAGGATAGTTCTCGGTTTTCAGCTTAATGGACGTTATATCTGTTTTGGTCAAGTTTGTCAACAAGTTCCGAATCGAGGCGACACGACAGCTCGGCTTCTCGTACGAACTTTCACCTATAATTGTATATCAACAATTGCTTCCCTTTGTTATGAAATACGATTCAGCAGACACAAACAGCCACAGCTTTCCGATAATGCCACATTGCTACAAAATGTGAACTTTTGTTTTGTAGGAACTGCAACAGATAATACTTTCCTTTGGACTGTAGAGACAAACGTTTTATCTTTTCGAACTTAACTTGCGTACTTCTGTACTATGAAGGTTTGTATATATTGCGGACATTTTCCGGTCTTTCACTTTAGAAATAATTTACATTTATTCTGCGGTTTGTATTAAACATTATATAAATCAAATTGTAGTTCAGCACATAAACATATACGAGTATATACACAGTACATATGAATTCCTAAAAATATTATACGGCCTCCAACAAATTTACAAATTAGGGTGACTATTAGGGTAGCATTTTCACACTTTCGTGTAACTTGCCAAAATAGCTCAGTAGCAGCCCTAATGCATTTTTAACATGCAAAATATTTTCAAATGTGCGGATGTAGAATGGTGATAATTTATTTCACATCAGCAAAGGTGTTGCAGTTTCGACTATGTTACTGATACTTGTTGAGTTTTTTCTACACGCGTAGTAATATTTATGATGGAATGTCATACATTCAATTCTGTTCTTGTGTATATAAACTAACTTGTATAGTTTATATAACCGCATACCTACCACCATCCGTCCTTTGTTTCATCATCTTTTCCTCAAACAACTTTCAAAACTAGATGAGGGTACTTTCATTCTGAAGTAATGGCTACCCTTTTTGAGATTTATTAGATGTCAATGTTAGTGAGGAAATGTGTTCTTAATCTGAAATTACCTAAAATGCTTGATGGATCATCTCTTATTGCTCTAAACTAGAGCTAGGTCTGAATAAAAATTACTTTATGCAAGTACTGTTTCTGCTATGGGCGGTGTTTTTCCGATTAGATCTCCTTTGTAGAAACATAGAATTGAATTATCACTATAATTAACAAAAAATATAATCAATATATAACTGCCACCACGACGGTTGGTGCACCGTAGTGGGGAGCTCCATGGGAATCAAAGAAGATTTCGGGACTGACGATGCCTATAGTGTATATTCTATATATTGTCTGTTAATGTCTACCAACTGATATTACTGATTATAACTGATTAGGTTGTTAGCAGAGTGGAAATGGGCAAATCTTCATAAAGTGTAAGGGGTTAAAAGATTGGTGAAGTTTTCTAGAAGACTAGTTTTACTTGTATCGTGTAAATTCTTTTGACAAGTCTTCACAAACATATTTTGTAAAGAAGATACATACTGATAATAACTGATTAGGCTGTTAGCAGGCAGAGTAGAAATAGGCATTCTCTATTAATGAAGAGTCCGATAAAGTCGGTCGATGAAAAAATTAATCGTGTAAATATGGGGAACCATATAAAAGTTATGTTTTTTTTATGCTCCTGTGGGAACCCTTGCGAAATCCGGGATGAATTATATCCTATATGTTGGCCAGGTGTATAACCTACATTCATGCTAAATTTGATCAAGATCGGACCGGTAGAATTAACGTGATGAACGGACATACAGACAGACAGACATTTTTTTCAAAAATAGCAAATTTGGCTTCAGTATCGAAAATAAAACATATTCCACCGGTTTTCATTTTTTTTTCTTCTATGTACAGTTTTGACCTCGTGGTCGATAGAGTCTAGTGATTTTTCTCAATGAATGCACTGAGTGACGTTAGGACAATTTTCAATCTATCCAGTGGTTCCTGAGCGTAGCATATTCAAGTAAACAAACTCTTCTGCTAAATAACATTAGTACGCAGAATTATCAATTCACCAAAAATCAAAACACTGTAAACGTCGCGAAAATTCTTTTGATAATTCACAAACACATTTTGTAAAGAAGATACGTAACGATTGAGAAAACTTTGTAAACCGCTTATAGATTCCAAATTTAGCGACATTCTTCTCATTTCAATTGTATTTGCAAACTGTCAAGTAATTGGAAAAATCTCCTAGCACCGTTTTCTTTCTACAATACAAAAGCTTAAAAGAATTCTATTCCGTGTACCAATCTATCGACGTGACAAAGGTGACGGGGGAATGCATTGGAAATATCATTACAATAGCGTTGGAGGTTTTGTTCGATGTAAATGGAATTTAATACTTTAGAAAAGTATTTTTTTGATAAGTTTTTTTACATATTCACTGTTAAATTTTATTTCTTATCCTTTCAAGCTTAGAGGCTAACAGAGATTTACCTAAATTTCGAAATAGCTGACCATGAGCGGTTGCCTGATGAATCAAATTTTCATATTAGCCAACCCGCTGTTTTTGTCATTGAGTTTATTCAATTAACCAAGATTGGAAAATCTGTTTTAAAAATGATTTTATGTCATATAACATTGTATTACGTTGTGTATATGTCGTGGCCACATCGTAGAATTGGGCACATCATGAAATGATCGATAATTTCATGGCATAGTCGTTTTTCATGAAATGTTTTAACTGTTTATTGGCCACAATTGTATCTATTTCATGAAATTATCGATCATTTCATGATTTGTTTAAATCTACGATATGGCTACGACATATACACACAATCTCTCCAATGGAAGAGGGGTATTTAAGTGACTGTTGGGCGATGGAACTGGACACCCAACATTGACCATCCTCCTTTCACAATCTTCTCCCTATTAAACTTCTAGAAGTGATTACTCAGGCTACCCTTAATTTTTTGCTACACAGTACAACACCATAATATTATATTTTCCAAAAGACATAATGTTTTGCTCAGATGCAGTACCAAAACAGCATGCACAGCATTACCTAATGTGTGTAACAGTGAATATATGTATAAATATAAATACTTATATATATATATATATATATATATATATATATATATATATATATAACGGCGATAAGCCTGCCCCCTATCACGTGAGTACACTGTCTAAGCAAAACTTGGGTACCTACTTTGGACACCAGGTGGCACTGTCACTGTGTTCATTAGTATTGGTACCTCTGACCACCCCTTCGGGGATAAACGGCGTGGACGTTTATGTTATGTTATAAATATTTATACTACTATAAATAAACTTGAGACAATAATTAGCTTTACATACAACTTTTTAAGTAATATATTTTTGGAACACCTTCTATTGGCATGTCGAGAGCCCGTATTGGAAATTGGAACAAGGAGGTCAGGTATTTCGAGAGACTTGAATAAAAATGCGAGACAGTTTCCTTTGTACTGTGTCAAGAATCTTATACCAATGTTACTGAAGGTGACGAATTGTTCGAACCATTGATGTTAACTTTTAGGGTTTTTGTCTTTATTTATTCATGTGCAAATCAATCGCTATTTATCTAGAATAAGAACAAACTGATCTCTATATAGGGGTTAAAATCAGGTTCATATTTTCTGTGTGTTGACTGTACAATCGAAATCTAAATTGACTTGGTAGTGCCAATAAATAAAGGGTAAATAAAGTATTGGTAGTGCTGTTCATTGTGCATGGCACTACTGGTAGTGCCGTTGGTAGTGCCATTGCCACTGAATAGGATTTACGATATGTTTTTGTATGTTCTCCACGAACACGTTCGCAACATAACATTAGTATAAATTAAATCCAAAATTACTACAGGAAATCTGAGAATATATAAACGAAGTGAATTATTATAACGATCGACGTAACGACGAAACTGGAAATGGTTAGATATATATGGTTAATTGTTAGTGTTTCATTAAAGGTACGTGCTGTTAAAACAGAAATTAAAACCATTCAAGACGATTAAGATTTAGTTGTACAAAATTATTTTATGGATTTCTATACTGTATTTATACAGCCATTTTGTAGCACGGAAATATTCAAAATAGGTTTATAATTAATGATCATCAATTTACTTAAAAATAGCCAAACTCAAACGTTCACGCCGTACATCCCCGAAGGGGTTGGTAGGGATACCAATACTTCTGAACATCACGTGACAGCGTCACCTGGTGTTCAGAGTACCGACATTTTGCTTGGACAGTGTATTCGCGTGACAGAGGGCAGGCCCATAGCCGTATTTTTCGAAAACACTGTCACATGGCTAAGTACAACTTAGCCATGTGGGTTTCCTCACGATGTTTTCCCACACCTATAACAACCATGATAAATTAACCAAACACAAAAATTGGGATTTGAACTCACGGTTGCCTGTTTCACTACCTTGTTAACTTAAAAATAGTCAGGATTCAGGCACATGTTTAAAAATATTTAATGACAGCCATATTCTAATTAATTTTCGCTTGTTTTCATAAAATTTATTCTGACTTTAGCTCCTCATTTCAGTCCTTTGGCTTTACTTTGGCCTAGATTAAACTATTCTGATTTACAGCATTCAAACTGGAATCTTGACTACTCTTAGTGCTGTAAACTTAGTAATGTTTCAGAAACTCGGCGAACAGCTTAAGGGCACATTAATGATTCAGTTGCACTTGGGTTCACTGATCCTCTGAGGCCTAACTTACTTGTTGTTCAACTGTAACAATATTTGCGAGTCAATACTAACCTTATTAAGTATTTAAAGGTAAGCGACCTTCTGTACCTTAATAATGTGTCATTTAAAGCTATTAAGTTGCTATTTTAATTAACTTTAAATCTAGGGCGAATTAATTTTTACACTACAAGTAACTGTGAGGATGGGTAGCAAGTATGTGGTCGCCATTTTGTATGATCCATTTAAACTTGTTCTTGTTATTATTTATTCTTTGTTTACCTCGATTGTGTTATATTTATTTATACCTTCGTCTGGATAGTTTTTTAAAGAAGGATCTCAATTTGTTTTTATTTTGTATAATGTGGTTTTTTTCAATTTTAAATCGTCTGGTCATTGGTAATGTTCTCAAAAATTGAAATATTCTCAACATTATATTATTTTTAGCATTAATAAAAAAGCAAGTAAAAAACCAAAATACATGATGTAGAACACTATAATAGTCCATTTAAAGCGACGGTGAGTATAATACTTGGACTGACGTGAATTAATGTGGTAGGGCAGAGTTATACAAGTGAGATTGGTTAATTAATTTCAGTTTGTCAGCCCCGACCGACAGTTTACCGCCAAATGATGTTTTCACACAAATTGTTCACACACTTTGCGAATGTTTTTCGCTGCGTCACACCAAACAAAGAGTGGATTCATTTGTCCCGACGCGATTGAACTTTCAGATTGTTTTGTTATTAGCTTGAGGTGAGTTGCACTTTGGTGATTTTGTTTTGTAATTGCTTTCTCTTCTACGTCACATTTTAAAAACTAATGTCATTAATGTTATATTATATTTTTGTCACCCAAAGGGCAATGGAGAGGGCTATCTTAGGAGTTTCTCTACGCGATCAAATCCACAACGAGGAGATCCGTAGAAGAACCGGGGTCACTGACATAGCCCGAAGAATTGCAAGCTGAAGTGGCAATGGGCAGGGCACATTGCACGCAGAACCGATGGCCGTTGGGGCTCGAAGGTACTGGAGTGGCGGTCACGTACAGGACGACGCAGGGTGGGTAGGCCTCCCACAAGGTGGACCGACGACGACTTGGTCAAGATCGCGGGAAGCCGATGGATGAGGGCAGCACAAGACCAGTCGTTGTGGAGATCATTGGGGGAGGCCTATGTCCGGCAGTGGACGTCTATAATAATAATAAACGTTTATTTTCAGAAAACTTGTTCCATACATTTTGTTAGTACTATTGCAAACTTATTATCTATGTTAGTAATTATACCTAATAAACACAAAAAATATTTACAAAACAAGCATGGATTGGTTCACGCTCACTTCCGATTATTGAGGCAATGGTATCCCATCCATGTCCGCAGCATAGGGGAGTCCCACCTCTGTGCCAACGTGGCCAGGAGGGTGTTGTGGCTACCGCGCAGGCGCGCTAGCACATATAGGCGCTATAGGCTATAGGCGCTATAGGCTGATGATGATGATGATGATATTTTTGTGTCATTTCATAGTGATTTTATAAAAAAAAAACAAAAAGCTAATAAGAAATAACCACATGTTTTACTTTACTTCCAAAAATGAGAAAAAATAAATATCTAATTTTTACTCCGCACATGCTATATCGCTTTCGTTAATTTTGGAAAAAAATACATGTATTCGAAGCGATGCTACAATAAAAGGAATACAGTCGTTATGGTTATTGAATAATTCACAATCGAGCTTTAGCAATTCAGCAGATGTGTCCTCTTAATGGTGCCACTCATTATTCATATCCGTTTAAACGTTATTTCAAGTTACTTTATTACAAAACTGGTTTTGCTAGTAAATGTTGAGCCCTTAATTTTCTTTCCAATGGTATTATACCAATGGATTTAGGGTTCTGAGCTTTTGAATGGATGTTTGGGTGATGCGGCTGTTAGGGAGACCCATTACTAACCATACTTTACTTAACAATCATTTCACCACTAAAATCCCAAAAGTGGCCGAGGAATTGACGATTCGGAAGCACGGGCTGCCGTTTTTGAAAATAATTCATACACATGAGTAATGTTTTTACTCTACAGACATCTATAATTTATACGACCGATTTCTGAATTGAGTATTCCAGCTGAGAACAACTTAAGTATCGTTTTGTCGCATTGAAATCTTAACAACTGAATGAGACAAAACGATACTTAAGTCGTTCTCAGCTTAAATACTCAATTCAGAAATCGAGCGATAGTAAGTAAAGTTCTTTCCGAATGCAGGCATACACATTTCTATTTCCATTAGATCACTGTCATAATCTACTTAATATCGGTAAAGTAGTTGCTAAGTGTTGCAGTGGGATGTCAAAATAGCTAACGAGAGTTAAGTAGTTATATCAACTGCTTTTAGCACAAGAACCATGTTGGAACTCGGAACTGTTTTATTGGAACGGGCACGGAGGTTGAACTTTGAGACCGCAAAGCTCTGAAACTCTGAACTTAGCTTTAATTCTACATTCACATTTGATTTGTAATTTAGTAATTATTGGTATAAGTGTATCAGTAGAGAACAAACAGTTCATTTAACGCTTTTGCTTTTATTATGTTTTTAAGTAAAGAGATATTACGTGCTCAGTTTTGCAAAATTTGATAATTAATGATGGTTTTCAATTTAAATATTTTCAATTAAAATTACAATAATTAAAATTTTCTTTCGATAAAAATATAACTATTTAAAAGTGCAACTGCTTACTGGTAATGTTAAATGCAACTTTTTTTTTGTTGTTCGATATTCGGTCGGCATATGTCTAAATAATTGTATTATTTTTGTTGTATGTCCAATAGTATATATCGTTTTAGACCACATTCTAGACATGATGATTTTTTTTATTACCCAGACGTCAAAAAAAACACAAGTGGTTCAGAATAAAATTTACCTCCTTTTATGATACAAAGTGTATCATTAATTCCTGAATAAAATAGGTACCAATTTATCCATCATCAAAAACTGTCACCGCATTTTTCATATCCATATCGCGTGTAATAAAAATGTAATTAATTCTCATTACGGAGCTACATTTTTTCGGTACCGTCATGCCTACAATTTGGTAATTATCACAGGTGGAAATCTCCGCGGGAAGTCACCCTGATAGAAGTCTTGATAAGGTCTGCTCGAATTTGGACTTCCGGTCCGGAAAGTCTGTTGGAACCCGGACGTAATGAACCTTTCTTTTTACGCTGATTTTTATAGGTCATATGTATTAATAACTGAAATCTTTGATTTGCTAATTGGCATTAAAATCAGTACCGGCTGTTGGAAAATTAGAAGTGTCAAAGTTATTTTTCAGTTTCTTTTTCTAGCACTATGTGATGCAAAAACTGGTAAGACTATAATCCATACTAATATTATAAATGGGAAAGTGAGTTTGTTTGTTTGTTTGTTCCGCTTTCACGCCGTAAATACTAAACCGATTGCTTTGAAATTTTTCAGACGTGTAGTTAGAAGTCTAAATTAAATAATAGGGTACTTTTTATCCCGGAAAAAATATGTTCCCACGGGAAATCAATAATATTGTTTGCTTACTAAATGCATTGGAGATGGCGCTGTGTATCGTTTAAAACAACGTAAAATATTGTAAACTAATATAAAAATCAAAATTTAGAAGAAGGTAATGCATCCCCGAAAATAAGGAACTCCCGAGCCATGATGTACTATTTTTTTATCGTATACATTTTTTTTTACATCTACTTATATTGCAAACGAATATTAACATGTAAATATAGAAACTAAATGAAACGACGACGATTCCTTGAAACTAAGGAATCCGCAAGAGTTCTCATAGGAACATCAAAAAACCTTAACTCATATATGGCTCAAAATATTGCAGCGATTATTTTTATCATCGATGGAATTCACATCAGACACTTTGTTAATGTTCATTTTGGAAAGATGAAGGGGTTTCATCAATTTAAATGACAAATTTGTTTATCAATAGTAGGACTAATGTGAAATAAAGCGTAATAAAAATTTGACACCGCCCCGGTAACGTCTCCGTGGCGTAGCGGTATAACTAACTACTATGAATATTTAATTAGAACTATTATGAATCAATCGTCCCAGGTTCGTATCTCAGGTAATTCAAGCTTTTTGTAAAAAAAATTTTTGTCAGCTTAAAATAACACTATATATAATAATAACAAGCACTATCCCTTCAATTTAGCGTTTATTTTGGAAGGAGATCCACCACTAATCATCCCTATATTGCCGAGCAATCGCTGCAAGCTCTCCCACTATCACCAACGGTCAGTGTAGGGGGCAGCACCGGGCCGTCGCCGCAGCGCCAAACTACTATCCGTATCTGTACTTACTACTAGAGATATTCTCATTTCTGAACATAAAAACTTGGTATATTTGTTTCATGATTCTTATGAACAATTAAAAAGGAATTTTTGGAACTCATCCCCTAACGGGTTGATATAGCAAATAAAAGTTAATATAGAGTTTTTTTTACATTTTATAATAAAACTTGGTGCGATTGAATTTATGAAATCCAACTATCAATCATTCATGAATATATGCTAACAACCATAAATTCCATAAAAGGGTGGCCATAGCTTCGGAGATACTAATTCTTCATCCAATTTTGGAAATATATTGATAAAAGATAGGTTAATAAAGGTTGTTAGTGATGGGTCACAAACTGCATCGCCCAACAATCACTTAAAAAGCCTCAATGTCCTTTATGTCATTTACAACGCCCGCGGGATTATAAATATAAAAAACAGAAGTTGAGACAGTGTTTCGGTATTTTGATATTATGTAAACTGGATGCAAAAAATGAAGTCCACGCGGACGTAGTCGCGGGGCAAAAAGCTAGTATTGATATATTTACACTTCTACTATTCTGTAAGTTTCTATTTATTCAATATATTTTTAGTGGCCGTGAAGTGCCAACTTGAAACAGCATTATAAAATTTGTTTGCATGCGTAGCGGGAATAAGTCTAACATAATATAACTCTACATACGGATTTCTGCTGGTTAAGTGTGTCACGCAAGCATACTGCTATTTATGAATCAGCATTTTTAAGGCTGTATAATAGATTCATATATTGATTTTAATCATATAGGTACTTCATCAAAAGATCATAAAAATGTGTGTGTTCAATTACTTTCTTCGGATGCAAAATATTTTTTCAGATCCTTAACTTTTAGAATGTTTTGTTCATGAAAACCTCATGTGGAAACTATTACTAATAAATAAAGGAAAGAAAACTTTCGATACCGTCGGTGATCGAACCCACAACCTCCCGGTATACGCCCCCGTATTTTACTTTGACTTCTTATCGCGCCGAATTGCATTCTTGTATATGTCGAGCTCGTACAGAAGTAGTATTTTTAATTGCATATACAAACTACTAACTAAACTAGGATAGCTCGTTAGAGAAACATAGGATATAAATTATATGTGAGTCCATATAGACCTCTTAGTTACATCAGTACAAAAAAAACACAGTTTTCAGTCGTGTAAGAGCCTTTGGTTTTCATTAGAAGAAACTCAAAATAAATACAGTTCTATGTTGTTTTCTATCTTGGCGCTTTTTCTCGGAAATCCACGCTATAAGAGCCGGGCGTCTTTAAAAACAAAACTACACACAACCCTGTATCTTCTTGTCTAAGAAAAGAGTCTTACTTGTATTTGGGTCATTAATTTAAACTTGAACTACAAACAATTTGCTTAGAAACCTTTTATAAAATAACGCTTTACTGATACAATGTAGCAATTATATTATTTTATTTATACGGTGACGTGAATGATGAGTTAGGGTCGGGGGCATTTTAGTAGTTGATGGGCGATGTGGCAGAATATACACCCCGAACGATCTTTTATTTTACTCTATGATTCCCTTCTCCAAAGTGGTGTATAGTCAATTAGCGATAAAAGAAAAAGTGGCAATCCAAAGTTAAAGAGGTGTACAATAAACTTATCATCGTAATCGTTTTTAAAAGTGGCGATGGGCCTGCCTACTTCCAGATGAATTCACCTTTGTTTTTTTAAGACTACGGCATTTATAGTAAAACTGTCTTACATCCGAAGCGTCTATTGATAAAATTTTTCATAATATTATATCATAAACTTTCAAATTGAAGGAGGAGTTACAAATGTTTTGTTAACATATTTTATTTTCTTTGATACCTCGTAAAAATTACTTATAAAGAAGGCATAAAAAAGGGCCTTGATTTAACACAACCTTCCGGCTTATCTTCAATTTTGGCACAACCTGTGTCGAAGAGGCATCAATTTTATACAGGAGAGCGACAAGGGCACGACCCCCTACAGGATATTCGATATTGGAAAGTAGAGCCTTCGTCAAAGAGCGTATAAGACCCATAAGAGGGTATCACTTATTTTGAGGTTATTAAATGTATAGGATAAGGTGATATGTATTTACTTATTTCAGTCCGTAATTAGTATTGACATGACACTGCCTATGTAGTACCATTTCTCATGTTTCAATTGCATAAATAAATCTAATTATATGTTTCTACCAAAGTTTCACACTGAGCTCGCCTTTTTGTCGGCGGTCTACTTTTCATTCATAGGTTTAAACATGGTTCTTTCCTTACAGGCCGCCCAGTTGTGTCGCTGGGCTGTGTCGGAGGCCCGGCGGGCTCAGTGTGTATTGCGCTCAATATATTAGCTGAGATTTTTTTGAAACCAAAGCTTTGTGTTCATTTTTTGTGATTTATAGTCGTAAATATAGGTACAGTTGAAACCTACTTTGGCAAAGCGTGCCTAATTTTCATGGCAATATCAAAACTATATGTAATCTCATTACAACTAAAACAAAATAGCTGTGGTCGATGTTTTAATCAACGAAACAAACGGCGACGCAACTAGTTTTAAAACCGTTGACGTTTGCAGAACTGTGTACTGTGTAGGCTCGCTTAATTACTACGTAAACAAACCTCTGCGGCATCGATAGTAGCTGATTAAATCCGTGTCCCTCTGGCAGCTGATGCTAATGAGACAACAGACCACCTGGTCTATGGAACTGTGCAATTAACGCTACTAGTAGTAATTAATCAAGACTGGAACTTGTATAGAATTAAATATACATTCGTATGCTCATGGCTGTAAATCCCGAGAAGAGGTAGCCAGAACTTTAGAATTAGAAATTCTTTGGTAACTTTTGTAAGTTTAGTGGAGAAAGCTTTGTAAAATTGATAAATGCGGACAATCATAATAGTAAATGCAATAAAACTTGCAGCATGTATACTTACTTGACGATCATTAATTAGATACATTACATATATAAACGTATTTTAAACTAATTTTATTGATGTTTGTTAATTAGTTTAAAATACGTTTATAAATTCAAAATCATATAAATTTATGAAGTACATCAAACAAATAAAAGTGAAACTGAAATTTCATCAAAAGTAATTTAAAAAACTGACGTATGCATACTTTTGTAGCACAGACGTAATCTTTTACATAAATTAAACGTAATGAAAAACTACTTCATGTTTCCATTTTCAATTTTGAACATAATATTCGATAAATTATTCTAGATTTTACTTCTATAATGGGAAATAAAGACTTCTTAAGATGAATTATTTAAGCCATTTGATTAGGTTAAATTAGAAAGGACAGACCTCCCCCTCCCCTCATCCCTGTTTCAGGTTACAACTCCAAGGCTATCATAAATCTTGTCTGCGGAGATGACTCCACTCCTCATTAAGCCTCCTTGAAGCCTCCGCTAATGAAAATAAGATTAAGTAAGCAGCTTTATAATGTTAATGGTCACGATGCTCTATTATGCAGGAAGGCTTTTATACACTATATTTATCACAATATGATAATTACTGGAAGAAAAAGGAAATGAAACGAAAGCTCTAAAGATATAGAAGTTAAAATCTGCTTTTGTATTTATGCATTTTTCTTGCTCGATTTAATATAAAAGGCGTTAGTTAATATTTTGATAACATAACTATGTTTTTATCGCAGTAGGTAGAGAATGCCGTTTGTCATCCATGCCATGAATATGCATTCCTCAAAGCTTTGTCTCTGAAAAGATCTGGAATTTGATTATAAACCATTATTACACACACCTAGTTCAAACACCACATTCAGTTCATATCATGAGCAAATATTATTTTACGCAGTCAACGGATTGTGTGTGATTGATGTCCTAAATAATGGTTTGGATAAAATTGATTATTATCCTTAAATTTTATAATTCATATGAAAGGATTTTGAAGAAACAATGATTTATTAACAGGCATAATCGAATTAAAACTCTTGAAAAGTTTTGTTGATAAAATCTTTGCAAAATCATGATACAATAGAGAGGGTTAGAACTTTTGTAAATAAGTTTGCCTGTTGGGCCGTTCCATGAAACCCTTTAAATGTTGGTTGCCTGGACAACCGTTTATGTTCGGATTTGAAATTATAGCTGAAAACATGGTAAATTTTACTTATTGGTTGTAAGGTATTTTGTAATTTTACTTTTACTGACGTAACTTAGTTTGTCATTGGTTTCAGATTTTATTTATTTTGTTTGACAATCACGGGTGGCGAATTTAAAATCAAATTAAAATGAGTCCTTGTTTTAGGAGGCATTTTAAGCACTTCAAGCCTTTGACTACCACCATGATTATAAGAGGCAAATAGTATTCCTCATAAATAAAAGATGTTATTAAAGGAAAGAAAAATTTCGACACTGGCGGGGTTCAAACCCGCGACCTTCGGGTATACGCCCCCGTCGCTCTGCCAACTGAGCTACAGTGTCAGTTGGCATCCAGCGCGAAATTTCTCTATCCTTTGTTTCTTTTTTACACGTTCAAGTAGTGTTTGCGTTTCCTACCTCCGAATTTTAACTAATTCGGACGGCCACTTGTCTACCTTTTCAGATAGAATGCAAATGTTGGAAACGCCTAACTATCACATAATTTAATGTTTTTTTGACATGAATTCCTCATGTGGGGATTATTACTCATAAATAAAAGATGTTATTAAAGGAAAGAAAAATTTCGACACTGGCGGGGTTCGAACCCGCGACCTTTGGGTATACGCCCCCGTCGCTCTGCCAACTGAGCTACAGTGTCAGTTGGCATCCAGCACGAAATTTCTCTATCCTTTGTTTCTTTTTTACACGTTCAAGTAGTGTTTGCGTTTCCTTTCCTACCTCCGAATTTTAACTAATTCGGACGGCCACTTGTCTACCTTTTCAGATAGAATGCAAATGTTGGAAACGCCTAACTATCACATAATTTAATGTTTTTTTGACATGAATTCCTCATGTGGGGATTATTACTCATAAATAAAAGATGTTATTAAAGGAAAGAAAAATTTCGACACTGGCGGGGTTCGAACCTGCGACCTTCGGGTATACGCCCCCGTCGCTCTGCCAACTGAGCTACAGTGTCAGTTGGCATCCAGCGCGAAATTTCTCTATCCTTTGTTTCTTTTTTACACGTTCAAGTAGTGTTTGCGTTTCCTACCTCCGAATTTTAACTAATTCGGACGGCCACTTGTCTACCTTTTCAGATAGAATGCAAATGTTGGAAACGCCTAACTATCACATAATTTAATCTTTTATTTATGAGTAATAATCCCCACATGAGGAATTCATGTCAAAAAAACATTAAATTAGGCAAATAGTATTTTAATGTCACTGTTAAGAAAACATCAAAATCTATTTCAAAGCAGTGTAAATAAAATAACATAAAAACAAGTACAGGTAAGAAGCGTACCAAAATACGAAAAATTTCTATATTCAAATGCATAGCTTTATAAAGACTCATTAAAGACTGGACCAAGTGGCTTAGCCAGGTTGAGAATTAGATAAGGAGAGTTGACTATAGCTTATACATACATACATACATATACTCACGCCATTAGTTCCCATTGGGGTAGGCAGAGACTATTGATCGCCACTTCGTACGATCCTGGCAAACCTCTCTAGCTTCGTTTACATCCATCAATCTTCTCATACATGCTCTTTTATTCTTCATTCTTTGGACGCCTGCCTTTTTGAGCATATATTGCAATGTACGAAATAAGGCACGTGCTTGCTGGTTGGTTATATGTTTATTACTACTAAAGACTTACAGCTAACTTACATAATATAATGGCAAGAGGGGGACAAGATGCACTCACACTACACTACACCTTCCCCCTTTGCAAATAAAAAAATATTTATAAATAACATATATTTTTTTAAGAAATTATTATCCATTAATCTATTTACTAAGTATCGAATATCAAATAAAAATAAAAAATAAATTTAACCTTTTTTAGAAATTGTTTATCTATTTAATAAAACTTAACTACTATACTTAATTAAATCTATTAGTAAAATCCGTGTTTATCGAAAAAATGGTAGGCCAAACGATTTGCTGCGTAATCACACAATCAAGTAAATTTTTAAATACATGCCATAGTACTGTTACCACATATATTTTTTTATACATTTCACCTTCACAATAGTCATTAACTTTATTATATTTCATTTATTTTTTATAATATTCTCTCTTATATTTTTATCATATATTTAAAATAGCTGTGGACAACCATGCTTCCATCTCAAGTCATTTATTTTTTATTTATATTTCATTTCTTATCAAGGTACACTAATATTGTTATTGGGTCGGCCGCCCTTTTACATAATATAATTATTCATTAAATGATATAATTCATTCATTTCTTTTCATTACAAGGTACAAATATTTTTACGCTATTTCATTTATTTATTCCATTAATTTACTTATTCTACAGTCTCTCTCTTTTAACACTCTTTTGGTGTCCAATTTTCTTCACGAAGGGTATTCCACCGCGTCATGATCAGATAAAAAGGATTCAGAGATCTGCTTTGTACCTTGGTGTACCTTGTATGACTTTATATACTGCACTCAAAAACCTTCCGTTATTCTTACATTCCATATTTAGTTATCAATTGGTAAATAATCGAAATAAAATTTGAGTGATCAAGTCAAATGAACATCAAAAACTTATCAATTGAAACCATCATACTACAAACTGCATTTCATAAACTTTCAAATCCACCGTACTAACTTTGACTACATTCCATTACCTTTTTTAAATCATACTAATTACATCACCTTACCAGCTCAATCATATCATACCACACACAACGATGACTTCATAGAATTCTTCACGCCATTTATGTATGCAGCGCTATCTCTTCCATCGCCGCGCCGTACCAACACATACGCAAATATAAGCCTAGCAACAGCCATCTGAGAACACCTCCTTTTACCTAAATTCTTAATTGCATCCTTTAATAAACCTCATATTCATGTTTTTCAATAATATCAATTCATTTGACTTTACTAACAGATTTCTTTTCATTTCCACCATTCTCGTTTACTATTTTATTTTAAAATATATATTCACTTCTTTTCTTTGACAGTATCAACATTATTTTGAAAAAAAAAACATTATTTCAGTTTCACCATGTTGTTGTACATCTATCTCACATGACTCTAATTTATTGACCTCTCCATTCAAAGGTTGTCTGGAAGAGATCGCTTTTAGTGATAAGACCGCCAATTGTACTTTTGTTAATTCATTCTGTGTATTTGTAATTGTTTTTCCATATTTGATGTACAATAAAGAGTTTTCTATTCTATTCTATTCTATTATTTTACAATAAATACTACATAGCTCGGACAGGCTAACAACATATTCAATGCAAACATAATAAACACTAACACATTTTTTTAATAACTACGTTATTTACGTTTTGCATATCACTTCTATCTCATTTATCCTTTCAACGTTAATTTAAATTGATTCTTAAGTGCACAAAGTATAGTAATAATATGATAATATATTGTTATATTAAAAATTTATTATTTTACAGTTTTTATTTTTTTAAATATTTTAATTGAATTAATAAAATTGACCTAAATAATGATATTACTTTTAATGATATTAATTATTGGGAATGATATACTAATTTAAAAATAAACTACCGATAAAACTAAACCTTAATGCGATTTCACTTTTTTCACACACGGGCACCACTAATAGTCTTATAATTCAGCCATTTCAAGATTTTCTTGCCAATGAAAGACATCCATGTAAGGGTCACTTCATCTGAGGTAAGTCGGCTGCAGTCCATACTGGTATGTTTGGGATATTTTTGTGGGATTATCCTTTTCATTATAATGATGTTTAGTCTTGGAAATAACTTTTCTTCAGTTAGAGTCTCTTCACCTTAAACGGATATTGGTTGGTGTGGTATCATATTATAACTGCGGGACCACGTCACTATGTACATGTACATATTTGTGTAGTATTTTCGTTACACTTGTTATTTTCACAGTTATTATACTTCACTTTAAAACTTAATAATAAAAAAATGTCTGTACGCATGTAAGTGCGCAGCGCAGCCGCGTGGCCGCACTGGCAGGGTCGCCATGCAATGTAAGAAATAAAGAGACGTGTTTGCTCGTTGAATATATGTTTATTACTACTAAAGACTTACAGCTAACTTACATAATATAATGGCAAGAGGGGGACAAGATGCACTCACACTACACTACATATATATATATACATAATAAAATAAAAATCATGTATATATATATATATATATAATAAAATAAAAATCATGTATATCGAACTATGTCCATATCTAAGTAGGTTAGTAGCAATTTTATTTAAGTACTATAAGTATTAATTAATATAATTATATTTGTTTACATACATACAAACTACGCGCGATAAATATAACATCTTCTCTATTCAGTCGGGCAGTATTTTACGCACTATAATTTAATATCACTAAAGTAATATAACTCTGAACTACCAACAATACCGCCATACTAGAATACGCGTGTGTTCTACTTCGCATAGAATAATAAAGGTGTATTTTCTTTTCATCTCGACATATTTTCCCATCATATTCTATTATGTTTAACCTTCAAACGGGCGCGCGCTCATTTGTACGGCTACGGTCGCGCGTAGTCTAAAGGACCTATGGGGTATTGCAGAGAAATAAAACTCTTTTTTAGTTTAAATCTTTTTGTTCATGAAAACCTCATGTGGGGATTATAACTAATAAATCGCGGTCGCGGGTTCGATCCCCGCCTGTGTCGAAATTTTTCTTTCCTTTATTTATTCTCTTTTTTAGTGTTTAAATTATTGATTTCAATTAATAATTCAGAATAACTATTATGAAGAATTAATTTATCATTGTTGATGACGGAAAGGGAAAACATCATAATCATAAAGAAACCCATATGGATAAGTTGTACTTAGTCATGAGACAGTGTATTCATACAGAACGGCGATAAGCCTGTCTCTTATTACGTGAGTACACTGTCCAAGCAAAGCGTGGGTACTCTGAACGCATCGCCTAAGAACCACTTAAAAAAAGGCCATACCTTTAGTCGCCTCTTACGACACCCGTGGGTAGAAAGGGGTACTGACATTCCAAGCTGGCACTACGCGGCAAATAAAGTGCTTAGTTGCATAATACTTCATGATATTTCAAACGCATTCAGCGTAACCTTGTTGATGTCAGGCACGAGGCGGCTTTTTGACGCCTCCGCCAGGATTCAAATTCTTTTTCAATACTCAATAGTCAATCATTTATTGCATTCAAAAATGTGTATAACAGTTCTTATTTATAGATAAATTCATGGTTCTACATAGAAACCCGGTGGGGCACAGCAATTTCTTATATATAAGTTATTTTACAATAAATTGGAAAATATGAGAGGAGGAGGAAATTCTATAGAAGAAATTATTATTTCATTCTCACACACACACAAAACAAATACATACACGAGCACAAATTTACAGCACATACATTTTCATGTTATATTGGACATTTCTAGCTCTCTTTCATCCCAAATTTCTTCTAAATATTCTGTTATGCTGTAATAGTACTTACTGATCAAGAAAAAAAATAGTTTTGTTGAGAACTTTGCATATGGTTCTATATTTTTTAACATCTTTGGATGGTGGTTATATATTTTAATTGACATGACTAATGGGCTAGACGTGTGTAGAGTTAATTTTGAAATTGGAAGGGTCAGTTTACTTTTCCGCCTGGAGTTGACGTAGATTTATGCTTTTTATTGCATTAAAAAGTCTCATTTAAAAAAAACTGTTATAACGTTTCAATAATAAATAAATAGAATTCTCTATTGCAAATATTGGATTTTATAAAGAATTGTTTGTCTATAATAATAATATTAGGATAAATATCGATGTTTTATGTGTGATGGACCCTAATATATAAGGTACACGTGCTCAAAATTACAATAACAAGCAAACTCACCTTCAGCTTTTACCTGCCGTATTTGTTATTAATTTTAACATACATATACTCACGCCATTATTTCCCATTGGAATAGGCAGAGACTTTCGATCGCCACTTTGTAATATTCTGGTAAACCTAGAGAGGTTTCGTTTACATCCAGACATGCTCGTCTACTCTTCATACTTCGGAAACCTGCCTTTTAGAGCACTTATTGAGAATTAATTTTAAATAGATATAATAGTGAAGAGTCAAACTATTGTTCGAGTTCGAGTTCGTTCGATCATAAAACATTATCAGAGGGCAAGCACGAGCCGTGTTTAAACTAGTTATCGCGTGGGATAAAGCAGCCATTTCTTACGCACTTACTTAGTATCGTGTACTGCCATCTCGTTCTAACCGTTATCGTGTCGATAAAATAGCGCTCGTGCTTGCCCTTCTGATTTAATATTCTGCTACTAAAAGATTCAAAAGCACCCTTGTTATTGTACTCAAATTTCGTAGAACTAAATTAATATTGAGAGCAAGATTATGAGGCTCTTAATTAATTACGTTGTGCTATTTTTTTATGAAAACTAACTTTCTATGTATTTAAATTAAATGACAAACCCTTCATGCAAGGGCTTCGTTGATTTACTAAATACATTTAATAAATACATCAATCATATACAAATTCTTATGTTCTTTTAAATCCGAGGCACTTGTATTTATTCTTTGGAGCCGCAATTAAAAAAACATTCATAAATATGGCATTAGTGATTTTATATGCATAGTACTTGTATATAAGCAAATGCCTGCGAAACAAGATTAATCGATGGAGTTTTTTAATCGAAGTATTCATCCTGTAAAAGCCAAACAGGGGTAGCTGTAACTTCAGAATTAGAAATTCCTCAGCGACTTATGGCAGTTGAGTGAGGAAAAGATTGTAAAACACCATACGATGATCTTGCTGGTTATTCATAACATAAACATAACATAACATATACTCACGGCTATAAATCCCTAGAAGGGGTAGCCAGAGCTAAGGAATTAGAAATTCCTCAGCCACTTTTGGAAATGTGAGTGGGGAAAAGATGGTAAAAGTAAAGGTTGTTGGTGATGGGTCTCCAACCGCATCGCCCAAAAATCCCTTAAAAGCCCCAATACCGTTAGTCGCCTCTTACGTACACCCATCGGTAGAAACGGGGTAGTGCTATTCTAAGCCGACACTACACGGCAATGTTTGTTCTGTATCCAGTAGCGTCTAACCTATTCGACGGCAATAAAAAATATGAAGAGTAGGTGGTAAAGATCCGAATTTATATACGGTTATTACTTCATTACAAACAAACTCATAATCATAACACATTACCATTCTGCCATTATTTCAGAACGGCCACATTCCACGCGTTCCCGCCCAATATTTAATTAGTAGACTAATCAATTATCAAAAAGAGATCGTTAGTGTTTTAAATAGACCAAAGTCTGAAGTAGTTTGGTCACGAGTATACTAGTGCTCTTGAAATAGTTTATCACTTGGCAGATGGCCGGAGATTCCCGATGCTAAATACTCTTTGACAAAATCAAAGTTTAAGTGAAAATGAGTTTTTTTCAATAGTAATAAAGTGCATTTTAGAAGAAAGTTTCGGGTACAGTTGAAGAGTATCGAAGCAACATCTCAATTTGTTTATTTTTGGTAGGTGATGTGCCATATGACATAAAGTCGTCATTTTGTACGTAATACACGTAACTGACAAAGCTGATTCCGATTACATACATATATAAACACACCCTTAGTTCCCAAAAGGTTGATAAAAGCTGTCAATTGCCACTTTGTTCGTCTTAGCGAACCTCTCAAGTGTTCATTACATTCATCGATCATTACATACATATACTCACGCCTCACGTATTTCAATGCTTTCTTACCCACTTACGACTTACGATTCAAAATTGCTTCAACTACATTGGAATACTATACCGAGGAAGACTCATGTTTAACCAATATGTAATTTACAATCAATAGCATGTCCCTACCCAAATAGAATTCAATGTTGTAAGTATGTTTTTTTTTTGTTTAACTATTGTATACGGGACACAAACAGATCAAACATCAATGCGCAGTTGACTTGCCCATTAAAACTTAAATACGCAAACAACATGTGATTCTCGTCTAATCATAATACTCAACTCAAACGTTCACGCCGTATATCCCCGAAGGGGTGGGCAGAGATACTGATACTTCAAGATATTACGTGAAACTTTTACCTGGTGTTCAGAGTAAGTTAGGTTTTGCTTTGACAGAGTACTTACGTGATAGGGGACAGGCCTATCGCCCCGTTTTGTTCGAATACACTGTCACTTTCCTCCCAATGTTTTTCCACGCCGCCGTTAAAAACCATGATAAATTAAACACACATATGTCTTTGAAAAGACAAATTGATGTAGACCCGACACGAGATTTGAGCCCTCGTTATCTGCACTATAAGCGGTGTTCTACCCACTGAGCTATCATAATACCTATATTATTAATACAGATGAATGAATATTGAGTATTTATTCGTTTATTCAAATAATTAAATGGATATGGTAAACACGGTTAATTATATTATGTGCTCCTTATTTTTTTGTCTGTATGATTGTTTGTTTTTTATCTCAGCTAAAGCACGATTCACACTGAGCCCTCAGGCCGCCGAAATTGCCCGGCGACACAATACGGCGGCATTTGTTGAAAGAATCATGTCTAACCTATGTATAGAAACTAGACCGCCGACAAAAATTTACCGACATATGTCGGAGGCCCGGCGGGCTCACTGTGTATTGCGCTTAATGTCGTAAATAACAATAATAATAAAAAAAAAACTATACTAATATATTTCTTAAGTTGTCATCTCAACTGATTACCAGTTTTTTGGTATTATGTCCGAATTGTATTAATTTTTATTAAATTTTGTATACCAATGCTATGTCATACTACTGTTTGTGTGCCAAATAAATAAAAAAAATGGCAAGACTGACTTTGATTTGACTTTCACTGACAGATAGCTGATGTAGAAAAAAGTTAACTTGGGATTATCTTATAGATTTAAAAAACTATAATTTAAAACGCACCGCTGGTAAAGCTGAGGCGGATCCGAACGGTAAATAAACCTGAGACTAATTACTACATCTGAGTAATGTGTACTCAGCTGTTATTGACATAGACATAGTATTCACGGCAAATATCTCAGGTAGGTATTCTTCTTAATATCACGTGAAATCTTGAAACCTGTTCAAAAGTCCGCCTTTGTGCCCGAATATTCTACCGAAATATACATGGGTTTTAAACCTATTGCCACTTTGCACGTGAAGAGTTATAAAAGTTGAAGAGTTGATTTGCTTGTACTAGATTTTTTGATTTATCTAAGGAAGTACTAATCAGTTTAATTTAAAAATTATTGATTTATGAGGAATACTTCAGAAGCTATATTATATGTAATCACTGTTAAACCAATGAGAGGAAAATCTTATTATATTTTATGGAAAAAAATTTGTTAGTTTCACTTGTCGTTAGTAATTAAGTCTACGCATTTTAAGTTGCGATTTCTTTATATAAACATAAACGATGTTTAATACTTACACCAAATTTACACTATGAGGCATTGTTATGTTAGTCAATTACGACTAAATAAAATGCCGTAATTTACAGTCAGAAGTCCAAAGTAAGAAGGATGAAAGCTGCAATGATTTATGATGTAGAGGAAACGTAGAACTAATGGAAATCGATAAGTTGAAATTGTAAGTTAGTTGAAAACTTAAGCCAATAGGTTTTATAAAAAAACAAAAACAAAAGCTTCAAATTAAAAACTAAACAGAAAAATTAAATATTATTATTTTTTATTTAAAAAAGAACCGCCTTCAAAAATCCAACTGAAAAGTATAAAATAATTTTTATTTATTTTATTATGTACAACTCTATTCAACTTCTTCTTTTTGAAGTCGGTGCCAAACCAATTTTCATGACAAAGAAGAACGAATATTAGTGGCCCGCCCAAGTTGAGTGAGTTCTCCACCCTATCAGCGTATGTCATCCTTATAAACCTTCCTTTTTATTCAATTAATAAAAAAAATCGCATTAAAATTCATTTCGTAGTTTTACAGACTAAAGTATACATAAGGATGTCCGTATATCCCAGACAGGGAGAGAGAAAGCGACTTTTTTTTATACTATGTAGTGATTTAGATTCTCGATCGTCTTTTTATAAAGTGTTAGAAGTATTGGTTGTGCCAACTCGGTGCATGCATGTCTCTGTCGAATTGTTAATTCCGTTAGTTTGAAATCTGATAATCTTACATAACCTAACCTAACGTTAGTTTACTATCTCGCTATCTATCTAAAATTATAATTTACTAGTATTTACAGTTTTACGGTGAGATGTATATTATGATATTTTCTCTGCGGAGTGCGACGCATGCACACCAGGCTAAGCACCGCTCACTGTCCCCCCATTCCATCCTTTATAAAGCGACGTCGTTGCGAGCGGAAGAAATTTCTTGATTTTTGAGCGCGATTGTGTTACCTACTGTTGTTGAGGCACTATAGATTGATTTATTATTCGTATGGTTTTCTCTATGTAGCAATTTTCATTTTGGATTTGTCTGTTTGGCACCGACTTCAAAAAGAAGAAGTTGAATAGAGTTGTACATAATAAAATAAATAAAAATTATTTTATACTTTTCAGTTGGATTTTTGAAGGCGGTTCTTTTTTAAATAAAAAATAATAATATTTAATTTTTCTGTTTAGTTTTTAATTTGAAGTTTTTGTTTTTGTTTTTTATTTTATACTTTTTAGTGATAAGTTCTTAAATAACTCTGAGTTTTTTTAGTGAATTAGTGATAGTTTTTGAGAGATTGGTTTTACTGTCTGTTTATTTTATAGTTTTTTTAACAGGTAGTTATAATATTTGTTATTATGACTTTAGTCATACTTGTTGTTACTATTTTGTTTACCTGCGGGCCTAGATAGAAAAGCAAAGGATGCTTTAAGGAAAAGTCACGTAAGGGAGAACGAAACACCCATCGAAAAAAAACAAAGACTTCAGCAGGGCAAGCACGAGCCGTATTTAAACTAGTTATCGCGTGGCATAAAGCAGCCATCTTTTACGCACTTACTTAGTATCGTATACTGCCATCTCATTCTAACCGTTATCGTGTCGATAACTCGTGCTTGCCCTTCAGAATGAGAGAGATCGTCAGCGTGCTGCTCTTGCTGCCGAAACAGATGAGCAAAGAGAAGTTCACCTATCACAAATGCGAAGAAACTCTCTTATATATATGTAGCGTTGAGTCGAGTAAAATCCCTTGATGAGATGGCTTTAAGTGATATAGATTCAAAGAAATTACTTAAATGGTTAAGACCATTCCGAAAGCGCGAAATTCTCCATGACGAAAGCGCCTTGATTGAAATGACCAGGATGAAAAACATGATGTTGCAATATATATTTTTTTCTTTAATATAATTAAGAGTAATTTATTCATGTTTTTATATACTTTTTTGTTCAATAATTTAGTAACTCTGTTTATTACTAATAAAAAAACTTTATTAACATATATTGATACATTTCTGTGTAGCATTGATAACTTTACATACATACTTATATTTCAAACTAAGAAACCTCCTTATTTTCGAGTCGGTTAAAGAACTTTTAACCCATCTTCTAAATGTAACGAATACTTTTCTGAAAACCGCATCCAAATAGCTTAAGCCAAACGTAAGATAATCGCGGACCAACACACATACATACAGGTCAAACACAGAACCTCCTTTCTTTTTTTGGTCGGTCAAGGCACTAAAACCTTCTCCTAAATGTAACGAATACTTTTCTGAAAACCGCATCCAAATAGCTTAAGCCAAACGTGAGATAATCGCGGACCAACAGACATACATACAGGTCAAACACAGAACCTCCTTTCTTTTTTCGGTCGGTTAAGGCACTAAAACCTTCTCCTAAATGTAACGAATACTTTTCTGAAAACCGCATCCAAATAGCTTAAGCCAAACGTGAGATAATCGCGGACCAACAGACATACATACAGGTCAAACACAGAACCTCCTTTCTTTTTATGGTCGGTTAAGGCACTAAAACCTTCTCCTAAATGTAACGAATACTGTCCTGAAAACCGCATCCAAATAGCTTAAGCCAAACTCGAGATAATCGCGGACAATTATACATACATACATACATACATACATACATACAAACAATCGAACTGAGAACCTCCTTTTTTGAAGTCGGTTAAAAATTGGACCCTATGGGCGTCTAAACTTAAATTATTTGGTTATTAACCAATATTTTTTGGTTAAATTTAACATTTCAAATATAAATCTGAAAAGTTACAAATAGGAAGAAAAATTTACGTTCGAGTTTCAAATAATACATTAAACCAATATAAATAAAATGCAACCATACCAATTCAATGGAATTCGTATAAAATCTGTACTGAGCTGGCTAGCTATATGATAAAATAAATTGCATTTCGCACATTTTCTAGGCATCCTCTCCGGAACTGGAAGTTTAAATTGAAGCATTCATTGTAACAAATATTAATACAATACATTGCTGCCCAAAGCTGCACAGTGAAATATCAGCTTATACACTTATGTATTAATTTTTTGCTTTACTCGTATACTATTTCGTAAGAATATTGGAGGCTTATACATCTGATTATCAAAAATTCAATTTAATATTTTTTTAATATTTAATATTTTTTTGTTCCTTTTGCTGTAGAGACCCTCGGCCCATGGGGTCCAGATGCGCGTAGATTATTCAAGGATATATCTACGCGCCTTGTTGAAACTAGTGGGCTGGCACATACTTTGCCCAAAGAATAAGTATTGCCGTACAAAGGGGCAATGCAGCTAGCCTTTTGGGAACCCTTCCCCCTAGCGGCAGTGATTTTGAAAATATATTATAATATATATTAAATATATTTATAATTTTTATATTGTTTAATTATTATTTCTATCTTTTGTATATATGTTTAAAACTTATAGAGTAAGGTTATTCTGTACTATAATTGTTTCCATATTTTATTTTTGGATTATTTTGGCTACATTTAATATTTATGGTGATAATATATACGACACTATCCTTTTTTAAATGGGGAAATGACGATTTTCATGTTTAAAAATATAATTAAACATAAAAATGCTCTTTTAAATCTTTTCCTAAAGAGCTTAACTCATATTTGATACACTGATTTTATACGGTGTTGCTCAATAAACTTCCAATTCAGTATGCACATATTTGTAATATTTTACTGTAAGGAATAGTGATGTTACAGAGGTTGTTTTTTAATACCCAAAATAGGTGTCACACTTATTAAATTAAATATTTCGGAGTTACCGTTGGAGACAGAGTAAAAAAGATATTAAAGGAAGTGAATAAAAATAAAAAGTAGGTACAATTAGTTTCATTTACACTGTTACTATGAATAAAAACGTCCTGTATATTTAAAATTAATACCTAAGATGTAAAATTATCGGAGCTATTATCATAACCGCCGGTACTAGTATAAAATAAATAATTGATTTGTTTGCAAACAGTGTAAGTTAATAAGCCTCAAAAAAATATCGTAAATAAATCTCTCAAGTTACACTTACAAAGAGTTTTGCTATTTATAAAATCTATCATTTAGAGTGAATCTGCATTAATTTTAATTGTTTGTATACAAAGAGGGAATTATAGGTTTATGTAATGTTCATATTCATATTCATATTCGTTTATTGCTTCATGTGGTATACATAGGTGGTACAATTTATATAAGTAGCACACACACACACACATACACTTCATACATATTTGTTATAATGACTGTTTTTTTCGTTAATATGATAAAATAAGTTAAAGTGTAACACCCCTACTGCAGAGACTAAAACTGCTTCCGCTGCTATCGACAATATGTCGCCAAATTGCTGGAGAGTTGTCTATCGGGAATGCACTTGCGAACTGCGACTGCTTCCTACTTGTAGTGGGAATGTCATCTTAGTATCGTGAACTAGAACGGTCTTGGCACGGATTAAGATTCTTCTGTTATTCAGACAATAGTATGGTATCGTGTTTTGTAGGAATTCAGATTTTACTATTTATTTCATACATACATATACTCACAGCTATAAATCCCTAGAAGGGGTGGCCAGAGCTAAGGAATAAGACATTCCTCAGCCACTCTGGGAAAGTTGTGCGGGGAAAAGTTGGTAAAATAAAGGTTGTTGGTGGTGGGTCTCCAACCGCATCGCCCAAAATCCCTTAACCCACCGAAAGGAATGGGGTAGTGATATTTTAAGCCGACACTACACAGCACTAATTATTAATGAACTAAAACTGAATTAAAAAGTAGATGTGTTAATTCTTTGTATCTATACTATATAGTTGGATTCCCCTTTTAGGGATTTATAGCCGTGAGTATATATGTATGTGTGTTATTTTGTGGTAAGAAAAACATATTGTAGTCTATAAAATAACGCATAACAACAGAAAAAGAAAAACTTTATTAACATAAGTGATTACAGCTACATTCACACTTTTACCAGTTCGCTGCACTAGGCAATGCCTGTATGGCAGCGAACATTTAATATTTACAATAATGTTTCATTTTTACTAAATTTGACAATAATAAACATTTTATTAAAAACTAGGCAAACGAAAACTGATAAATGGACTAACGAAAACCTTTGAGTTGAGTTGTCGCGATGTATAGTTGAATAGTCTTAAACTTTACGTCTCGCGGTATGTGGGGTTAAGAACTACCCAATAATTGAGTTCTGAAGTTTCGACGGTCCTCTCTTACTATTATATTTTCAAGCCAATTAGTGACTTCAACTGATTTCAAACTCTTTACTTCCAAACTAATGGTTAACAAGCTGTTAAGATCGTTTTGTAATACCGATGTACATATATTTACGGCCATATAGAGCTGAAGCCAGACTACCTAGACCTAGAAACGACTCATCTATATTTGGAAGTTGATCGGGGTCGTGATGGTATTGTTGGTGATGGTTGAGACCCTCCTTACCCTTAGTCGCTTCTTAGGAAGCTCGTGTTAGTAAGGGGTCGTCAGTACCGATCTATTAATAAAATTGTTCATAAATTGCACCGTAAATGTTACACTAGTAATATCTTAATTAATGGAAAATCTTGCAGAGTTATGAAATCCAACAATATCAGTTTTTGTTGGAAGCTTAGAGAGAAGATGTCAGTGAAATCTAAGATCGTTGGTGACGGGTTCATAGCCAAATCTCCAATAATCACTTGTAGTGCCCAATATCCCTTTGTAACTAGGTAAGCTAGCACAAACGACCTTTTAACTAGATAACGCGTGGTATAAAGCAGCCGTCTCTTTCGTACTTACGTAGCATCATATACTTTTATCTTAGTCTAACCGGCAGAGTAACGATAAAATAACGCTAGTGTTAGGTCCCCTGCAAAGCTAGTACGAGCGTCCTTTTAACTAAATATCGCGTGGTATAAAACAGTCATCTCTTACCTACTTACATAGTATTGTATACTGCCATCTCATTCTAACCGATATTGTGTATGTAGGTAAAATAGCGTAACATCGTCCAGTAACATATTATGAGAAGCTTAGAGATATTCTAAGCCAAAACATTGCGGTAAATTAGTTGAATTTTGTTTACAAGACATGATAGTCCAATGGGTAGGTCACGCGCCCGCCCGTAAATATGAGGGCGTGAATTCAAATCCCGGGCCGGGCCTACACCAATTTGTCTTTTCTAAAAGTCATATGTGTGGAATTTATCATGGCTGTTAACGGTGAGGGAAAACATCGTGAGGAAACCCATATGGCTAAGTTATACTTAGCCATGTAACAGTGTATTCGTACAAAACGGCCATAGGCCTGCCCCCGATCACGTGAGTACACTGTCCAAGCAAAACGTGGGTACCTTCTCTGGACACTAGATGGCACTGCCATGTGAGTTCAGAGATATTGGTACCTCTGCCAACCCCTTCGGGGATAAACGGCGTGAACGTTTATGTTTAAGTTATGTTATGTTAATAAGAATATGTTGCTTGGGTCGTATAAAACTTCATTTTAACTGACCAAAAATATATTGTTTGGGTTTTCTTAAACCAAAACATTATTTATTAATTACTTAAAGCTGTGTGGTGTCGGCTTAGAATAGCACTACCCCATTTCTTCCGGTGGGTGTACGTAAGTGGCGACTAACGGTATTGGGGCTTTTTAAGGGATTTTTGGGCGATGCGGTTGGAGACCCATCACCAACAACCTTTCTTTTACCATCTTTTCCCCACGCAACTTCCAAAAGTGGCTGAGGAATTTTTCATTCCAAAGCTCTGGCTACCCCGTTACGGGATTTATAGCCGTGAGTATATGTATGTATGTATGTATGTATGTATGTACTTAAATAAGATGAACACTCTTTACGGATATGACGACGACGGATGTCTAATATATAAAATTCACGTGTCACAGTGTTTATCACCAAACTCCTCCGAAACAGCTGAACTGATTGCAATGGTAATAGGTAAATAGGTTTATATTTATTTTTTATGCTTCTAAGTGATAAGGGTTGTCCATCCCTAACATTTTATTTTTATTATATAGACTAGAAACTCTGTGTATGTCAATGATTGAAATGTGTGTGTGAATAGCTGTGTAGTATCGGCTTAGAATAGCACTACCCCATTTCTTCCGGTGGGTGTACGTAAGAGGCGACTAAGAGTATAGGGGGCTTTTTAAGTGATTTTTGGGCGATGTGGTTGGAGACCCGTCACCAAAAACATTTATTATAACCATCTTTTCCCAATCAACTTCCAAAAGTGGCTGAGGAATTTTTCATTCCAAAGCTCTGGCTACCCCGCTAAGGGATTTATAGCCGTGAGTGTATGTATGTGAAATGTATGTATGTATCTATTTTTTATGCTCCTAAGTGATAAGGGTTGTCCATCCCTAATATTTTATTTTTATTATAACGACTAGAAATTCTCTAGAAATAATTTACATGGCAAAACAAAGCCTGCCGGGTCAGCTAGTATTGCTATAAATTCTAGAGTCTTATTACTTTAATATTGATGATTTTGATGGAAGGATACTAAGCCCAATTTGCTGATGCATTAACCCGCTTCAGGATTTAATTATATCGAAAGCTTTCCTCCCTTTATGAATCATTTTAGTTTGTGTGGCTTCCCTTTTATAGGATGTGGCGGTTTTAGTACACATTTACTGGGACTTAGCTTTAATATGAGAAAGCTCCTTTCTAATTGTTCTGTTTTGCTCAATTACTGGAGTTGTAAGCTTTAGACGGCCACAAATAAGGCTAAGTAAAAATTTCAGAAACCCTCAAAGACTCAAGCGTTCCAACCGTTAAAGGACGATGGGTTGGCAGAGGTACTAATAGTTTGGATTAACACATGATATAATTGTCTTCTGGTTATCAGAGTATCCATGTTTTCTTTGGACTCGCATGAAAGACGCAGGCTTATCACCGTTTTGTACGAATACACTGTCACCTGACGAAGTACAACTTAGCTATGTGGATTTCCTCACGATGATTTCCCTTACTGTCAACAACCGTGATTCGCCCAACTCTGGAGTAGAAACTACGACTCTCTATTTGATAGGCTGGTGAATTACCTACTGATAACTCACGGCTAGCCGCGGCTGTTCTTAAGTTTTAAATCATCATTCTCATTATTACATTCATACATACATATACTCACGGCAATTAATCCCTGAAAGGGATAGGCAGCGCTTCGCAATATGTGATTCCTTAGCCACTTTTGGAACTTGGATTGGAAAAAGATTGTAAAAGTTAAGGATATTGGCAATCAACTCATAATTTATTTATACCTTCTTCAAAGGCGGCACTCTTAAATAAAATGTAAACGATCATATCGCAACACGTCTCAGTTAATACACATAAACGATATCGCTGCTGTCATTTTTTGTTTTAATCGATTCGTAATTGCCGATTGGAAAATGAAACTTTGCTGCGGACACAATTTTGATAACAATACAATAATTAGGTAGCAGTCGGACTGATTTAATGATGTTGTTATGTGGGTAAAACTTTTCGATGCTTTCGAATTCACTGTCGAAAATTGCTTTGAATTTTGTTGTTTAGTTCATTATAGTGAAGTATTGTTTATTATACACACACATTCAGCAATAACTGTGTGTAACAAGATTTTTTATTTGTGTTATTTATTTGCATTAAATTAAGTTAATAAAATACGCGGGTAGGCCACTTCTTGGTTCAAACTTCTCTGGAACGGCTCGAACGATTTCAACCAAAGATATTAAACTACCGTGCATGCAACCGTGATAGCCCAGTGGGTAGAACACTCGGTTATCGTGCAAACGACTAGTGTTCAAATCCTGGGTGGGGCCTACACCAATTTGTCTTTTCTAAAGACATATGTGTGGTTAATTTATCATGATTGTTAACGGTGAGGGAAAACATCGTGAGGAAACCCACATGGCTGAGTTGTACTTAGTCATGTGACAGTGTATTCGTACAAATCGGCGATAGGCCTGCGCCCTATCACGTGAGTACACTGTCCATGCAAAACGTGGGTACTCTGAACACCAGGTGACAAAGTCACGTGATGTTCAGAAGTATTAGTACCTCTGCCAACCCCTTCGGGGATATTCGGCGTGAACGTTTATGTTATGTTATATATTAAACTATACTTACAGTTTAAAGTCTTTGTTTGGCGCAGTGATCAAGTAGAACATTGTCAAGTGTCGCATGTTGTAATCGAACACACAATTGAGGAGTAATCAGCGGAAATCTAAACAAAAAAAATTTTATAGCGCGACTTAAAGCTTAAGACCGACTGCATAGATGGTAAGAAGAGTGAAGTTTACCTAAATCGCTCAGCTCAATTCATTTTAAGTAAGTAAGTAATGATACCAAAAAGGTCTTGGCTCAGCGTAAAATGTACCCAGCACAAGTCTCGCAGGACACAAACGCTGAGTACGCTGGTTTTCACCCAACACCTCATTTCAATCGCACTTTGCATTTAAATCCTTGTATTAAAAGAACACACGTAGAAATATTCAACAATAATTTGCAAATAAGCAAAATGAAAAAACAGTTACAAACTAATATTGCATTCCAAATTAGAAAATTTATAGAGTAATGAAATCAAAAATATCTGTTTTTTTTGGAAGTTTAGCAATAAGGGAAAGGAAATGTAAATGAAATCTATGATCAAATTTTATTCAAATAATGAATTCTTCAAAGCAATAACTGTTTGCAGCAGTTCTGCATTATTCCAACTAAGAATGTAATTTCGATTCCGACGGTATACCGATCGGCTCGAAGGGTCTCATTAAAAACGATATAAAATAAGGTCGAATTTGATACTGACTTCAGTAAATCCCGGATGCGAGGATTACTGGCCTACCCACAATACATCATTATTAAATTTTAACGTAATGTTTCTTCGGAATTACTGTTATCCTTTTCATTACAAGGTAGGTATATGATTTCATCTTTATGATGTTTGGGTTGTAATATGCTTAAGCGGGAGCCTTAAAAAATTAGTAAAATCGAATGAATTGAATGAATGAAATGAGTAATTTTGTCCTTAAGCGTTTTTAAATGCCACTAAATTATTTAAGACATGTGGATTTGTAAGTATCCAATTGTGCCTAAGTTGCAAAATCTTTTCTTATTATATGGTTTATTGGTAATTTGTTGTAAGTGTAACCGTTTATTTGAAGAAATAGCGGATAGTCTATTAGAAAGTGATTTACTTAGTTACCTGTTGCGAGACTAAAGGAAGAATACCGTCCGTATAATAGTATAGAATATATAGAATAGTTCCGTCGATAAAAGCTAATTCGTTTTAAGATTTAAATTCCATAAATTCTCTGGCGTATTTAAAGCAAGTGTTTTACTCAGAATGGCCTTTTCAAGTTCTTAATTTGATGTCAAACAAAGCCAAGTGTCTTCGATAACAGTTTCCAATGAATAATTCCAATTTCCAGAGGAATTCTGGGAATCAAAATATCTCATTTCACTCTCTCAACTTAGGCATTGTTATAATTCCAAATTGGTTTCGGTATTAGGACTACGTGAGGTTACAGTGACTATACGTATACCAGACAAGGTTCGTTAAAAAGTGAATGCCTTCTCTAATAGTCGGTTTTAAACGACTACGACTGACTACGAAAAGAGGCTTTGCACGAGCGCTATTTTATCGTCACGATATAAAGAGATGGCTGTTTTATACCACGCAATACATACATACATACATATACTCACGGCTATAATTCCCTAGAAGGGGTAGTCAGAGCCAAGGAATTATAAATTCCTCAGCCACTTTTGGAAGTTGAGTGAGGAAAAGGCGGCGGTAAAATAAAAGTTTTTGGTGATGGGTCTCCAACCGCATCGCCCAAAAATCCAATAAAAAGTCCAAATACCCTTAGTCGCCTCTTACGACACCCGTGGGTAGAAAGGGAAGGAATATCTAGATAAAACGTCGCTCGTACTAGGTACTAGCTATGCTGAGGTGTTTATCAAGTAATTTTTCTTACAAGAAAGATAATACCTTAAAATGAACCATACAGAATTACAGAAAAATAGCCGTGTAGTGCCGGCTTAGAATTTCGCTATCCCTTTCTACCCACGGGTGTCTTAAGACGTGACTAAGGGTATTGGGGGTTTTAATTGGATTTTTGGGCGATGCAATTGGAGACCCAGCACCTAAAACCTTTATTTTACCATCTTTTCCCCACTCAACTATCAAAAGTGGCTGAGGAATTTATAATTCCTTAGCTCTGGCTACCCCTTCTAGGGAAAAATAGCCGTGAGTATATGTATGTATGTATCTAGAAAAATAGTATCGATCGCCGATTTGACATAGCACTGAAGTTTCATTTCAATGCATCAATATTTTGATACATGCCATTTATGCTATACACCTACATGCTATATGTAAAATATTTCTAACCGTAAATTTAAGAAGACAGGTGGTGGTTAATGGTTGCTTGTGACTTTAAATGCACATGGCTCCATCCATTACCGATGACAGCGACCAATCACATCCATCATTAAATAGAAGGAACCGAGGTATAAGGATGACACGGGACTGGAACTCATGTCTTGAACATTTCATGTGCTATATTATTCATTGAATATTTTATTCCAATATTGAATAGACTACTAAATATTCATATAATGTCTTGACTATATTTTGATAAAGGTTTAATTTCAAAACTATGGCAACTCCAACTTGCCAGCAAGAGCTACCTTGTAACTAGATATCGCATGGTATGAAACAGCCATCTCTTTCACACTTACGTAGTATCGTATACTGTCATCTCATTCTGACCGATTTTGTGACGGTAAAGTAGCGATCGTGCTAAGCCTCCAGCTCTTTTTATAATATATCTTTTGCTACTTATTTATCGGATTTAATAAATTAAGCTAGTATTTATAATACAAATTGCAATATTCCAAATGTTTTTTTAATTATTCCATTAATGAGCAAACCGTTTTATATGAAATGTCGAGCTTTGCTTCAGGTTTTGGTATTCTCATAATGAATGTTTCCAAATTAATTTCGAATAGCTATTTAATGAAAATTCCTTTTCATATTTGTTATGTGTGTAGTGCCGGCTTAGAATGTCACTACCCCTTTCTATCCACGGGTGTCGTAAGAGGCGACTAACGGCATGGGGAGTTTTTGGGCGATGCGGTTAGAGACCAACGATACTTTAGTTCTTCCATCTGCTCCCCTATCAACCTCCAAATGTGGCTTAGGAGTTTCTAGCTCTGAAGCTCTGGCTACCCCTTTTAGGGATTTATGGCCTTGAGTATCCAGAATGTATGTTCTAGGAACTGCGGTTATTTTAGTGTTTCCATTTCCACTCTTCACAATCTGTGACTTGAATTTAGAAATGCCAGCATATTTTATATTAAGGCTATGCAAATAAACTATGTTTGACTGGGCATGCATATCATGTTTTTTTTTTGCAATAATACACGTTGGTTACGAACAGGAGAACATAACATAACATAACATAACATAAACGCTCACGCCGAATATCCCCGAAGGGGTTGGCAGAGGTACTAATACTTCTGAACATCACGTGACTTTGTCACCTGGTTTTCAGAGTACCCACGTTTTGCATGGACAGTGTACTCACGTGATAGGGGGCAGGCCTATCGAACGTTTGTTACGTTTGATAGGCCTGCCGTTTTGTACGAATACACTGTCACATGACTAAGTACAACTCAGCCATGTGGGTTTCCTCACGATGTTTTCCGTCACCGTTAACAACCATGATAAATTAACCACACATATGTCTTCAGAAAAGACAAATTGGTGTAGGCCCGACCCAGGATTTGAACACTAGTCGTTTGCACGGTAACCGAGTGTTCTACCCACTGGGCTATCACGGTTGCCAAACAGGAGAAACAGAGAAATAGTACTTTAAAACGTATAGTATTAAAAAAACCAAACCACGCTCAAAATTATCCAGCACAGCTCAAATAACAGGAATTGCAGGCTTAGAATAGCGCTACCTCATTTCTTCCCATGGGTGATCGTAAGAAGCGACTAAACTTAAAAGTGTTGTAGGGCGATGCGGTTAGAGACCCATCACCAAGAACATTTTTTCAATTTTTTCCCCACATAAACATATATAAACATAAACGTTCACGCCGTTTATCCCCGAAGGGGTTGGCAGAGGTACCAATACGTCTGAACTCACATGGCAAGCGCCATCTAGTTTCCAGAGAAGGTACCCACGTTTTGCTTAGACAGTGTACTCACGTGATAGGGGGCAGGCCTATCGCCGTTTTGTACGAATACACTGTCACATGACTAAGTACAACTCAGCCATGTGGGTTTCCTCACGATGTTTTCCCTCACCGTTAGCAACCATGATAAATTTTTCCCCACATAACATGCAAATGTGGCTGAGGATTTTCTTATTGTGAAGCTGTGGCTACGCCTTCTCGAGATTTATATCCGTGAGTATATGGATGTCCTGGAAAAACGAAGCAAATTGCATCATGGGAACCTTAGATTATTTGTTACAATTTCAAGTTCCTAAATCACGATTTTCTTAGAATAACACTATACCATTTGTTCCCACGGGAGTCATAAACTGAGACATGGGTTTTGGGGCTTTTTAAGTTATTCCTGGACGATGTTGCTTCCTTTATTTTAAGAACTTTTCCTCATTGAACTTCCAAACGAGACTCAAGAATTGCAATTTCTGACATTTTAGATATTCCTTTTTGGTATTTCTTGTAACCAGTAAAGGTGGAGTTCAAAACTTAAGAATGAACAAAAAAAATGAGCTCAAAAGTATGAGCTCCATTTGTTTAGCGCTATGATTTCAAATACTAAATTAAGAAGCTTCGGAAACTTTTCAGCCATAAGTAATAAGTGGGCAAAATATGGTGAAATAAAGTAACGCTAAAATAGATATTTCACATTATTCTATGACCAATGAACTTAAAACAATTTTAAAATAAACTGTCAAGACAGACATTCCGGGTTTTTAAAGACATGTAATTCGTAATTCCACTTTATCTTGTTTGACAGTGCACGCGCGAAATGACATTGTACTGAAATGACGCTAAACCGCGTTTGTAACCCCAGAGGATGCCAAGAGAGTAGTGATGTACATATAGTGGTAGTAATATAGTATGTATGTATAGTTGTGTCTGCGGTGCGCGATTATATTCGGATAGAAATACCTCGATGACGTCATACTTGCACACATCGATACGTATTTGTAGTTCGGAGTGTTACTATTGTATTTACTATGTTTGTTTGTTCTGGATCTTTGAAAGTAATGGTAGAATGGGTTTTTGGTTATTGCAGGAGTTGTAAAAGTGGATAAGGGTTGCGACTGCGAACTACATTTTATTTAAGTTTGTATAGCATTACAACGCCCCTACAGAAAGCTTATGGTGGTGATGGACAGGTCAGACTTAAAAGACGGGTTCTGGTATAAAGTCTTCTAAGTAGTAATACCCTGCTATATTTGGTCTATTAAATTATTTTGAACTTAAAGATTGCTGCTCTCGTAAGTTGTATATGTATTTTAGTATAAGGGTCTAACGACAATAACCTGATAGCTTAAAATATCAATTTACAGCATGTAGAGTCCAAAGTTCAGACGGCTTTAATGGTTAACTCATATAACCACAAACATTCCTGTGCTTGGCTTCCACATCAAATTGGCCTTTACCACTCTACCTAGGTATAAAAAAATATCAAATTGAAACGGTACTGTTCATGCTACATCTAACTACTATTAAACTTTTAACGAATTGCTAAAATAACCAAGTTATTCAGAATATTATAGCACATAAAAGTGGTTTAGCAAATCTAATTCAAAATTGATAAGCTACTGAACGCTTATTGCTACAATGGAATGTGACGTGGGAAGTAGATATTAAGAAATGGGTTTTTATCTTGAGTATGAGGCATATTTTTATCCTAAATCATTCATCGGAATGCAGCGGTACAAACATTAAGGTTCGTTTTACTTGTTACCAATTTTCGCGCCTCTACGCTATATTTTTAAAATACCATTTATTGTTACCTGTAGATGTCTCAACTCTTAAATCAATAAAAATATCATTTCAAAGTCAAAGTCCATTCCGATTCATATGAGATCTTTGCAAATACTAAGTGGATGTCAAATTTTAAATTTAACATGTCAACTGTATACATTTAACAAAGAAACACTTGCCGTTGAGTTATGAAACTCAAGATCTCTACAATACAATAAAAGCATACAGGTGCAGTCTACATCGTGTTGTATTAGTACAACAATATGCGTATAAGAAGCACAGTATCGAATGGCGCGGGTTTCAGAGGCACGTGCGAGTGTTTGCGTTGCGCCCGCGTCCTCACTCGCGCTCGGGAGGCGGCGGTCCCCACACTAGTACGATTATGAGATTATAACCCGTTTCTTTACGTTTTTGGATATAAATATTGATCACGGGATCAGTTTTATTGTATAGTTTTGTGATCAGTGGTGGTTTTCGGTAAAGATATGCAGTTGATCAAAAGTTTGTGTTTGCAAAATGTGGAATAAAAATACATAATAGTAAACATCCCGGTGGATTTCGTATTCTGTAATTAAATATTTTATTAGTATTTACTCAATTATAGAACCAACAACAATCATATAAAGAGATACCGATTGTTGAACAAACACAAATATAAACTCAAAAATGTCTCGTAAGATATGTTAAATAATAACTAATATTCTGGTGACATATGTATTTGAATTCCGTCAGCTGCTTAAGAACCGACTATATTTCTGTTCTGTTAGCAATAATAACGACACAGATATAAATAGGTTGCGTATAAGTGTAACACAAATAGGCGCGTATAGTGAGTGCTTACAAAGATACGAGTGTTTGTTCAGTGATAGATAATAATGGAGGTTTGGAGAACGTAGCGCCGGTCGTATCGCAGAGCACGTGCTCGATAGTGCTGTGATCGGAAAGCTGTGTTTGGTGTGATAGTGGTTGGTATTGTGCGTTGTGGCGCAGATATGTTAAGTGATAGTGGTTTAGAGAGAGGGCCGCAACAACGGAGGCTCTCAGGTGTCTTCGGAGTTCGATGCTGTCGTGGGGCGCGAGTAAGGAGCAGGCGAGGGTACCGAGGCCGCCGCCGCCGCCCCAGCCGCCACTGGACTCCAGCGACGAGGACGCTCCAAGATCCTCGGTCAACTGTACCTCCACGGCTTGGAGACGACAGGCCATCCGGGTCCGGAAAAATAAAGTTACTTTTAGAGTTCCTAGGTTTGTTTTTCAAGAATTCCGTTTACTTATCACAGATCATTGTGAGATATACGTACAGATAACAGCACTCAATAGTTTTTATACTTGTCTTCGTATTTGATATCGTTATTTGCGTATGAGTAACACATCTCTGTCTCGCTATTTTCTAGACATCGTTTAGTTATTGCATTCGATTCGTTCCATGAAGTTCACGCTTTTATTCGATTCAACAATTTCGTGCAACGTGTAAATTGTATGTATATTTGTACTGTTTTGTCGGTTGGTTTATTTAGTGCAAGTATAGTGGCGGTGTACCGTGAACCGAAACTCTACTGAACCTATTCCGCGCCAGTATATTGTTAGACAATTTGGGTCAATCAATGAACAGTCGACGTCATTCGCTCACCTCTTCCGTCCAACTATTTTAATTTCGAACCAATCACGCGTCTGCCGGCCTCCGGAAAACCGATGTAAAACTCTAATGAATAGTAGGTTTGGAATGGTTCGATTAGTTTGGGAGTTATCGAACTAGGAAATGTGAAAATGTAGAAGTGCCTATTATCTCCGAAACAAACACGTCAAAAGACTTAGTCATTTTCGTACCATGTTATTACCTACTATTTAAGTTTCTGTTTTTTAAAAAGCCTATTTTTTCCGTTGTTTTTAAGTATCTATTTAAGCTTTTGTATGTATGGGTAGATACTCGTATCAATAACCAATTCAAACGATGCTCCCAAGAATATTCTTTCTTATTATTTTTTCTTTTTCAGTCATTTAATACAAGACAAATAGGACTTTCATTGTTAAGGAAACTGCCAAGTAAATCAGCGCATATTTCAGCGAATAAATAGAACAGAAGACAATTAAAATTATTTTTTACGAGCTTTTAATCATGGGAAGAATCGTTTTTGTTCTATTCGAACCCAGCTTACATACACACAATAGTAAGTGATAGTAAAACGTTTAAATAGTTAATACGAGTGTGGTAAGGCAAACTTCGTCGGTGGTACAAACAATAGGCATCCGGCGTTTTAAAGGTGTTAGTATGCCAGCCACGTACCGCCGCGCAAACATCTATTACCACTGATACAGCGCTCACATTATATATGATATCACGACGGTTTCCTGTGTGCTTAGATCTGTTTTCTGGTCTTGAATAATATGACCATTTGTTATGTTTTGGAAGCAAAATTGTAGCCGATATAATTTAGTTAAATTTTAAGACATCAGTTGCCGATTACATATACTCATGTTTCAAGGCTTACACATGCCCCATTAAGGTATGAATGACTATGGCCAATCACCTGTATGGGGCATGTTTGAGCCTTAAGATAGGAGTATATTATATTGGCAAGTACCACTCTTCACCCCGGGGATGGAATCGCAGACCTCCAGATTAAAAGCCGAGCCCTTTACCGCTAGACCACGGAGGCAGTGGGCGTAGCAATGTGGTATTGACATAGAATAACGCTACCCCATCTTTTCCCGTGGGTGCAATAGGATTCGAAAGTTATATTTATTTCTTTTTTATATGATATTTATGAAAGGGAGGGGCGTTATTGAATTGCCATCAGTACAGCGAAGGTAGGATGATATATAATTTGATCAAGTAGGATCAGCCAGAAATACTTATCACTAATTTGTACAACCCAGAAAAATATCTATAAGGTTTTCTTGCATTAGTGGTTTAACCTATATTTAACATACCTTGCTGATCAAATTTTATGTTATTTAATAAGTGTACATAAATAAATATTCTCCGCGTCCGCGTGGACTTCATTTTTTGCATCCAGTTTACATAATACCAAAATACCGAAACACTATCACAACTTCTGTTTTTTATATTTATAATCCCGCGGGCATTGTAAATGACATAAAGGACATTGAGGCTTTTTAAGTGATTGTTGGGCGATGCAGTTTGTGACCCATCACTAACAACCTTTATTAACCTATCTTTTATCAATATATTTCCATTCCAAAATTGGATGAAGAATCTCCGAAGCTATGGCTACCCTTTTATGGAATTTATGGTTGTTAGCATATATTCATGAACTAGCGACCCGCCCCGGCTTCGCACGGGTGCAATGCTACTAATATAATAATAATAATAAAAATTAAAAGATATTCAACAACAAAAGATACTTATTCTATTCAGTTTAATTAATTCTTGATATTTTCCTCGCTGGAGAGCTCCGATAAACATGACGACGATAGACATGACGCGCTATTTATAGGCACGCGCCGCCCGGCGCAAACAACTACGACCCTGCATTTTAAATTTGTAATATCTTCGGTAATATTCACTTAAATTACATGCTGTGAAAAGCATATTGATCTATAATAAATGCACAATTTATTTAAGGTACTTAATTGGATAAGGATTAATGCTGTATTGTTTAAAATCACTTCGTAAATAACAATTTTTTAGTAAAGAATAAAAATGGTTATGCTGGGTTATCCCTAAGAGATAGACATATACCATTGCGAACTATTTTGATGAACTTTTTAAGGTGAACAATACTGTAGTACATTATTTTGGTCTATCTCGTAGGGTTCAGCCAGCGTTTGCAATATAAGCGCAAAAAACGTGCTTATTTACGACATCACATTAGAAACCTTTAAATTTATCAGTGTTTCTCTACTATATTATGCATTTATTATACATACAAACCTTCCTTAAGAATCACTCTATCTATTAAAAAAAACCGCATCAAAATCCGTTGCGTAGTTTTAAAGATCTAAGCATACATACGGACATACAGCGAAAGCGACTTTGTTTTATACTATGTATTGATGATTGATAGATGGATTTCATAAATTCAATCGCACCAAGTTTTATTATAAAATGTAAAAAAAACTCTATATTAACTTTCATTTGCTATATCAACCCGTTAGGGGTTGAGTTCCAAAAATTCCTTTTTAATTGTTCATAAGAATCATGAAACAAATATACCAAGTTTTTATGTTCAGAAATGAGAATATCTTTAGTAAGTACAGATACGGATAGTAGTTTGGCGCTGCGGCGACGGCCCGGTGCTGCCCCCTACACTGACCGTTGGTGATAGTGGGAGAGCTTGCAGCGATTGCTCGGCAATATAGGGATGCTTAGTGGTGGATCTCCTTCCAAAATAATCGCTAAATTGAAGGGATAGTGCTTGTTATTATTATATATAGTGTTATTTTAAGCTAACAAAACATTTTTTTACAAAATGCTTGAATTACCTGAGATACGAACCCGGGACGATTGATTCATAATAGTTCTAATTAAATATTCATAGTAGTTAGTTATACCGCTACGCCACGGAGACGTTACCGGGGCGGTGTCAAATTTTTATTACGCTTTATTTCATATTAGTCTTACTATTGATAAACAAATTTGTCATTTAAATTGATGAAACCCCTTCATCTTTCCAAAATGAACATTAACAAAGTGTCTGATGTGAATTCCATCGATGATAAAAATAATCGCTGCAATATTTTGAGCCATATATGAGTTAAGGTTTTTTGATGTTCCTATGAGAACTCTTGCGGATTCCTTAGTTTCAAGGAATCGTCGTCGTTTCATTTAGCTTCTAAATTTACATGTTAATATTCGTTTGCAATATAAGTAGATGTAAAAAAAAAAGTATACGATAAAAAAATAGTACATTATCCCTCGGGAGTTCCTTATTTTCGGGGATCCATTACCGTACCATTAAGCTTCTAAATTTTGATTTTTATATTAGTTTACAATATTTTACGTTGTTTTAAACGATGCACATGCACAGCGCCATCTCCAATGCATTTAGTAAGCAAACAATATTTTTGATTTCCCATGGGAACATATTTTTTCCGGGATGAAAATTACCCTATTATTTAATTTAGACTTCTAACTACACGTCTGAAAAATTTCAAAGCAATCGGTTCAGTATTTACGGCGTGAAAGCGGAACAAACAAACAAACAAACTCACTTTCCCATTTATAATATTAGTATGGAAATTATTTAAGGAAGTTCTTCCGTCTCAGAGGATGTAAGATTTAATAATCATGATTAAAAATTTATCTTATTTTTAAATTATTCAAAAGTAAATAATACTAATATTTTTTATACATACTAGCTGATGCGGCAAACGTTGTTTTACAATATAAATTATTTCTAATTGATACAATAAAAATAGAATGTTTAGGGGTGGACTGGACAACCTTTACCACTTAGGAGTATAAAACATACAGTTATACACCTATTCCCAGATCTACCAAATGTGTACGCAAATTTGATTTAAATCGGTTCAGTCGTTATGGAGGAGCTTGGTCCTCAGGTATAAGGAATTTTTTGCTCACGTTAAACTTTACTCTACGGTTATTCGAATACACTATATCTTTACTTCTTTTGCTTATATGCATGACTATAACCTTAGTAAACCCATACCGGCTAATTTTCAAAAAGAAAATCTCTCTGAGGCCCGCCTTTAACCGTACGTCATACAATTACTCTCCCATGAGATTGTAATAAGGCATTGAGGCGCATATGTTTTCCCGCGGCTTTTATCATACGCACCTTATCTATTAAACGTGCTCGCAACTGGGGACCCATAATAATTAGGTGGTTGGAACCTGCGACACTACTTATTCTCACAACCGTGCCCGCTCCTCTATAGCACATACATACGAGGGGCATGCCAATAGAAGTTAGATACTCTTTTCTCATTTAATTGACACTGGCAAGCTATACACCATCTTATAGGCTGGTTTTTTATTGACATATTTGAATATAGAACACACTTCTTTCATTTATTTTTTATTTGAATGAGCATAATTTTTCCGAGAATCTGGCAGGAATTCACTTGCAACAATGGAGCTCAGTCGACGTGATTTTCGCGCTATGATTTATTATGACTTTAAAAAAGGTTTAAAGCCTCAAGAATGTTTTGAACTTTTGGCTTCTACTTTTGTTGAGTCTGCTTGTTCCGGAGCAACAGTATTCAATTGGTTTGCTGAATTTAAAAGAGGACGGGGATGTCTCGAAGATGAAGCGAAGACAGGACGGCCGCCAACCGCGGTCACGCAAGAAAACGTTCGTGCAGTCGAAAAACTTATTCGCGAAAACCGACGAATTACATATGTAGAGCTAGAGCGAGAACTAGAAATTGGATCAGCAGCAATGCAAACCATAATTTTCGACCACCTTTCTCTCCGTAAACGTTGTTCGAGATGGGTGCTGCACAAACTTACCGATGAGCAGAAAGACCATCGGGTGGATTGGTGCCTATTCATTATAGATAAATTCAACGGAGGCGAGAAAAAAAACGTATATGATATACTGGTGACGAAACATGGCTTTATAACTATGATCCCGAAACAAAGCGACAGTCAACTGTATGGTGCTTTGAAGACGAGCCAACTCCAACGAAATGTCGCCGTGCACGAAGCACACAGAAACAAATGGTCGCCTCGTTTTTCTGCAAAACGGGTCATATTGCTACTGTTGTGCTAGAGAATGAAAGAACGGTGAACTCCGAATGGTATGTGACAGTTTGTCCTCCAACAGTTATGTCAGCTTGGTGTGACAAGCGACCGAAATCAGGAATCCGGCACCTTCTCTGGCACCACGACAATGCGGGGCGCCGCAAACGTCTGCCGGAACACAAGACTTTTTCAACTCGAAAAATGTGTCAATTCTCCCTCACCCGCCATATTCTCCTGACCTAGCGCCTTGTGATTTTTACTTGTTTCCAAAAATCAAAGAAAAACTAAAAGGGAAGAGGTTTGAAAGCAAAGAAGATGCGCTGGTTGCCTATGATTTCGAGATTTCTGAGGTATCTAAAGAAGAGTGGTCACAGGTATTTTCCAATTGTTCAGACGTATCGAAAAGATACGTGCTCAGGGTGAATAATTTGAAAAGATTGATACTTGTAATAAAAAATAAATTTTATAAGTTTTGAGTATCTAGTTTCTTTTGGCATGCCCCTGGTACATATACTCACGGCTATAAATCCCTTAACGGGGTAGCCAGAGCTTCGGAATGAGAAATTCCTCAGCCACTTTTGGAAGTTCATTGAGGAAAAGATGGTAATAATAAATTTTTTTGGTGACGGGTCTCCAACCACATCGCCCAAAAATCACTTAAATACCCCCTAAGGGTATAGGTACCCTTAGTCGCCTCTTACGATCACCCACGGGTATAAATGGGGAAGTGTTATTCAGGAAGACACTACACGGATTATCTATAGCACAGATAATATAATACTATACTAGTCTATAGTGAAATAAAGGCTAACGGTTTTGTCTTTTGCTTTGAAGCTAAAGTGCTATAAATGAGTACTTTTGATGACTACATCCATGGCCTAGTGGTTAAGTGACTTGATTTTGAGCCAGTGGTTGCGGGTTGGAATACCGCTGAAAGCCACATTATTGCTTAGTCATGGATGTTATTTACATATGTATTATATACTGTGCAACATGCTCGTATCAAAGTATACATTAAAAAAATAAACAATTATATGCTGATGTTTTAAAAGTATATTTCGGATTTGGATAGTTACTTTTGCAACTTATAATTTTATTCTAACTGACTTTTACTCGCTTTTTGTTCCCATTGGGGTAGGTGGACATTATCGATCACCACTTTACATGATCCTGAAAATATCGTGTTTTCCTTACATACAAACATACACTAACGGCTATAAATCCCTAGAAAGGGTAGCCAGAGCCGAGGTATTAGAAAATCCTCAGCCACTATTGGAAGTTGCGTGGCGAATAGATGGTTTAACAAAGGTTGTTGGTGATGGGTCTCCAACCGCATCGCCCAAAAATCCCTAAAAAAAACACCAATACCGTTAGTCGCCTCTTACGTACACCCACCGGAAGAAATGTGGTAGTGCTATTCTAAGCCGACACTACACAGCAGACAAGCGTTTTCCTTACATTTATCAATATACTTATACATGCTATATGATCCTTCTCATTTCGTTCGTTTTGAATCTGGTTTTTAAACATTTTGCGTGGCAATCTTCTACTAATAATAGCATCCACCCACATTGGCTCTATAAGTATTATTTAAATGATATTATCTATTTATACTTACATTAATTAAACATTGTTTATTTTTAATAAGGGTTAAATTTCACAAAAAGACCTTGAGCCTTCCTTTATGTATTTATGGTCTGTCACTATTACGGCTTCAGCGTGCTCAATATTATGTAAGGAAATTAAATGAGTTAAATCTATTGAATATTCAAATGTTATTCAAAATATTCGCTCACTCTGTGTCGCCATTCTATCATGAATCTTACAACATCTTCCCGGAAATTATACTTTGCGGGAATTATACAATATTTATAACATTAAATGTTCAATTGGTATGATTTCAAGTTATATTTCGTGGAAACCACTAGCAATTTTCAAGATAAATTCAAAGCACATAAATAATGTTGACGAGATGTTTTTCATTCATTAAAAGTTTTATCAGCTGTGAGGGAAAAGCTTGAAAAAGTCTGCTCATTCTCACGGCTCGTGGAGAAAATAACAGAAATTTGGTAAGCGGCGACGGAAAGAACAAATGACAAGAAATTTCGCTTTATTATTTTTGTGAGTCTGTGAACGAGAATAATTTCAGTTGAGAAATCATGCATTTCATTTAAATATTTTCATGTTGGAATTCCAATCTGTTGTCCAAACTACCAGGATTTCTTTAAGTTATTCATATATTCGGAAACCAAAATAGGGTCCAGGTTTGACTGACTGACCGTTTTCTATTAATCTCACACCCTTCTCGTGTATGGATTATTAATAATTAAAGGAGGTATTATTTTATTCAACACTATGGCCCTAGATTAAAAACGACTCAATCAGGTTAGAGGCGACTTCTCATCAAATTAAAATAATTTTTGATAGTTGTCCAAAAGAGTTATATAGTATATTATACCTATTTTGGTACTAGCACAGGGAAAACATAAATATTTTCGTTATGTCACCATTATTTAAACATATATATACTCACGCCATTTGTTCCCATCAGAGGAGGCAGAAACCATTTAAAGGGACTGTGTAGGATCCTCACAAACCTCACGCGCATCCTTTCTACATACTATCATACACGAAACGACTATCATATCATTACACACAGACAAATATACACTCACGCTATAACTAATAAGTAAAGAATAAATAAAAGAAAGAAAAATTTCGACACAGGCAGGAATCGAACCCGCGACCTCGGGTATACGCCCCGACGCTCTGCCAATTGAGCCACCGTGTCAATGGCTGCCAGCGCAAAATTCTTCTATCCTTTATTTGTTTTACACGTTTAAGTAGTGTTTGCGTTTCCTACCTCCGAATTTTAACTAATACTTTATTTTTCTTTCCTTTATTTATTCTTTACTTATTAGTAATAATCCCCACATGAGGTTTTCATGAACAAAAGGATTAAAAAAAAACTCACGCTATAAGTTTACATTTTCGAAGCTAGTGACTATTAAACCCGGCAAGCATCTCATAAGATTTATCATTATTTATAGAGAATGTTCATATTAAAACTGAATTTGTAGAATCAGATCACTTTTAAAACAAAATGAATCAAAACAACATACTTATGCTCACGCCCATTTTTTTCCATTGCGGTAGGTAAACACTATAGTTCGCCATTTTGTAAGATTCTGACAAATCTCCTTGCTTCTGTCACATTCATTCTCATACGTGCTCTTTTATTCTATCTATAAAGTGTGAAACTTATCGTCATTAAACAAACCCGAGTTATTTGTTGCCAAAACTCTCGAGTAGAATGGAGGGAATATGTTTATTGTTATTATTCAAACACGTAACGACCTTATCCCAGTATGTAAATAAGAGATGGAGCTACACTGTTGTTGGATACTAGCTTGAAGCTAATGTGGGTTGCTTTGAACTTTGTAAGCTGGAATTAGTTTGGAATACCGTATCCTTTGAACATTTCTTGTGTAATTCTCTCAATTATGCGCTCCTGTTTAACACATTCACTTATACATTGTTTATTTCTATGGGGAGCCCTTTAATTGCATATGTATTGCAATGGTAAATGATATTCATTTTAGTAGAATATTATTTCTGCTAGAAGTTTTTAGGTTCTCTGTATGGGTGCCCACGATACAGGCTTGCCTAGTGTGGGGCCACAGGATAATATGTTCTACATTGATTAATAGTTTGTAAATTGTCTGTAGAAATTATTTTGTGATTGTAGAATTTTATGTAAATTATGGATGCAAATAAACGCAAATTGATTTGATTTCATAATCGGAGTAAATAAATGAGTTAACCCCGTTAAGATACTTTACCTTTGTTGTTATAATATTTTTTAGTTTACTATTTAATAAAATTGCACCTTTTAAAAAAATAACTCTGTTTCTAAAGAACCTATATTTTATGAATTCTGTTCTTAATTTTTCCTCACTTAATCGTTGTCATATTTTAGTTGCTTTGATATGTTATACAGAACCTTGATTTTTGTGATATTTAATTATTATAAATCCATTTTAGTTACATTTTTCTATTATTTATTTTTGAATGACGACTGTAATATAAAGTTTTATTAATGAGCTGAATAATGAAATAAAATACAAAACTTCAACTTTAGATGTATACTCCTAACAGTAGGCATACTATTGAATCTGTTTCTTGAATGGTTCGACAATTTAATTTGACGCAGACACCCGTTTGCTTGTCTGCGCTTAATACAATTTCTTTCATCAAATAATGTGCATTTTCCTCTGGAGAGTCTAGAGTAATACGGAATATATTTTGACATTTGGAACAAACACAAAATTCAGCTTGGGTTGGGTAACAAGTGAATTTCTGTATGTTATTTGAAACCATAGAGATATAAAGTAACGGAGGTGGTGTAACCATATTTACGTGTATTTTTTATCGCGCAAAGTGGTTATTTTTATCTCGTTACAGATCACCTGTCTAAGGTTTCATATAATTTTTGTCACTTACATCGTTTATAATGCACCTATTGCAGTTAATTATGGTAGGCATTTTTATTCCCCTTAAAACCGACAAGCACGAGTCGATATCGCACAAATACGAGGGTGTCATTATAAAAAAAATGCCTGTCGAACGTGTATATTCGCAATATGTTAATATTTGACGCTATATTAGCAACAAAAATACATCGTCTATGAAAATTTCAGCTGCCATCGAAGTCACAATAATAGATTCCCGTTTACCTTTTTGGTACGGTTGTTAGGGCGTCTCTATTTACTAAGTAATTCTATGTTTGAAATCTGTGCGGAGTGTTGTCTATGGGCGCCGGGTTCCCGCTCTTTTCGCTCGTGCTCAGTGGCATTTGTCGCCGTAACAACTTTATGTGCAATAAAATTTACATTATCTTTCCGTTCCGTGCGACTGCGCTTTTCTTTATCTTTCATATTTATTTCTAAATTAGCTCTTAGCTTAGCATCTACATTTACTAGTCTGTTTTTAAATTTAGTTTTAGTTTTTGTGCTGACTTAACAAACGAATTAAATTATTGAAATGCTGCTTAGTCAATGTGTCTTCATTAAATAATCTTATATGTATTCGTTATGTATGGACATGACACAGTTAGAACTCCTATATTTTGTTTAAACATTCAACACAGTGTGAAGGCAAAGCTCCTAATTAATATAAAGATCAAAAGCTCATGAAGGTTTTCTTTTCACCATTATAAGAACCTGTTTGAAGCGGTAAACGTTTACTTCTTTACGTTGAATATATTAACCATACATATTCTCACGCCGTTAGTTCCCATTGGTGTAGACAGAGACTATCGATAGCCACTCTGTACGTTCTAGCTTCGTTTAAATCCATCCATACTTTCATATGTGCTCTTTTATTTTTCATATTTCAGACACCCGCCTTTTCGACCATACATACATATACTCACGGCCATAAATCCCAAAAATCTTCAAATTAAAAACTAAACAGAAAAATTAAATATTATTATTTTTTATTTAAAAAAGAACCGCCTTCAAAAATCCAACTAAAAAGTATAAAATAATTTTTATTTATTTTATTATGTACAACTCTATTCAACTTCTTCTTTTTGAAGTCGGTGCCAAACCAATTTTCATGACAAAGAAGAACGAATATTAGTGGCCCGCCCAAGTTGAGTGAGTTCTCCACCCCATCAGCGTATGTCATCCTTATAAACCTTCCTTTTTAATCAATTAATAAAAAAAAATCGCATTAAAATTAATTTCGTAGTTTTACAGATTAAAGTATACATAAGGATGTCCGTATATCCCAGACGGGGAGAGAGAAAGCGACTTTGTTTTATACTATGTAGTGATTTAGATTCTCGATCGTCTTTTTACAAAGTGTTAGAAGTATTGGTTGTGCCAACTCGGTGCATGCATGTCTCTGTCGAATTGTTGATTCCGTTAGTTTGAAATCTGATAATCTTACATAACCTAACGTTAGTTTACTATCTCGCTATCTATCTAAAATTATAATTTACTAGTATTTACAGTTTTACGGTGACATTTATATTATGATAATTTCTCTGCGGAGTGCGACGCATGCACACCAGGCTAAGCACCGCTCACTGTCCCCCAATTCCATCCTTTATAAAGCGACGTCGTTGCGAGCGGAAGAAATTTCTTGATTTTTGAGCGCGATTGTGTTACCTACTGTTGTTAAGGCACTATCGATTGATTTATTATTCGTATGGTTTTCTCTATGTAGCAATTTTCATTTTGGATTTGTCTGTTTGGCACCGACTTCAAAAAGAAGAAGTTGAATAGAGTTGTACATAATAAAATAAATAAAAATTATTTTATACTTTTCAGTTGGATTTTTGAAGGCGGTTCTTTTTTAAATAAAAAATAATAATATTTAATTTTTCTGTTTAGTTTTTAATTTGAAGTTTTTGTTTTTCTTTTTTATTTTATACTTTTTAGTGATAAGTTCTTAAATCACTCTGAGTTTTTTTAGTGAATTAGTGATAGTTTTTGAGAGATAAGTTTTACTGTCCGTTTATTTTATAGTTTTTTTAACAGGTAGTTATAATATTTGTTATTATGACTTTAGCTTACTTGTTACTATTTTGTTTACCTGCGGGCCTAGATAGAAAAGCAAAGGATGCTTTAAGGAAAAGTCGCGTAAGGGAGAACGAAACACCCATCGAAAAAAAACAAAGACTTCAGCAGGGCAAGCACGAGCCGTATTTAAACTAGTTATCGCGTGGGATAAAGCAGCCATCTTTTACGCACTTACTTAGTATCGTATATTGCCATCTCATTCTAACCGTTATCGTGTCGATAACTCGTGCTTGCCCTTCAGAATGAGAGAGATCGTCAGCGTGCTGCTCTTGCTGCCGAAACAGATGAGCAAAGAGAAGTTCACCTATCACAAATGCGAAGAAACACTCTTATATATTTGTAGTGTTGAGTCGAGTAAAATCCCTTGATGAGATGGCTTTAAGTGATATAGATTCAAAGAAATTACTTAAATGGTTAAGACCATTCCGGAAGCGCGAAATTCCCCATGACGAAAGCGCCTTGATTGAAATGACCAGGATGAAAAACATGGTGTTGCAATATATATTTTTTTCTTTAATATAATTAAGAGTAATTTATTCATGCTTTTATATACTTTTTTGTTCAATAATTTAGTTACTCTGTTTATTACTAATAAAAAAACTTTATTAACATATATTGATAAATTTCTGTCTAGTATTGATAACTTTACATACATACTTATATTTCAAACTAAGAAACCTCCTTTTTTTCGGGTCGGTTAAAGAACTTTTAACCCATCTTCTAAATGTAACGAATACTTTTCTGAAAACCGCATCCAAATAGCTTAAGCCAAACGTGAGATAATCGCGGACCAACACACATACATACAGGTCAAACACAGAACCTCCTTTCTTTTTTTGGTCGGTCAAGGCACTATACCTTCTCCTAAATGTAACGAATACTTTTCTGAAAACCGCATCCAAATAGCTTAAGCCAAACGTGAGATAATCGCGGACCAACAGACATACATACAGATCAAACACAGAACCTCCTTTCTTTTTTTGGTCGGTTAAGGCACTAAAACCTTCTCCTAAATGCAACGAATACTTTTCTGAAAACCGCATCCAAATAGCTTAAGCCAAACGTGAGATAATCGCGGACCAACAGACATACATACAGGTCAAACACAGAACCTCCTTTCTTTTTTTGGTCGGTTAAGGCACTAAAACCTTCTCCTAAATGTAACGAATACTGTCCTGAAAACCGCATCCAAATAGCTTAAGCCAAACTCGAGATAATCGCGGACAATTATACATACATACATACATACATACATACAAACAATCGAACTGAGAACCTCCTTTTTTGAAGTCGGTTAAAAAGAGTTAGCCAGAGCTTCAGACCTAAAAACTCCTCAGTCACATTTAGAGGGTGATAGGGAACAAGATGAAAAAAATAAAGTATCGTTGGTGATGGGTCTCCAACCGCATTGCCCAAAAACCACTTAAAAGAGCCCCATAATCTTAGTCGCCTCTTACGACACCCGTGGGTAGACATGGGTAAATACGGTAGTGCTGTTTTAAGTTGAACGCTATAAAACTGACTTATATGATAACATACTTGTATTTTTATTTAACATTCATACATATACTCACGGCTATAAATCCCTTAACGGGGTCGCCAGAGCTTTGGAATGAGAAATTCCTCAGCCACTTTTGGAAGTTCATTGGGGAAAAGATAAATGTTTTGGTGACGGGTCTCCAACCACTTCGCCCAAAACCCTCACTTAAATAGCCCCTATACCCTTAGTCGCCTCTTACGATCACCCACGGGTAGAAATGGGGTAGTGTTATTCTAAGCCGACACTACACAGCAATTGTATTTAAATGCGTTGATAATGTTTTTTTTATCAAGTAACAAACAAACAAGAATCTTTATTAAAACTCACGAGTATAAAAGTCGTAAAGCTGCTTATGTTTGTGTTACATTCAACTTATTAATACAATCATGTGTTGTAAATCGCGCAAGTTAAGGAGGCACATCAAGTAGTTGCCAGCCGTTTACTTAAGATACGAGTCAGTTAACCAAACGCGAGTCTCTTGAAGTTGGTGAAAACTTTGATACGGGTTGGCCACTCTTCCCACCGTTCTGAGAAACCGTTTTGAAATAGTTTCCAAGGAAGTTAAATTTTCCCTCAAATTTTGCTGGAATATGATGTCATGTTGACTTTTTTTAAAAGATTATATATGTATTGTTCTCCACTTGATAACGTGTTAGAACCTTGTTATATACTTATAGTAGCCACCAAAAAAAGGAGTTCTCAGAATACATTTATACTTAAGTTTCAATTGAATACTCTTAAAAGTATCAATAATAAAATGATGTAACAGACCTACGATATGACAAAACAATAATATTTTCGGTTTTTTTCCAAACGATTGAATTTAAAAAAATGGTAAGGTAACAAAAAATTCTGCTTTGTATCTAGCAATCCAAAAGCAGTTTCAAAAGTATTTGAAAAAGGCGGAAACAGTATTAGTAAGTAGTTTTCACATTTATCAAGACTGTAAATAATATTCGGACGAACTTCCGTAGTTGTATCCGGAGTGACGTCACGAACTATCTTTTTTTAACTAAACAGCGCACTCGGCGCTGGAATTAGCTTTTTGGCGACGTTAATAATTATGAGTATTGTTCTCATCTAATAAAAAAATATGGTCGTGAATTAGGTATTCTTGAGATAGTAATCGTAAGAAGTGATAACATAAACATATTTTGTAATTTATTGGTGCGTAGTAAAGCTCACATGGACACCCGGATAACATTGATGTCAAGTGATGTTCAGAGGTACTCCTCTACTACCCCTCGGGGGAAATACTGCGTTAGAGTTTGAGTTAAGCACGGGACAAAAGCTGAAAAAAAAGCCTATTTTATTTTTTGCTACGTTTTAATTTATTGTAGTACTCGAAATAATTATATCCGCTGTTTTTTACGCATAATAAAAAAAACAAACACAGCCTTTCCAACCTTCTATAAGCCCGACAGCGCTGATTTGGCTCAAAAAGTCGACAAACACTGCGCTGCTCGGTCCCAAGCCGAAAAATAAATAAAACACAAAAAGTGAAAAACTGTATCTTCACCCGCAATCTACCCGTAAACACGAGCATCGGGCAACGTTCAGAAACCGTAAATTTTGATATTCCTAACATACGAGACGGCTGTTAACCCGAGCGAATGATGTTTACATTTATTTATTGGCTGATACGAAAAAAAAGTAAGTGCTATGAATAAGAACGTTAAATAGTAACTTAATAATAGAAACGTTGAATTTTTACCCCATATAAAGTTATACCCCATTTCTTGCCGCGAGTTGCGTACAAGGAAACCAAGAGTTGGTGAAGAAACCAAGAAACCAAGGGTGGTGGTGGTGCTTTTGAGTGGTTGTTGGCGGCTGGAGACCTATCACCAATGATACTTTACATATCCCCAGTCAATTTTTAGCTACTCCTTTTTGGGATTTACAGCGGCGAGTAAATTTATTTATTTGAAAAATTCTTAATGCTTTTACGTCATAACTGTGTTTAAAAAGTACTGGCACAAAGAACTACGTAAACCGTTTACTGGGAACCATTTTGTCTGAGCGCGGTCTTTCAGTATAAAGAATAATTAAATTCTCTTCCACCGCGCTGAACTGCAGCCTCTGTAGTTACCTACTCACAATTTTGTGTTATCATGACGTCAACATAAATAAATTTATGACTTTAATCTCAGTATAATTATAAGAAATTCGTGAAGAAGCATTTTCCTGACACAGTTTATATTATCCAATGACGCTGGTAATTTATCAAGTTTCTTGACGTGGCCGTTCATCTGGAAGAGTTCAGCTTTTATATATTGATTGGGAACCATATAACGGCTTTTAATAGAAAATTTTATAGTTATCATCAATCACTTTGATAATGATAATCTCAAATAGTAGTCTTTTACGTCTAAAGAAATGGCAGAGATATTAATGCTAACACGTGATGATTTAGACATAGGCCTCGGATGTTAAGCTTAACCTCATAGTTTTAAAATATCAACGTGCCCCCATTGCAAATTCCAATTATTATTTTTTATCCTAAGCAATTTTGTATCTTTTACTAATTTTTAGCGACATGATAGTCCAGTGGGTAGAACACCCGCCCGAAAAACAGAAGGGCGTGAGTTCCAATCCTGGGACGGGCCTACACCAATTTGTCTTTTCTAAAGTCATATGTGTGGTTAATTTATCATGGTTGCTAACGGTGAGGGAAAACATCGTGAGGAAACCCACATGGCTGAGTTATACTTAGTCATGTGACAGTGTATTCGTACAAAACGGCGATAGGCCTGCCCCCTATCACGTGAGTACACTGTCTAAGCAAAACGTGGGTACCTTCTCTGGAAACTAGATGGCGCTTGCCATGTGAGTTCAGGAGTATTGGTACCTCTGCCAACCCTTTCGGGGATAAACGGCGTGAACGTTTATGTTTATGTTATGTTATACTAATTGTATCCATTACCGTATTTTTCTCCCTGACGTTGACATATTTACGTGATATATATACACTGTTTGTACGAATATACTGTGCCATGACTAAGTACAACTCAGCCACGTGAGTAAACCTCACGATGGTTTCCCTCACTCAGAGGGTGACGGAGTTATATTTAAGAGAAATAATTCAAATATCGCTGTTAACCTAGCAGATATAAATGTTTTAATACGTCTTTTTTTTGAACAAGAACAGTCCTCTGAAAGGTTGCAATAAAACTGGGTTTTTATCAACAATTGCCTTATATTACTGTAAACACTGAGCAGAGGCGTACTTGATTTGGAACAACTGTATTTACGCCAAATGAGCTTGTTTGAAACTTTACTACTACTTTTTACGAACTTGTTAACTGAAACATCTTTACACGTTATATATACGGCTTCTCCAAATAGATGTGTATAGCCCTATATCTTTTTGGGTTCCTGAAAATAAAATCCCTCGGGACCAGATGCGGATGACAGTTACGTATTTCAGATGACCAATAGTTTAACCCTCTCACGTGTTTTTCTCAATTCCTCTAGGCGTTTTCCTCATTATTACTATTAGAATTTTTGTACTGCCTACATACATGCAGCTATAAATCATCAAAAAGACATTATAAATTCATCAGCCACTTTTCTAAATTAGGAAAGGAATAGATTGTAAAATAAAGAATGTTGTGGATTGATCTCTTGATTGTGATTGAACCGCTAATTCGCCTATTACCACACCGACGAGAATCACTAAGGTTAATGTTATTCTAAGCCGATACCACACAGCCTACTCATACTTACTGCTTATACACATACTTTTGCAATATTTTCATCGCTCGACTTCCATATTTCTTATTATGGCAGAGTAATTTCTTATTATGAAGCTCTCGCTACCTTTAATCACGTGACTTGGTCACCTGGCGTTCAGAGTACCCTCGTTTTGCATGGACAGTGTACTCACGTGATAGGGGGCAGGCCTATCGCCGTTTTGTACGAATACACGGTCACATGACGAGTACAACTCAGCCATGTGGGTTTCCTAATAGTTTTGATTACATGTAATGTAGTAAGTGTATATAGCCTTCAGCTATAAATGCATAATTTTTTTTTTCAAATATGATCCATAATTCCTAAAGTTAGCGCGTTCAAGTAAACAAATTACATAACATATACTCACGCTATTAGTTCCCATTTGGGTAGGCAGAGACTATCGATAGCCACTTCGTATGATCCTGGCAAACCTAGCTTCGTTTACATTTATTAATCTTTTCATACATGATCTTTATTTTTATACTTCGGAGTTCTACTTTTTTGAGTTCACTCTCAAATTGGTCTAAGTGTGTTCTCCGTGGTCGTCCTTTACTAACATTACTTTCCACGTTAAATTTAAAGATCCCTTTTACCAATTTCCTATGTTATTGGTATAGGTAATAATTTCTTAAAAGCTGAAATTTTAACATACAACCTTTAAGGTATCAGTTCATATAAGTATCTGATATGACTTGCTGTCTAACTTAACATATTACGCTGCTATTAAGACACATGTACAACGCCCAATTCAACACAACTGAAACGCTGACGCTGTTAATCCCCGAAGGGGTGGCAGAGATACTAATGCTTTTGAACCCAACATTTTATTATACTAACAATCCTAATGCCCTTTATTCACATTCATAAATACTCTTTTATATATACACACTTATATTCACGGCTACAAATCTTAGAAGGCGTGGTTAGAGCTTCAGAATTCTAAAAAAGCTAAAAAGGTTGAAAAATTATGATTGTTGGTGATAGGTCCCCAATACCCTTAGTTGCCTCTTTTTATACTTCTTCATTTACTAATAGTCCGCTTAGAATAGTACGATCCCAATGTAGCTCACACTACACAGCATTCTTTTAAATCAAATTAAATTTAATAGTCTAAATTGTGTTCATCATAAACTCATAATAGTTACCAAAATTAATTGTTCTACACAACTTAACATTTTGTTTGTGCGTGTCTTTGCGTAAGAAAATAATACATATAATTACTATATATATGCCGATCTCGTTTGTCACTAGTTGGTAATGGCACCATTAGAATATTGTTTCTCGAACCAGCTTCGTCCAACGCGTCATCACAGCTATTTATAACGTTAGTTATTAAATAGCTATATTAGGTTAATTACAGACCACGACACCGTTCGTAACGAAGGCCATTATCATTAAGAAGTATGTACAAGTGGTACGTGGAGTTTACTATGCGGAAAAAATAGTTTTTTCTCACGCGCGTTGTGCTAAGATGCGAGGGTATGCAGGCATCAGTGAGCGTTCATTACATCGCTAGATCAGTCCCATCATGGGCAAGTTAGCGCTGTCAGCGCCATATTAAGAGTCTGAGTGGTTAGATATTTAATTACTGTTATGAGTAATTTTATTTTTGTAAGTGTAATAAAAAAATTTAAACAAATATTGTGTTTTTAAAATATGACGAGTTGAAGAACTTTTTCTTTTGTATTACGATAAATATGCGTTCCAACAAACCTAAAAATCAGGTGCCTTAAAAAAATCACAATCGTTAAAAGCGTGACAAATAGCGCGTTACCCCTGAAACAGGTAAGCGCACTCAGCTAAAACTGGTAGACCCATGATCAGTCAATCAGAATCAGCGAGATGTAGTGCATACTGTGGTCACCCACTGACTGCTCGTGCCGCGCTAAATGTTCGCGAGGACGTACCATGTTACCAATTACAAGTTATGTGATAAACATCTGTGATATTAGATAAGTGATCATGGGATTTCTCAGTGGGATATCGTTTGCCGTTTTTAAGAGATGCCCGGTCATCAAATTCAAGAGGAGGAGATTTTTTAAGAAAAGGTACGGTGTTTGTTTTTGTTTTTATAAGTTTGCGATGTCGAAATATACAGGGCAAGAAATCATTTGTGATTTTTATAAATGTATTGTAGTAAGCACAAAAAAAAGATATTATAAAATAGAATGTATTGTTTACTTCAATTAACAGTGACTGTGATATGAGTTGATTTGTTTGTCTAACTTTAGCAAAAGATAAAACTATTGTATCATCTATTATTTCAGTCCTAAACAAACACGAACTCAAACGATTTTCAGCTTATAATATCAAATTTAGTAACTACTAAAAGTCATTAGGTATATACGCAATTAAGTACCTATCATAAATTATTCGTTGATTCATATCTTACAGTTTCATTGTTTGAAATGAAATCATAGCATTCAATTTTAAAAGTTTAGATTTTGATTAGCTATACATTCCGCCGTACCTACCCACGTAATTAATACTACAGAAAAGGCTTGTGGACTTAAATATTACATTTAGTCTATTAGAATAGGATCATTGTCAGAAAATAAAAAGCCATTTTCATATTTTACTGAGCCGGGCCGTGACGCACACGCTCCCGTTTATTTTTCTGCATAATATTATGGTGATATTTCATAAATGAATCGCGAAATAAATAAAATAAGCGCCAAATACTGTTTTAAAATAGGTACAAAATAGCAACTTCTGAAACTTTGGTAGGTGTTTTTACTTTTTACTTATCTATTTTCCTCGTATATAATGCATACAGTCCACAGCGGCGTAGCAAAAACGTCATTTATATTATTAAATAAAAGGCCCTAGTTTCCGGATTTAAGCTATTTGTACCCTAATTTTGATAATATCTTATCACTCTAAAACAATCTTTACAAATAGATTTTAATCAATACAACATAAGCATGAGGAAGCAAAATTAGGTCTTATTTAAGTATTAAACTAAGCATCGGGACAGTTCTCTTACCACTTAGTTAACAAGCACAAATAAACAAACACTGTTAATTTGCCAACACAACAAACTTTGAATAAATTAGCCAAATCCAATATCGTTTAATGGAGTTGGTAGGATCTGTAACCGACGATGAATAGAGTTCGTCAACAATCGGACCCTTACAACCGAAAAGTTGTTTAACTTGACAAAGGACAATGCGTGGAGGTGAGGGGCGGGGTAGCCATTGTTTGACACACCGTATCAATGTGATTCGAAACACTACGATACCTCGAAAAACAATGCCATACCCCAGTTCAGTTTAATGATTGCGATACTTGGAATTCGAATGATGATTATCCTCAAAGAAGGGATGGATGGATGGATGGAAGGATTTGTAAGATGCGTAATTTTATTAGTAAACACTGAGATGTGAGAAATTAATCTCATATAGTTAATTTATAGAATTACTTGAGACTATATTGCTATCGTGACATACTTGTATTTTTAAATAAATCGCCAGCATTAGCACATATCTAAATAACTACATCTTAGGGCCGGCGCTCACTGCCGGCATGGCATGGCAAAGGATTTCGGTACAGATACAGCATTTTTAATCTTATTGCCATGCGTATAGAATTCATTTTGACACAACGATGCCGAGGGAGGCCGCGGTAGGACAGAACGTCGGCATCGTTGTGTCAAAATGAAGTAAAATGCTATATCTGTACCGAAATCCTTTGCCATGCCATGCCATGCCGGCAGTCAGCGCTGGCCCTTACTGCGAACTAAATCTTAGGATATATGTCGATAATAGAGTGCAGTTCTAATCTTTTCCACCTTTGAAACATCACGATTTGTAAGGCACTAATTAGTTAGTCTCGTACCGAGTGATCAGATGCTTTTAACAGTAAATCCATGTTAACGTACATACATATAACCGTGATAGCTCAGTGGGTAGAACACTGCTTATCGTACAGACAATGAGAGTTCTAATCAAGGGTTGGGCCTACTCCAGTTTGTCTTTTGTAAAGCAAAATGTGTGGTTACTTTATCATCACGGTGGCGAAAAATATCTTAAGGAAACTTACATGGATATATTGGGATTTGTCATGTGATAGTGTATTTCTATAAAACGGTGATAGCCTGCCTCCTATCACGTGAGTAGCCACGTGATAATGCAAGCAAAACGTGGGTACTCTGAATTCCAGGTGACAATTTCACGTGCTTTTTAGAAGTAATAGTACCTCTGCCAACTCCTTGGGGGATATTTGGTGTGAACGTTTGAGTTTTTTGAGTTGAATAAAGTCATAGATTTTGATCCCGAAAAAGTGTACCTTGTACTGCTTGAAAATAAGTATAGAAAAGATAACAAAATAATGGTTTAAATCTTTTTTTTCATGAAAACCTCATGTGGGGATTATCTATCTATACTTATAATAAATCTGTAGAGAGGTCAATTCTGTACATGAAATATATTTTCAAAATAACTATCAGGGGGTGATTAGTGATCGATACTGATGCCAAAAATACATTCAGTAAAATTTTTGTCTGTCTGTCTGTCTGTCTGTCTGTCTTTCTGTCTGTCTGTCTGTCTGTCTGTCTGTCGGTTTGTATGTTCCTTATGGAAACAAAAACTACTCGACGAATTTTAACGAAACTTGGTACAATTATTCTTCATACTCCTGGACAGGTTTTTGTATACTTTCCAGCAGAGTAGTAAAGGGGAATTTTGGGAAATTTTGGGAAAACGGGAGAAGTTACTCCATTTTTTAAGTTTCCGTCGCGTGTGCAGCCTTAATGGTTAAACTTACATAGAAATCATGTATGACGGAAATATTCTTCATAAAATTATCTAAAAAAAAATCCTCAACAGTTTATGTCTATCTTTTACGGTTGACTCACAATAACACGTGTAATTCCTGATAGCTTAGCAGTTCGGAACATTATGATTATATTTGTTTACTCTTACGTTTGTAAACCTCTCACTCATCTCTAATTTAAAAAAGGTAACATTATTACCTATTCAATAAAAAAAGAATCATAGAAATCGATAGAGAAACACCGAAATTATACAGAAAATAAGCCATCGCGCCCGTGACCAAAACCAAATCTTTACTAATTTACATATAACATACTAGATGGCGCCAGTAGTTGCATCCTACATCACGTAATGACTTATTTTGTAGATTGTTATAAATACTTCATAGCGTTTTATTCCAAAATTTGCTATTAAACGGAAATACTGAACCGTTCATTAAAGCGCATTCAAAATCACCAAACTACACTGTTTAAGGAGTGCTATTAATTTAATAAATTGAAAACATTGCGCTGAATTTCACAATGCTTGAGCAGTGACTGAAAAAAGAAACCTCAGATATTTAAAAAAACAACGCTACCCGTGCGAAGCTGGGACGATCCACTAGTTATCAATAAATAAAGAATAAATAAAGGAAAGAATTTATTTTCCCGCCTGTGCCGAAATTTTTCTTTCCTTTATTTATTCTTTATTCATTAGTAAAATAATGGTTGTTTGTTATATTGTATTTCGTTACAAAGCAATAGATCTGGCAACGTATATTTTAGTTTTCAATCAATGAGTTTATATGTACTTAACCTAATAACTAATGTCTACGTACTAGTTGAAGTAAAGTAGAATTATAAACAAGGCGTATACTATCAGAGCTGTTTGCTGAACCCCCTTCCTCAGATAAGGGTTGACATGTTAAACAAGATAACGTCATTCTTGATGCCCTCGGCTAAATAAATATTTCGCAAACTGTCGTCAACGCACACAATTAACTTGTCAGTCAAGCCAAACCCTACGTTTTAACCGTTTCCGAGAAACTTTTGCAAAATCTATTTGTAAGTTTCATATTGATTTACAGAATGGAACGGAAAGGGAATGTTCCAGATTTAGTTATATAATAATTATCTGTATTAATATTATAATTAGTTTGATTGTTAGGCCTAATCTTCTTAAATACTGAAACACTCATGAACATCTTTCAGAACCAGAAAGCTACACTATGAGACTATTTATGAGTGCTATAGGCTGGGAATGAGGAGTGATTGAAGCAACCTTATATTTTCGAAAAATAACTTTGTAGCTGGGTTGTTCCACTAGTTTAACAATAAAGGAATGCCATCTTTTAAATATACATACATACATACATATACTCACGGCTATAAATCCCTTGTAGGGGTAGCCAGAGCTAAGGAATTAGAAATTCCTCAGCCACTTTTGGAAAGTTAAGTGGGGAAAAGTTGGCAAAGTAAAATTTGTTGGTGATGGGTCTCCAACCGCATCGCCCAAAAATCCCTAATAGCCCCAATACCGTTAGTCGCCTCTTATGTACACCCACCGGAAGAAATGGGGTAGTGCTATTCTAAGCCGACACTACACAGCAATAAATAAATTAACCGAAATTCGGCAAAGCGGAGTATTCCTTCGGAATGTAGTAAAACATTTTGTCCTTATTTATTGTGATGTGAAATCCTATCCACTGGTGATCAGAGTTCAAAAGATTTCGTTAACAAAGCGTAGCTATGTTATTGCAACAAGTTTTATCAGCAGTTTATATGATTATATTGAGTATCTTTATTTTTGTGCACGTTAGCTATTTTTGGTGTTGCGGCGTAAAGGTTGTTGACCTTTAGCTGAAACGATTAACAATGTAAATGGCTTTTAATGTCTGTGTCGACTATGTGTGATGTGATATTTAAAATATGTGTGAAAAGATCGATAAATGTAAATGAAGCTAGATATATTTATACAAAGTGGCGATCCATAGTCTCTGTCTACCCCAATGGCAAATAATGGCTTGATATATGCGATGTCATATGCAAGGTAATGTTCGTGATGTGATTAAAAAAGGTAAACATAATGAACTTGCATATTTTAAGAACACGTTTTTTATTTCACCGTTTTAGAATCATACATATATGTTTGTATATATACGTATGACTGTATACTATGCGAGATCATTATGTTTACTTTTTTTAATCACATCACGTACTTTATCTTGCATATGTCACCGCGCACGCTACCTCTCTTATCTGGGTCTCCAAGATTAAAAAACAAAACTGGATGAGTAAAAGCTTGCTCGGAGGCTGAAAGATTTTATCTATACTTATAATAAATCTGTAGAGAGGTCAATTCTGTACATGAAATATTTTTTCAAAATAACTATCAGGTGGTGATTAGGGATCGATACTGATGCCAAAAATGCAATCAGTAAAATTTTTGTCTGTCTGTCTGTCTGTCTGTCTGTCTGTCTGTCTGTCGGTTTGTATGTTCCTTATGGAAACAAAAACTACTCGATGGATTCTAACGAAACTTGGTACAATTATTCTTCATAGTCCTGCGCAGGTTTTCGTATACTTTCCAGCAGAGTAGTAAAGGGGAATTTTGGGAAATTTTGGGAAAACGGGAGAAGTTACTCCATTTCTTAAGCTTCCGTCGCGTGTGCAGCCTTAATGGTTAAACTTACATAGAAATCATGTATGACGGAAATATTTTTCATAAAATTATCTAAAAAAAAATCCTCAACAGTTTATGTCTATCTTTTACGGTTGACTCACAATAACACGTGTAATTCCTGATAGCTTAGCAGTTCGGAACATTCTGATTATATTTGTTTACTCTTACGTTTGTAAACCTCTTACTCATTCCTAATTTTAAAAAAATAACATTATATCCTATTCAATAAAAAAAGAATCATATAAATCGGTAGACAAACACCGAAATTATACATAAAATAAGTAATCGCGCCCGTGACCAAAACCGAATCGTTACTAATTTACTTATAAAATACTAGATGGCGCCAGTAGTTGCATCCTACAACATGTAATGATTTATTTTTTAGATTGTTATAAATACTTCATAGCGTTTTATTCCAAAATTTGCTATTAAACAGAAAAACTGAACCGTTCATTGAAGCGCATTTAAAATCACCAAACTACACTGTTTAGGGAGTGCTATAAATTTAATTAATTGAAAACATTGCGCTGAATTTCACAATTCTTGAGCAGTGACTGAAGAAAGAAACCTCAGATATTTAAAAAAACAACGCTACCCGTGCGAAGCTGGGACGATCCACTAGTATGAAATAATATTTTTTACGTTTTTTAACAACATGATAGTCCAATGGGTAGAACAACCGCCCGTAAACATACAGGCGTGAGTTCAAATCCCGGGTCGGGCCTACACCAATTTGTCTTTTCTTAAGTAATATGTGTGGTTAATTTATCATAATTGTTAACGGTGAGGGAAATCATGAGGAAACCCACATGGCCGAGTTATACTTAGCCATGTGGCAGTGTATTCGTACAAAAAGGGCGATAGGCCTGCCCCCTATCACGTGAGTACACTGTCCATGCAAAACGTGGGTACTCTGAACACCAGGTGACAAAGTCACGTGATGTTCAGAAGTATTAGTACCTCTGCCAAACCCCTTCGGGGTATTCGGCGTGAACGTTTATGTTACGTGAGTACACTGTCTAAGCAAAACGTGGGTACCTACTTTGGACACTAGGTGGCGCTGACACTTGTTGTTAAGAAGAATTGGTACCTCTGCCAACCTTTTCGGGGATAAACTGCGTGAACGTTTATGTTATGTCATGTTTTTTTTAATTGTCAAGAAAAAATAAGTTGCAAATCAGATTCAAGTATGGTCCTAGTAATCCTATCCCTCCGAGTTTAGGTCATTACTTTCAACAATAGTTTTTGCCCATTTCCATTTATTCTTAAAATTTTAGCCGCCTGCTTTATTAAACATACATACATACATACATATACTCACGGCTATAAATCCCTAAAAGGGTTAGCCAGAGCTAAATAATTAGAAATTCGCCAGCCACTTTTGGAAAGTTGAGTGGGGTAAAGATGGTGAAATAAAGGTTGTTGGTGATGGGTCTCAAATCGCATCGCCCAAAAATCCCTTAATAGCCCCAGTACCGCTAGTCGCCTCGTACATACACCCACCGGCTGAAATGGGGTAGTGCTATTCTAAGCCGACACTACACAGCAGCACTACATTGAATCTAAAAATATTCAAAAGAATTGAATTGGTAAAAGTAACTGTTTAGTGGCATATTGGTTTTATAAACTAATGACGAAATCAAACACAAATAATTACACCACTCACCTTGAACTCATTCATTTAGTGATTGCCGTAAATTTTACAATAGAAATTGTAAATGGCGCGAACGAAAGTTGCCTTGAAAATTTTTAGATACTATTGATAAATTGGTATTTCAAATTTTGTCTGACTGAATAAATATAACTGTTATAGTATTATTGTTTGTCTGGCAGCGACAGTGAAAATCAAAATCATTCTCAACACAAAAATAAAACATTTTATTAAAATGCACCTACACTTTGGTCTCACTTAAAGGCCTTAAAAAGAAAAAATAATAAAATACTAGTTATATTATATTATACTTATATAATGTTCGACCCAACCCTAAATGGAGAGACTGATCACGTGAAATTGTTATCTCGTGTTCAGAATACCCACGTTTCTTGGACAGCCTACTCACGTGATAGGGTTTTTTTTCGACTGGATTGGTTGCTGCTGGCCCTGTAGCCTGTGCGGCTTCACAATGACTATATGTGCCGGGCAGCTGAGGGCCGCCCTGGCGTGGCAAAGGAGTGTACCTAAGCTAAATCGGATGAAACGTGATAGAGGGCACGCCTACCGCCGTTTTGTACGAATACACCGTCATATGACAAAGTACAACTTAGCCATGTGGTTTTCCTCACGTTGTTTTTCACTCACCGTTAACAACCATAATAAATGAACCACACATATGACTTTAGAAAAGACTAACTGGTGTAGGCCCGACTCAGGTTTTGAACCCGCATCGTCTGCATGATAAGCGGAGTTCTACCCAGTGAGCTATCACGGTTGATATAGCTTCTGAAATAATTTATGACGTCATTCGGTGCCATGGCAACTAAGATATAATACTAAATAGAAGGAGGTATTATTTACACATGGTATTTTAGTCCGGTCAATTTAGGCCTAAAATAAGGAGGAAGGTTACATAAATTCATAAGAAGCTGAAAATTGGCACAATTGTTCAAAACATGATTATAAATGAAACCTCAAAAGTCCCCATCGTTCCGAGGTGTGCTAAAAATTTTACATGGGGTCAAAGGTCAAAAAAATTAGTTTTTTGCGATTTTAAGCGAAACGGTGAGTTTTTCGCAAAATCTTTCCAGTACAAAATTGTAGATCAGAAGATTTTCTACAAAAAAGATATCAATATTTTTTTTCCTAAAAGCCACCATTTTGAAGATATAACGCGTTGAAAAGTTCGATCATTGGTAATCTTCATACTTTGCAAAATTTAGTGGAAGAGGCATAAATAGATCTTGTAACTTAATACTGAAGTCTGTCTAATAAGATTTCTGTTATTGTTTCGTTCGATGTTCTTTACTTGTAGAATAAATTGTGTATATATACTGCTGAAGTTTTATTACTTTGGAGAAAACAATACCTAAATTGGTATTGTCTTTAAATACATTTGACGTATTGGTTGTATTAATTACTAAGAGCTTTTTCTTCATATATCTAAAGCATACATTCCAAGTTTTGCCGTGTAGTGTCGGCTTAGAATAACAGTACCCCATTTCTACCCGAGGGTGATCGTAAGAGGCGACTAAGGGTATAGGGGCTTCTTAAGTGATTTTTAGGCGATATGGTTGGAGACCCGTCTAAAAAACAATTATTTATTATTACCATCTTTTCCTCAATCAACTACCAAAATTGGCTGAGGTATTTCTCATTTGGAATGCTCTGCTCTGGCTACCCCGTTAAGCGATTTACAGCCGTGAGTATATGTATGTATGTATGTACATTTCAAGTTATTACTTAGGTCATACCTAAAGACGATCAAATAAAAAAAAATGTGCATCATATATTAAAGATAAATAAAATGTATGAGAATAAATGTATTTTAATGAATTACCGTAATAAATGTAGAATTTAACTTTTTTTTTTAAATAAAATATTTTATAAATTCATTCATTAAAATATTTGAAAAAAATGATCATTTATACAAACGACATCGTGTTTATTGTTGTAAGGGTACTTTCATTTCCATATTATTTCTATTTTTATACTGATACTCTATCACTAAATTAAGGTTTTAATTTGCACACTAGTATCAAACTATAATGTCCTATTAACAGAGCAATATCCCTGAAAAGTGTTGAAGCTCACGTCATTGGGTTCTGATAAGCTTACGTATCAGCGCAGTACGTGCCGTTCTTAATTTGGACTGCATCTCGTCATTACGTAATACACTTCTATGTTTTAAAGATATGTATATCAGTGTAGTGTCGGCTTAGAATAACACTTCCCCATTTCTACCCGTGGGTGATCGTAAGAGGCGACTAAGGGTCTAGGGGCTTTTTTAAGTGATTTTTGGGCGATGTGGTTGGAGACCTGTCACCAAAATCATTTATTATTACCATCTTTTCCCCAATCAATTTCCAAAAGTAGCTGAGGAATTTCTCACTCCCAAGCTCTGGCTACCCCGTTAAGGGATTTATAGTCGTGAGTATATGTATGTGTGTAAGTATGTATATCAGTATACTCATCCCATTAGTTCCCAGTGAAGTAGGCAGAGAATACCGCTTTGCCAGTTAGGTAAACCTCTTGCGTTTTTATCATATTTTTATCAAATTGCACAGTTAAATTTTATCGTACCTAATAAACATTACATGCATAGAAACGTTATTTAGCTTAAAATTATTAATGTTCTTAAACTTACCAATTCGAGGTGAAATGGTATTGATACTGATACCGAATATTATAATTATATTATAATAAAAAATATTTTAATATAATTATATATTATAAATATTATAATTATATTAAAATAATTTTTATTATAACAATTGTGATGATAATAAAATGGAGTATGTTTTATTATTACATACATATATACATATACTCACGGCTATGAATCCCTAGAAGAGGTAGCCAGAGCTAAGGAATTAGAAATCACTCAGCCACTTTTGGAAGTTGCGTGGGGAAAAGATGATAAAATGAAGGTTGTTGGTGATGGGTCTCCAACCGCATCGCCCTTAAAAAGCCCCAATACCGTTAGTAGCCTCTTACGTTCACCCACCGGAAGAAATGGGGTAGTGCTATTCTAAGCCGACACTACACAGCATTTTATCCTTAATACCAGCCACATTGACGTTTCTAAATATCTCCTTTACAACTTACCACTATACCTCAATATGCCTTGAATATAAAAAACACAATAATTAGTATAAATATATAAAATAATGTTAATGTGATTTTAACGTATACGTATTATTAGTTGAACTTGCTAAAACCAGGGCAGCGTGTTTTCATTTGTTAATTGTGTTAATTTCTTCAATCGATAAAATATAATTATTTCATTATGCCATTCTATTGAAACTAACTCCCGTTTTTTTTAGTTTTGATGGGATGTTTGATTCCTTAGCCATAGGTACCCCCTAATAAGATTAAAGCTTTAAGTACAATTACTACACGACACATATGCCGTGTAGTGTCGGCTTAGAATAACACTACCCCATTTCTACCCGTGGGTGATCGTAAGAGGCGACTAAGGGTGTAGGGGTTTTTTAAGTGATTTTTGGGCGATGTGGTTGGAGACCCGTCACCAAAATTATTTATTATTACCATTTTTTCCCTAATCAACTTCCAAAAGTGGCTGCGGAACTTCTCATTCCAAAGCTCTGGCTACCCCGTTAAGGGATTTATAGCCGTGAGTATATGTATGTATGTATGTACAATTATATAAAAGTTGAAGCAACTCCCTAATTTATTGAATTCAATTTAAATCGATAAATATGGAGCTATTGTCACTGAAGTCTAATATCGTTTTATATATATATAATTTTATAATTTGTATTTGAGAATCTGAGGAGAAATCGTGACACACGATTGACGTTTGCATACACATTTGGTAGGTCTGAGATTATGTTTATAACCATTTTTATACTCCTAAGTGATGAGACTGATGAGGGTTGTCCACCCCAAACATTTTATTTTTATACACTAAAAATCTCCTAAAAATAATTTATATGGCAGAACATTGTTTGCCTAAACAGCTAGTAAAATTATAATATTACTTAAACAAGAGCAGATTGCGAAAACTGAAAGACATAAATAATTAATTATTCTCGATTTTTAAAAGTGGCTGAGATATTTCTCATTCCATAGCTCTGGCTACCCCGTTAAAGGATTTACAGCCGTGAGTGTATGTATTTAATAAATTATTCGCATTTTTTACATTACCTATCCAGTCTAAAGTTGTTTCCCGCCGATTCAAACATTGTCTCTATAAATAAAGTTCTAATTACCACATTCCAGTTTCCGACAACAATATTTTTACCTCACACAAGCCAAATACATGTAACAGCATAACGTTCAACGTTTCATTGTAACAATGAGATGTGTGGCCATGACCGTGACGTCACGCGTCGCCGCCGTACTAAATACTCGGCAATATGCACCTACGTACATACTGTACTAACTACATACTCGTACATATTGTACTAACTGGTAACAGGCTTACAATAACCTATTGTGTAGGCGGAACAAAGACTGTAGCTCGTATTGCTCAGTGTCATATATCGGTGTATCAAACTGGAACGGAAAATTTTGGGAGTATGGCAAGTACAATATACCTAACAAAAAACACTTAGCTGATTCCGATTTATAATACGTTTCTGTTAGACGACAGTACGTCTAAGAAAAACTCTTCTAATATACCTATATAGGTATTTTAAGCTATGCTAGAAGAGAGGGAAATTGAATCTATAGTCTGTATCAGTACGATACAGACTATGTTTGACCGATCTCTCCATAATAAAATTGAAAGTAATATATTAAATGTAAGGAGGGTAGTCTCCCACAGAAGCATCGTTGGTCGGGCTCATGGATTATGGTTCAAGAACTAATGGACGATACGAGCCGTATCGAGCAGGACTGTTTTCTACATTTGTGCGGGAACCGACACGGCACAGAAATTTAACCCCAAGAATCGACCCCAAGAAAGTTGGTTAGAATTAACCCGTCCACCACTGTTCAGGGTGATCTCGCGAGTTAGATCGAGGTACTTCCGTAGTTTCTCGGTTTTGCCTTTAGCAAGACCCTTGTCATGCGGGATAGAGACATCCACTGGAGATATCTTTGAGTACGACCGATCCCAAACTACGATATCAGGTTAATTCACAAAAATAGTCCTGTCTGTGATAACGGATCGGTCTCAAAATATTTGACTCGTACGTTTTGAAAGATTGGGTCCTGCAGATACTTATAATATGGATTGGGTATCCTCTGTAGCCTCTATATAGTCCACCGGCACTACAGTTCTAACTTCGGAGCGGGCTCTTGATATAAGATTTTATAGTTAATTTATCATATACTAGTGGATCGTCCCAGCTTCGCACGGGTAGCGTTGTTTTTTAAATATCTGAGGTTTCTCTCTTTAGTCACTGCTCAAGCATTGTGAAATTCAGCGCAATGTTTTCAATTGATTAAATTTATAGCACTCCCTAAACAGTGTAGTTCGGTGATTTTTAATGCGCTTTAATGAACGGTTCAGTATTTCCGTTTAATAGCAAATTTTGGTATAAAACGCTATGAAGTATTTATAACCATCTAAACAATAAATCATTACGTGTTGTAGGATGCAACTACTGGCGCCATCTAGTATGTTATATGTAAATTAGTAACGATTCAGTTTTGGTCACGGGCGCGATGGCTTATTTTATGTATAATTTCGGTGTTTCTCTACCGATTTTTATGATGCTTTTTTTATTGAATAGGTAATAATGTTACCTTTTTTAAATTAGGGATGAGTGAGAGGTTTACAAACGTAAGAGTAAACAAATATAATCAGAATGTTCCGAACTGCTTAGCTATCAGGAATTACACGTGTTATTGTGAGTCAACCGTAAAAGATAGACATAAACTGACGAGAATTTATTTTTAGATAATTTTATGAAGAATATTTCCGTCATACATGATTTCTATGTAAGTTTAACCATTAAGGCTGCACACGCGACGGAAGCTTAAAAAATGTAGTAACTTCTCCCGTTTTCCCAAAATTTCCCAAAATTCCCCTTTCTTCTCTGCTGGAAAGTATACAAAAACCTGCCCAGGAGTATGGAGAATAATTGTACCAAGTTTCGTTAAAATCCGTCGAGTAGTTTTTGTTTCCATAAGGAACATACAAACCGACAGACAGACATACAGACAGACAGACAGACAGACAGACAGACAGACAAAAATTTTACTGATTGCATTTTTGGCATCAGTATCGATCCCTAATCACCACCTGATAGTTATTTTGAAAATATATTTCATGTACAGAATTGACCTCTCTACAGATTTATTATAAGTATAGATATTTGTACCTATATTGCTGTGATATGCCGACAGACAGAGAGGCATATAATATCACCAATCTACAAAGGTTTTTTTCAATTCAGAGTATTATTAAGAGCAAATATGAAAAGGACCTATAATGTATGTATAGTATAGTAAAAAACACTATTTAGATGCACCTAAAATAAAAAGAAACATAGTCACAAACACACACACACACACACACAAACACATACACACACATACTCATACACTCACACAAATATACACACAAGCATGTATAATTCTAAGTTTTTCATTTATTTTTTTTATTGTTTTATACAAATTTTGCTTTCTTTTTTTATATAATTTTAGCTTCTTTTATTACGTAATTGTAACTATATTTTTCTTATATTGTCTTTTATAATGGGACACGTCGTTATTGCTGATTGTTACCTGGGAATACTTCTCACACTACGGGCAACCCTTGTGAGAATTATATGTCACTAGCGACCCGCCCCGGCTTCGCACGGGTGCAATGCTACTAATATAATAATAATAATAAAAATTAAAAGATATTCAACAACAAAAGATACTTATTCTATTCAGTTTAATTAATTCTTGATATTTTCCTCGCTGGAGAGCTCCGATAAACATGACGACGATAGACATGACGCGCTATTTATAGGCACGCGCCGCCCGGCGCAAACAACTACGACCCTGCATTTTAAATTTGTAATATCTTCGGTAATATTCACTTAAATTACATGCTGTGAAAAGCATATTGATCTATAATAAATGCACAATTTATTTAAGGTACTTAATTGGATAAGGATTAATGCTGTATTGTTTAAAATCACTTCGTAAATAACAATTTTTTAGTAAAGAATAAAAATGGTTATGCTGGGTTATCCCTAAGAGATAGACATATACCATTGCGAACTATTTTGATGAACTTTTTAAGGTGAACAATACTGTAGTACATTATTTTGGTCTATCTCGTAGGGTTCAGCCAGCGTTTGCAATATAAGCGCAAAAAACGTGCTTATTTACGACATCACATTAGAAACCTTTAAATTTATCAGTGTTTCTCTACTATATTATGCATTTATTATACATACAAACCTTCCTTAAGAATCACTCTATCTATTAAAAAAAACCGCATCAAAATCCGTTGCGTAGTTTTAAAGATCTAAGCATACATACGGACATACAGCGAAAGCGACTTTGTTTTATACTATGTATTGATTATGTAGTGTCATTCATAATTTATGCCAATAAACAATTTTTATTTTTATTTATTTTAGTATACTTTACATAGGTGGAAATACGAACGAGAAGATTCCATTATAATGTTGGTCTCAGGCGCTCATTAATCTCATTATATTGGATTCAAAATTATATGTTTACCCATTTCACTAAGCAGAAGAAACATAATAGTGGTAAAGGCATATGATGACATCTTAAAAAATAATCTTTAAACTTTTAGATGTCTTATCGACCCACTGCACTGATTCTAGCTAACAGGGAAACCTTACAAGTAATAATAGTATGATGAAACCACACAATTTTATTATACCAACAATAAAATCTGAGGCTTATATTAAAATGCGAGTCCATATCTTACGGCTGAGCAGTTTAGCGGAATCTTCCTAATTGAGTATTACTCTTTTAAGAACAAATATAACCTCCAATTCGGAATGTTCACCATGTAACATGATTTCCTCTTCCTATTTCTATCAGCGGATTTTAAGCATATGTTTTTAGTTCTTCCGTATTTTATATGGATCTATCTAGTTATATAGTAATTCACCGTCATGTTCTAGGTAATTGGAAATATACACTCTCCGTTAATTAAATTTTGACTTATACTGTTTTATTTTTAAATTCCCACGTTTGGCAAGCAGAAAGATTCAGACCATTTCATATTTATATTGTAATTCTGTATATAATTTCTTATTAGTACCAAATTGACAGACTACGATAAGGCATTTAATAGAATTTATTTTGAAAACAAACTAAAAAAAAATATCTTGATTTATTCCAAAAGGTCCAAGACTCACTATTCAATAAGAAATTAGCGAAATGGTACAAGCAGAAAAATACGCAATATCAATAACTTAGTTTAACAACATTTGTTTGTAATTATATAACAGTTGCCCATCCAAGTAAACCGAGCGATATCATGTAAAAAGAAGTTATCTAAATTGAAATTCAGTAAAGCGTGGGTTTGAAGTAAAGCAGAAGAGCCAGCACGAGCGCTATTTTATCGACACGATAACGGTTAGAATGAGATGGCAGTATACGATACTAAGTAAGTGCGTAAGAGATGGTTGCTTTATCCCACGCGATAACTAGTTTAAACACCGCTCGTACTAGCCGGGCTGTAATGAATATTTATTTTGTATCACGCCTTTTGGTCAGCCGCTTAAGCCCCCAGGCAGTTTATAGCGCCTCGGTTCGGAATTACAAATATAGCGTTTAGCACTCTTATTTCGGCACAGTCGTATTCAAATTTTATTTGAATAATAAATTTTACTCATTATTGTTGTTGAATACTTCTAACTTTTTTGCATAGTTAACAAGAAGCATTTGAATATTTAGTACACTTATTTTTCTTGGTGTAAAGTTAGATTACTTATTTTTGCTGTTTCAAAAGGACGTCAACGATAAATTATTAAACGTATCTCCTACGTTTAATAATTTATATATTTTTATGCTTTTGTCTACAAAAAACAAAAACAACAAAAGAAAAAAGAAAAATTTGGTAGGCGTGCTGTTCCTCAAATAATATAAGCCCTGTATCTTTCCTTAGTCAGCTTCCACAAACCATACTCAAATTCTATATATGCAATATATGCTTTGGAATAAAACATTATGAAAATTTGTTTATAAGTTAAGAGAGAAAACATGCACGTACATATACTCATGACCATAAATCCCAAAAAGGGGTAGCCAGAGGTTTAGAGTAAGAAACTCCTCAGTGAAATTTGGAAGTTCATAGGGAATAAGAAGTCTCCAACCGCATCGCCCAAAAACCACATAAAAAGCCCCACACCCTTAGTCGCCTCCTACGCCGTGGGTAGAAAGAAGTAAAAGAAGTAGTAATATTCTAAGCCGGCGGCACTACAGAGCAAACAGGGAAAACATGGTTAAAAAAATGCAAATAACTATCTGACAGTCGCAATAACTACTACTCGTACATATACAAATTCATGTGCATTTAAATAGTTTATAAGACGATACAATAAGAAAACAATTGCCAGCTCTAATCTATCCAATACTTTTGCAAATATTTTTTATGTGAACTGTGAAATTTCCCCTATTCTTCCCTATTCAGTACGCATGTAATTTCACAAGAATAAAACAAGCGATGCATCTATTATTTTTAAGTTTAAATGGTGGTTATAAGTTCTGTTGTAAGTAGTTAAAATTTATGATGTATAAAAAGACAATAACATTAAATATGGAAGTTGATTATTATGAACATAATTAGTTTAACCATGAATAGGAATACCTATTTTAGCACGTGCAAATAAATATGACGCCGTGTAGAATAGCACTACCCCGTTTCTACCGATGAGTGTACGTAAGAGGCGACTTACGGTATTGCGGCTTTTAAGGGATTTTTGGGCGATGCGGTTGGAGACCCATCACCAACAACCTTTATTTTACCATCTTTTCCCCTCAAAATTTTCCAAAAGTGGCTGAGGAATTTCTTATTCCTTAGCTCTGGCTACCCCTTCTAGGGATTTATAGTCGTGAGTATATGTATGTATGTATGTAAATGAATATGACTTTTTTAGATTGAAAACACAACAAAAACCTGCTGCTAGTCCACGACTAGTTTTTATCTTTAGAACTTTAATTAATACATACACTGACGCCGTAAGTTCCCATTGGGTACGCAGCACAGACCGCCCCCAATAGACTCCGCATACAGTATATATTTGTATGAATCCAAACTGGCAACTCTTGGAGGAAAGCACGAGTAGCGGGGAACAACGCACAATGCCTGTGATTGGCTCTTTCAAGGTCGCTCTATACTTGAACTCTTTAATAGTGATGGGACACATTTGAGAAATGATATTGATAAATTAGTTCGTAAGGAAAGAATAATAGATTTTCACATTCATATTTTTATTGAAAAGAAAGAAAGAAATGGAAATACATATATATGTTCCGGTAAACAAAACCGGTGCCGTTGAAACGATGAGTAGCTTCAATCTATTTGGCTTTCATCTCGGGTAATTTATAAAAAACTCAAATATGAACGAAATTCTATCAGGGCAAGATTTTAAATATTTAGATACTTGCTGGTACGCGCGACTTCGTCTGCGTCCTTTTAATTTTGATGTTAGGTTTTGCAAAAAGATTAAATAAAACAAATAAATAAATAAATACTTGTACTTCTATTTAAGAAATAATCTGTATACGGACATATTATACACAGATTAAGTTAGTCCCAAACTAAGTAAGACTTGTAGTATGGGATACTAACTTAACGATATATTTAATATTATATAGTACACATATGAATAATACCTAAGATTAAATAACAATCATTGAAGCTCATCACATAAATATTGCTCTGAAATCGGGATCGATCCCGCAACCTCCGGACCGGATTGGCTTCGTAGTTCCCGTTCCGAAACCATTCCGTTCTAAAAGTATCTATGGACATCCTTGACGTTATGCTAGAAAAAGACGTAATCACAAATAACGTAAAGAGTGAATGTGACGGAACTATGGTGTTGACCAGTTTAAATTGATCTCTTGAATTGCAATTTAATTATGATTTTATGCTTGGTAATGGAATGTAATACCGTCTTTTTGGTAGTTGTATTTTGTGGTTGATTTCCCACACCACTTTATTAAACATGTAGGCATTTCAAAGCAATAGTAATAAATAAAACAGTATGTATAAATATTTTTGGTGCACGAACACTGAGTTCCTAGTTCTGGTCGCAACTGAAACAGTGCGTAGGTGAAATTTTACACTTCAACTCAATTAGTCGGACGTGTTGCCGATATCGAGTGCCCTGTAAGCGGAATCTATTGGGGGTGGTCTGTGGTACGCAGGGACTATCGATCGCCACTTTGTACGATCCTGGCAAACCTCTCTAGCTTCATTCACATCCATCAATCTTTTCATACATACTCTTTTATTCTTCGTACTTCAGACACCTGCCTTTTTGAGCACATTTTCTATTTGATCTAAATGTGTCCTCCGAGGTCGTCCTCTACTAACATTATCTTTCTCATCCTCTCTATGTGCCCAATATATTAGGCATAGTTATATTTTATCGATTGAAGAAATTGACACATTATTTTATATATTTATATTACGACCCCCAAGTATATAAAAAAACGAATGCTTTCTTTACACATTAGTAATGTCTGTCTATCTGTCTATCACCATTTATACGTATTATATGATTTTGTTGAAAGTAATATAGCTATCGAGAGTGTATTTAAATTTTATTGTATTTTTCATAAGTGCTATAATTATTTTATGATGTATTTATTAATTATATTATTGTAAATCTAATTAGGTGATTTTGATTGTTTCAGGTAATTTAAATGCTCGGGGAAAGTCAGGTTCAATTTTGTTTAATTTATCTCAGCCGTTTAATATATAAGGTTTCTTTTAATTCAATGCTTGACACAAGCAAATATTGTGGAAAAATTATACTACGAAAAGAAGCATTTAATGAAATAATTACTTAAAGGAAGAAAATATTTCCTATTTTTTTGGTGCTTTTGTTGACCAATGTAAAAAGTTAACGTGTGTTACGCAAACTTAGACTTACTCAGCTTATCACAGTAAACTTTCACTTGTTATCATGTTTTTTGTACCAAACATACATATTGCCGTGTAGTGTCGGCTTAGAATAACACTACCCCATTTCTACCCGTGGGTGATCGTAAGAGGCGTCTAAGGGTATAGGGGCTTTTTAAGTGATTTTTGGGCGATGTGGTTGGAGACCCGTTACCAAAAATATTTGTTATTGCCATCTTTTCCCCAATTAACTTCCAAAAGTGGCTGAGGCATTTCTCATTCCAAAGCTCTGGCTACCCCGTTAAGGGATTTACAGCCGTGAGTATATCTATGTATGTACATACATATATACGTTTACAGCAATTAATCCCGAAAGAAGTAACCACTTCAAAAGTAGAAAAAGTAAAACATGTTGATGAAAAGGGATGGTTAGATCTCCAGACATATCGGCACATAATCACTTAAAAACCCCGCTTCCTACGATAACCCCGAGCAGAAATGGTTTAGTGCTATTCTAAGCCGACAGAACACAGCATGTACCATGCCGTGTATACCCACTTTAGTTCAGCCCCATCAACATGGCAAAAGCACCCATAATAAAAAATAAAAAAAAATAAAAAGATTTATTTGCCAAGTAACAGATTCCACTTTTTGTACTTAAACTAACGATCATTGTTTTACAAATTGTAATTTATAATGCAGCTATCCTTTAGCTTTTTATGACATATTAAGAGGTCGAGTAGAAAAACAGAAGAATATTTTTTCTTGTGGCATATAGTACAAAACAAAACAATAAAACTCTAGTACCTAAACTAAGCCGGGCCTGTATCTTAGGCATATTTCAAACTTTAACAAGGGAAAGTGACCTTGAGTTACATTCGGCGCAAACAACACTCACGCATAAGGCGGACAAGGAAGCATATTACGTTTACTACACCCTTGAGAAAACCATATTTAGACACTGCCAAAGCATTACTTGTTAACCTACAACGAAAATAGCTTTTTGGCCAAGTTTCTGTTCCGTATCTTATGATAAGTTTACTCTTCTTATTATTTACTAGTGGTCCGCCCCGGCTTCGCACGGATGGTGTTAAATATTTTCACTGTTTACCCCCTACAGTATTTAGCGTGATGTTATATATCCTATGTCTTTATCCTGGTTCTAAGCTACCTCTCCAACAATTTTCAGCCAGATCGGTTCATCTGTTCTCGAGTTATAAATAGTGTAACTGACACGACTTTCATTTATATATATTATGTGGTTATTGTGCCTCACTCGACATAGATAGGTATAGTGCGTCGCGGACTTTTTTGTAGATATTTATAAGATCTACAATTAATTATAATATTTTATGGTTCTATCTTTTGTAGTTTAGGCAGCGTACGCAAAATAAGTAACTTCTTTGGTTGTTTTTTTTCAGTTTGTGTCCGAAAAATCCAAATATCTTACGGAACCCTATTTTTTCAAAATAAAATATAGTCTATGTAACTCGTAAATATGGTTGAATGGTGAAAGAATTTAAATAATCGGTCAAGAAGTTTTTGAGCCTATTCATAACATAACATAACATAAACATAAACGTTCACGCCGAATATCCCCGAAGAGGTTGGCATAGGTACTTATACTTCTGAACATCACGTGACGATGTCACCTGGTGTTCAGAGTACCCAGTTTTTGAGCCTATTCATTACCACCAAACAAACAAAGTTTTCCTCTTTATAAAATTAGTGTAGATAACTCACGGCTATAAGTCTTTAAAGAGAAGCGATAGGTTTTAAATGAAAAATACTCAACCACTTTTGGAGGTTACGAAGTTAGTGAGTAGTTGCTTAGTAGGTAAGTGGTGAAGAAGGAAATAAATAGATATGTGAAATATACAAAGACATAGCACACATATAACATTTGCTCCTAGAAATAATAATGACTTGTGTTAAGGGTTCCTAACTTGACGATACAAACAATGCATCTATAAATTCTATAAAAAATAATCTATTTTTATCATACCAATAATTGCCCTCAGCGAGAATAGAAGCCACGAGTCTGGATCTAGAAGCTAATGGCGTGCCTATCAAACCAATTTTTTCACCCCTTATTCCAATTTGTATGTTCTGGCTACCCTAATTTTGGTATTGATAGCCGTGAGTAGGTATGTATGTATGTAAACGATATCCCTTTCCCGGAACTCATTGACATTCCGTGTCGTCTATCTATATTGTCTCAGTTAATTTGAGAGAACACAGCTAATCTACTAGTACCATCTACTATATTAAGTGCTTAATACATACATACATACATATACTCACGGCTGTAAATTCCTTAACGGGTAGCCAGAGCTTTGAAATGAAAAATTCCTCAGCCACTTTTGGAAGTTGATTGGGGAAAAGATGGTAATAATAAATGTTTTTGGTGACGGGTCTCCAACCACATCGCCCAAAAACCACTTAAAAAGCCCCTATACCCTTAGTCGCCTCTTACGATCACCAACGGGTGCTTAATGTATCTGTTATTCAAACCGTAATTAAATCGAGATATCAGCGATATGAATAATAGCAGTTCTGCACTAGCTTACGTCATTGGTGGAAGTTTATTAATTCTATAATATTCTATTCTTTTATACTTTATATCAGAAAAATATCGTTAGATGGAAAATTTTAGGTCATTAATTTTTCCAACCATTTTGTGTTTGACTTTACAAAATATGCCCCCCGTAGGATGAGTAAGTGATTTCTCACATGATATAATGTAAGCTTAATAGATTATTATGTTTTTTTGGCCTTGTTTTGTGCATCTACCCCATAGATGTACTAATAAAAACCGTAGATAAGTTATGCGCGCTCATAAGTGGCACTTAAAAGACAGGCTAAATGGCTCATCTGTAGTCAGTTGCGCACTAGCTGCCGTCGCAATCGTTCACCTATTTTGGCGTGTTTGTTTATCAAAATAATCGAGACTACCGTCGTGTGTGATGAGATTTTGCACAAACTATAGTAGAAAAACTACTAAAATGATGAGATTACTTATCATTCGTAAGTATTATAATTTTACAACGTTTTAATTATAATTTATAATAAATCGTGCGAATAGGTCTTAATTATTCTTTGTCAAACGGTCGTCTTAGTGTCATATTTCACGACGGTACAGAGAAAATATGTTTATCTCTTTTTAGCGCTTGCTTTAAGATGTGCTATCTCGCCTACATTTCAAATGTATTTCTTGGTGTGTTGTTTGGATATATTTCGAGTGGTGTGCGTTCATCTGCCGCAATTGGTGCCACTCGTAAGTGCCGGTTTCCTCGTAAATGACCTATCTAACGTTTTTTAATCTATGATCTACCCAAATAATTAATTTATCGATCTCACCTTCCAAAGATTGTCTGGAAGGGATCGCTTTTAGCGATAAGACCGCCAATTGTACCTCACTGTAAACTGTTTGATCATATTATTATTTTTGTAAATTTGTGTTTGATGTGCAATAAAGAGTTATTCTATTCTATTCTATACTCACTCTCGTACTCAAACACATCATGCTACGGGGTCTGGTATTTAAACAACAGTATAACTTTGAACTTTTATTTCGATTACGCATACAAATAATGGAAATTGCCTTAAACATTTATTCTATTTATCAATGTTTCCTTTTATTTTTGTATTAGCATATGTCACACCCATAGTAACTCTCTAAATTTACTATGTTGTTAACAATCTAAATAGTTGCTCCACATAGACTGTAGCTTTTTAGATTCATAAACAGGAAAGCCTATCTCTAATGTATGCACGGACTGGTTCCACTTCAAGCAAGCTGTCACCTGTATTAAACTTATGATGATAAAGGTGGAAGTCTGACATCTAGGTCCAAACCCAGGACTTCACTCTTACAAAGCTAAGCAAAGATCTACTATACAATAAGTAATTTAATTAATGGAATCAAATTCAAAACTAAATTTTCACTGTTTCGTCCGAACGTAACTTAGTTTGCGCTCGATTTGGTAGTTACGAAATAGCTTTCCAGAATATTAATTACCCAATTCGGTCGACGATGTTCTCCCGATGACATGAATTGTAATTGGCATTTCAGCGCCTAAATATCAAAACCTAACTGCTTTTTTAACATTAAGACACTTTTAACATGTTTAGATCGCTATCCGGCTACTCGACAACAGCAGGGCAAGCACGAGCCGTGTTTAAACTAGTTATCGCGTGGGATAAAGCAGCCATCTCTTGCGCACTTACTTAGTATCGTATACTGCCATCTCATTCTAACCGTTATCGTGTCGATAAAATAGCGCACGTGCTTGCTATACTGGGTCGTTCGAAAAGAATCTTTCTATCTTTTTAACACGCTTATATTAGCTTCACCTGTATGTACGTATGTAACCGACTAGAACTTGATTGTGACTCACTTAAAACAGACCGATTTTATTCAAACTTTGTTCACTTATCAAGAATCAGTGACATTATAATAGTATCATAAGTTTTTTATCATTATCCAGATTAGGGTCGCTAGCATAAAGTAATTTAAGTTGGTTCAAGACTAGCGAAAAGCGAAAAATAATATCTAACATAAACTGAAAATTATAATGAACAGTGGGGTGTGAACTCGATACCACGATTTTAATTTTTAAACATATTGGCCTTAATCTACCCCATGTTACTTATTTATACTATTGTTATGTATGAAATAGGGATATAAATAAGAGACCGATCACAGTGGTGGCTCAGTGTGTACTGGCGCTTTATTTCCATATATTTCTTAATGCCGGTAGGCATAAAATATACAACAGCTATATAAAATTGCTTTGCTGCTAAACCAAACCTGAAATTAAAAAACAATTTATCTACTATAATTTATGAATATAATAAAAATAATTGCATGATTATCTTTCAGACAAAATCGACATTATTATAGATAGACGGATATGAATTATAATATAACACTCATTATTATTGACAATTAAGAATATGTGATTGTCCGCTTTTCTATAGCCGAGTTATCATGCTATGAAATAATAATTGTTTTCCTCAATTTATGTTGTTTGTATCTATCATGGTGGTATAATGAGCAAGCTGAATAAGCTAATAAGTTAAAATATCCGAAAATCAATAGTTGTTTCAATTATAATTTATATTGTATCTATATAATTATTATAATTATAATATATAAATAATATATAATTATAGCTTATTCAGCTTGCTCATTATACCACCATGATAGATACAAACTAAATATAAATTATACATAAATAAATTATAATTATATAGATACAATATAAATTATAATTGAAACAACTATTGATTTTCGGATATTTTAATCGCGTGTTATTACATTATTTTTAAAGCCATTATTTTTAAACGCAAATGTAACTTAAAATTTTGTGAAGGTAGTTACTATATTAATAATTTTATAGTACTGTATAATGACAAATAACACTTCAGTCTTCCCGTCAATAGTTGTTTCAATTATAACGTGCAATCGTGAAAATCTTAGAAAATACTATAATATTAATTAACAAAACGGCGATAGGCCTGCCCCCTATCACGTGAGTACACTGTCCATGCAAAATGTGGGTACTCTGAACACCAGGTGACAAAGTCACGTGATGTTCAGAAGTATTAGTACCTCTGCCAACCCCTTCGGGGATATTTCGGCGTGAACGTTTATGTTATGTTATGTTATAAATTAATAACTCATAATTTAGACATACTTTTCTATGTTTTTTATTATTATTTTGTTTCTTTTTGTGAAATTTCTTATGTGGTATATTTAAGATATGTAGTTTTTCAATTCATTTCTTCCAGAGGGTGTACGTAGGAGGCGACTAACGGTATTGGGGCTTTAAAGAGATTTTTGGGTGATGCGGTTGGAGACCCATCACCACACACCACCAACAAACTTTATATTATCTTTTCCCCTCTCAACTTTTCAAAGGTGGCTGAGGATTTTCTAATTCCTTAGCTCTGGCTACCCCTTCAAGGGATTTATAGCCGTGAGTATGTGTATGTATGTGGTACATTGGTAAGAGAGAGAGAAAGAATATATGTATGGTAGTTCACTACGCTAGTTTAATGTGGCATGATAGACTACCTACTTTAACCACAAAATTGCTAGGCCCGCGCACCTAACGTACCCTCAAAGTACAGAATATTTATTTATGGATACTCAGATGACTCCAGCCTCCAATATATTTTGAGCTTAAACGGAACCTCCTTTTGTGAGCCAAACGCCTTACTGCTAGCCCATCTAATGAGTTATATTTAATTTTAAAAACGATTTTATAAAAGGACGAATAAGGCGTCTATAATTCTGGGGCCCTTACGATTTTCTGTATGGGTATTGTAGTATGATTTTTGTAGCTGTTTGCTGATTCTTTGAAAATCTATTTTGATTTGTGGTTTTGATATGATGGCACAAAAGGTACAATAAGCTGCCGTAGTACGTAACGATAAATAACAATGACTTTCAAGGTTAGCTAGAGTCTCAATATTGGTAACACCACAGCTACTTTTAGAATATATGGGGTTGGTGATTAGTCTCTCCAGTCCCATTGCCCATCATATATAATACCTGAGGACATTTTAAATTTATCAGAAACAAAATTCAAAGCAGTAGTTAAAAGAAATCTCAGTTCGAAAGCCTATTACAATGTCAATGATTACATTAATGATGAAGTGGCTTGGTGTCATCAGGGCTCTGAGCAGGATGTTTCCAGGCTAACACCAAAATTGTAATGGACGTAAAAAAAGATGTGTGTTGACGAGTTTCTTACGGGTTCTTCTCTCAACAAAACACCTTCCGAATCCGAAGTGAACTTAGCATTAAGTTGGAATTAGACTTTCAAAAAAAATAGGTAAAAAAACTTTTTAAGTTAAACGGTTTTATTATTAACATACAGAGAAATGTTTAAGATAAATGTACTAAAAACCTAAAAATAATAATAAAATAGATACAGTCGTGGGAATTATATACATATGCATAGACTAGACTAAAATAAAACCGTGGGGCACGTCAATTGTCTTCAATCGTTGATTAAAATGTTTGTTTTGTAATGTTACACTATAATTGGGCAGTTGTTCAACCGACAACGATGGACATGTGATAAATAGGGCAGAATGTGGAAACAAGCTAGCAAGCTCGATTATAAGCGAGTTTTAGGGTTTCATAGTGTTGAGCGAGTAGTACTTTTATCATATGTTTTGTCGATTAAAGACGAACTGCAAGCAGTAATCCGATTCATCGCCAGCCAGCAGTGTAAATTTCCAACGAGAAACTAGTAGAAACATCTCTTTTATTTACATGGAGTGTATGACTATTGGAATTTCCATGAGCAAGAAAATAGTAAGTAATTTCCTCACCGTCTGCGGGCCAACTGCCCAAGGACGAATTAAACGTTTCTTCTATCGCACATTAAATCGATAATTTGTAGACAATTAACGTGCCCCACGGTTTTATTTTAGTCTAGTCTATGCATATGTATATGATTCCCACGACTGTATCTATTTTATTATTATTTTTAGGTTTTTAGTACATTTATCTTAAACATTTCTCTGTATGTTAATAATAAAACCGTTTAACTTAAAAAGTTTTTTTACCTATTTTTATTTTCTAGTTTTTAGTTTTTATTTCGCATTCTGTTTAATTCATATAGTGCTTCATTATTGCAAGGTGTCTTGCCCGTTAGTTTATTGCAGTCCAACTCCTCTATACGTAGTCCCTGCAAAGATCTGACTCCACTAAGAGCCACGTAGGCTTGACCTTCTTCAAACAGTTTCGCACCTAAGTATACGACTGCGTAATCCACAGTGCTGCCCTGCATTTTATGTATTGTAGAAGATGATAGTATTAAAGGCAACATTCTTCTTTTCTAAATTTAAATCTTATTATTATATGCCATTTAGTGGCTGCGCCCATCTAAAATATTGATTTGGTATAGTGCACTGTATGGCGACCATCTGAGATTTTAATTTTGCATAGTAAATTGTATTCTACTTGGTGAGACCTTTCATTTGATACCCATGTTGTTGGGATTGAAATAAAACCTAAGTTATCCGCCATTTTGTAGAGGCCGCCATCTTTGATTTTAATTTTATATAGTACATTGTATTCTACTGGTTGAGCACATTCATTTGATACCCATATTGATGGGATTGATAAAACCTACGTTATCCGCCATTTTGTAGCGGCCGCCATCTTGGATTTCATTTTTTTTATAGTATATTGTATTCTGCTTCTTGAGTCCTTTCATTTGATACCCATATTGATGGGATAAATAAAACTTAAATTATCCGCCATTTTGTAGCGGCGGCCATCTTGAATTTATAATGATAATCTATACTAATATTATAAAGAGGAAAGGTTTGATTTTTTGTTTGTTTGTTTGTTTGAATTGAATAGGCTCCAAAACTACTAAACGGATTTGAAAAATTCTTTCACTGTTTTAATGCTACACTATTCCTGAGTGACATAGGCTATATTTCATTTTCAAAAAATTAGGGATCCTTACGTAAACTTCAAAAATGTAACCCAAGGTGTTAAAGAAATACCAAAAAAAATCCTTACATCGCGTGCGCTGCGAAAACTATTGACTATAGAATAAAATTATGTACTACAATTTTATAGAACACATTATTATCTAAAAAAAATGCCCAAACAGCATGTCTCTAACTATTATAGTTATCTCACAACAAGCGTCATTATATAAAATTATTTAAAAATTAAATTAAAATCCTGCTTTAGAAAAGGCTCTTTATTTGTACCTATCTAATCCTTATAAAAAAACGTATATATTATTTTAGACTACTTCAATACCCTTATATTACTTTTTGAATTATTCAATTCGAACATTCCATTCGAAAGTTATCTCGAATTAAAAAAATAGATAAAACTCCGCTCGATTAGCTATGCATAGTAAGTTGTTGCAGGCGTCACGAAGGGGTACGGGAGGCTGCTTATCAAAGAGTAAAAGCAAAATTTGAATGTAGCGACTATTATCACTGGCCCAGCAGCCGGTCAATTAGCTCATATACCGAGGATACCGATGATCCCAACTGATCTGCCAATTCCATTTAAACGGCTACAATTTCCGGTAAAAACATCTTTTGCTTTAACAATTAATAAGTCCCAAGGCCAAACCTTCAAATTAGTAGGGATTGACCTGCGAAAGAATTGTTTTACTCACGGTCAACTGTACGTTGGCCTGTCGCAGGTGGGAGCCCCTGAACATCAATTTATTTTGCTGCCCCAAAATACAACAACGTCAAATATTGTTTACAGGGAAGCTCTAACTCTATAAATTGAATGGCTTTTGATGTAATTACTCATTATAAAAAATAAAAAAATATATCTAAATAGAAATACAAAAAAATATAACATACATACATACATATACTCACGGCTATAAATCCCTAGAAGGCGTAGCCAGAGCTAAGGAATCCGAAATTCCTCAGCCACTTTTGGAAGTTGTGTGGGGAAAAGATGGTGAAATAAAGGTTGTCGGTGATGGGTCACCAACCGCATCGCCCAAAAATCCCTCAAAAGCCCCAAAACCATTAGTCGCCTGTTACGTACACCCACCGGAAGAAATGGGGTAGTGCTATTCTAAGCCGACACTACACAGCAAAAAAATATAACATAGCTTAAAACTTAAAAAAAATTTATTAAAATAATAATACATGTAATAAAATAAAAAACAAAATGTTAATGATAATTCATGCCCGAGCGAAGCCGGGACGGGCTGCTAGTGAATAAATATAATTGTATTGTCACCAAAATCCAAAGTGTATACAAAATTTCAGATTAATCGGTTGATAGGAAGAGGGTGAAATTTGAATTACTAAATTGGACCCAAGAATAAAGAAACAAACGGGGTGAGCTAAATAAAACCGTTTAATAAAACCGTTTAAAAACATAGATTTATCTTTTTACTTTGAAATAAATGATTATTTTATTTTATCTTATTTTATTTTATTTTATAAAGCCTTAAGTAAACTCTTAACTACAACTGCGTGTAAAAATGGGTTTATTCCGTAACGTAATTAACGCTTTTCTAAACCAAACATTTTATTGCACGTACGAGAAACAAATCGTATCTTATACGAGTAAACATTGTTGAGTGTGGAATTTCACTACGGAGCGTATTTATTTCCCGGCTATATCTTATGTCGGGATTACACGCTGTCAATACGCATTGAACGAGTGTTGAAAGGATCTTTAATCCCGGATTACAGTTCTGGATGTACGCCTGGGACTTTAGTTCCTGAAGCATCAGATCTGGCAATTTTCAAAGCGCTTTGGGTTCATATATTCTCTCTTTTGATGTATTCTGATTGGTAATATGTATCTTTGGTGTTGAATGCATAAGAAACTTCAGATTTTATTCATCAATAAGAACTAAAAATAATCTATTTGAATTTGAATCTTAATAAATAGTTTAAGAGCAGGCTGTGTAGTGTCGGCTTAGAATATCAATACTCCATTTCTTCCCATGGGTGTTATGAGAGAGTATTATTATTTGAACACTTTATTGCATACATAACACATATAATGTTTTAACAAAAGTATAGAACATTAAAACTTAGTACACAAAGGCGGACTTATCGCCTTAACGCGATTTTTTCCAGTCAACCTTTATGGTGAGGAAAAACAAGTACACAACTCTTAACTAGAAATAATTGATAATCAATATGCAAAACCAAACTTAACTAAACGCACCTATTTAAAAACTTAACCTAAATATTAATTTGTATGTATGTATGGTAAAGCCCAATGGCTTTTTGATTTATTTTTGGTTTGGTTCGAGATCCATCACCAACACCTTTAATTTACATTATTTTCTATACTCAACTTTCAAAAGTGGCTAAAGATTTTTTTCATTTTGGTGTTTAAAGCCGTGAGTATGCTGTTGAAGAGCAAGAAAAGTTCAAACTTTGTAACTTTATCACAGCCTAATTGCACATCTACAGACGTATTGGTTGGCCATATGGGTTTCCTCACGATGTTTTTCCTCACCAATAGCTATAGCAATAGCGCTATAGCTAGCACCCATTAACTAGAAAACTTAATACGTTTTTGGAGGTTGTATTTTGAACGTTATACTATTTTTAATTATAATTAACGACGATAATATTTCTCTTCACTCTGACTGACATGTTCAAACATATTATGAAAAAGGTACCGTGGGCATTTACATTACTTGAGTGTGATATTTTTTATTTTTAAACTTATATCGTCAAAAGTTTCATGAAAAATTTTAACAATACAACCCTTAATTTACATTTATTATATTATATATAAAATGGTCACATTATACAATAGAATGGAAATGTTCTGGTATAATAAGCAAAGAGGATGCACCTGTGCGTTCACATACTCCTTTTACACCTCTGAGCAATTTGTATAAAAAAGAATTACCCTTTTGAGCATTGCGATAATGATAATGTTAGTATTATAGTGTTCAATTTGAGGTAAGTGAAACAAGAATATTACATATTTTTTATACTTACACGTATGTACGTGTAAGTATAAAAAATATGTAATATTCTTGTTTCACTTACCTCAGCTTGCTTCGGGTAAAATCGTACTAAGGGGTGAATGGGTGTTAAATTTCAAAGTTCCTACACATGTTTTGACTTAACAAAGGGGAAAAATAGTTCGCCAGTTGATTAGTCTGAACAATCTTAAAGCCGAAATAACATATATGTACCTTGAATTTTACGCACTATCCATGTTTTACTTGCTAAAAAGGATGTCAATCTTCGTGACTTACTAACGTTTATAACAGAACGGACTAGACGTAATAAACGTTAATTAAACACACCTTTTATATAATAACGTTTTTAAATGATATAACGCTTGACACGGTGAAAAGAAGTAGAGAACCTTTAGTCTAACGTTGTTTTAAGATGGTAAGAAGAACGATTAGTATCGTCGTCCTCTACCTATCGTCGGAAGATTATTTCTTAATATTTAATCTTTATTTCCTCACGACGTTGTACACATTGAGATTATATTATCATTATTATAAATCTTAATTTAGTCATGTTTACAACCATAGAGTTGTGACAAAGTGACTTGCTGTGTAGTGAAGTGAAATTTTGAAATATCTGCCCCATAATATTCCGTAGGTTGATAATGTAAGGGCTTACCATCTCTTACCATGCCACTAATTAATTAATTAATTTATTTATTTATTTATTAGGCATGCACACAGTACAACATCATATTATATTATAATTTATATAAGACGTATACGTTTTATTCAGATGCAGTACCAGAACAGCCACAGAACACTTGTAGGCACATAGATTGGTTTGGCTGCTACTGCTGTACTTGGCATATTGGCAATTGGTACTTCCAAGCTTGCATCGTCGCACACATGAGGACATCCCACTCAGATATTGACGAATACGAGTACAAAGACGAATATATTCGACGAATGATACGAATACGATACGAATGATCGAAGACGAATTATATATAATATTTTATAAATTTTTAGCGGTGTGCAGTAAATTAGACGAAATGTTTTAAAAATAATATCGCTGTATAGTGGGCTTGAAATAGCACTTACCCATTTCTTCCCACGGGTATCTTAAGAACCGAACTCACACCTACAGACATAAATACTTAGAAGCAGTGAAGTTTAATAAATATACATATTTTATTAACCACTAATAGGAAGGATATATTTTAAGGGATTTTTGGGCGATGCGGTTGGAGACCCATCACCAACAACTTTTATTCTACCATCTTTTCCCCACTCAATTTCCAAAAGTGGCTGAGGAATTTCTAATTTCTTAGCTCTGGCTGCCCCGTTTAGGGGTTTATAGCCGTGAGTATATGTATGTATGTAATAGGAAGGATTAGGGTAACATTCTAATTTGAGATCATGCGGTGATTAAATATACCGCAAAGCTAAAATGCCGACGGATATTTCAATTTCATTTTCATAGTTTCCCGGGAAGTTATTAAATATTTAACCATCAATATTGCTAGCATGACTGAATCGACGTTCGTTGTTTCTATACAATGAAGTTGGTCAGATTGTTTTAAAACGTTCTACAGGAATAAAATGAGTACGCAAATATCGCATGTTGCGTAATAGTTCTTCTGTTGAACTTTTAGCCGAAGTTTCATGTTTTGTGGTTTCAGTTCTCTGTTGGCGTATGTTTCTATGGCTGTTTTTACTTTTGAATGTTTATTTTTTGTGTACCTATAAGTTAAAAGGGTATAAAAGGGTAGGGGGTACTACTTTGTTAATTTAAAATTTCCAAGATTTTAGGTAAAAAAAAACAGTTTTGTTATTTCTTTCACCATGTGGTACCATTTTTTCTGGAAATAAATTAGCATACTTTATGTAACATGATTCCGGTTCTTAATTTTAAAAAAATGCAATTTTGAATAGACCCAGTCTAAGTGATATACGATGAGTATTTTAATAAATTACTAGAATTATTCAAAATATAATAAACAATCAAGTTTGATTCCACAAATTCAAAAGAGCAGATTTTTTTCTAGATGTTAATGCAGTACAGTTTCTGCACGAAATATAGCCACTACCGCTTCTAATGGACTAAGTTATGATCTCCTGAGAGACATATATTTTTTTAAACAAAAATAATGCTATTTTAAAATGACTGTTATAATCTAGCTATGTGCTAAATAGGCCCGAGTTACTTCCAGATTTAAAATTGAAATTTATACATTGGAAAGCCTAATAAAAGTAAAATATAATAACCTTGATACCTTATGGGAATATACCGTTTTAAGTTTTAAATTGACAGAGAAATCAAAAGATCAAGCGAGGAGAACTGGCTCTCACTTACGTGAAATTTAAATACTTGAATTCTATATACCCTGTTGACAGACTGCACTCCCAGGCAAAAGCAGCACTATATTAGCTGTGAACTGGTTTTTTGTATTTGCTTAATTATTGTATGTATTATTGGCATAATATTATAATCAAACAGAGATTGCATTGATTTGCCTCTGCAATGACTATACATACCTAATATGCTGTGTAGTGTCGGCTTCGAATAGCACTACCCCATTTCTACCCGTGGGTGATTGTAAAAGGCGGGTATAGGGGTTTTTTAAGTGATTTTTTGGGCGATGTAGTTGGAGACCCGTCACCAAAAACATTTATTGTTACCATCTTTTCCCCAATCAACTTCCAAAAGTGGCTGAGGAATTTCTTATTCCAAAGCTCTGGCTACCCCACTAAGAGATCTATACCCGTGAGTATATGCATGTATGTATGTTCATTCCTATAGTACCTATGTATTATTGGTATAATACTATAAAACAGAAATTGAATTGATTTACCTCTTCAATGACCATACATACATAAAAGGCTTATATGAAATTCGTTCAATCATTAATGTGGCTTTGATTCAAAACTATTTGTAGTGCAACAAGTTTCAATAACATAATTCATTCAATGATTTCAGATCAATTGTGCAACGAGTTTAATAGTACAATTCTACAGTCGTGGATACAAAATATTTTTTATATATTCACAAAATTCTGCTAAAACATTCTTAAAGTTTCAGTTTTTTTTATATCATTGCCAATATAATAGCGTTTCCGTATTAAATTTCAACGAAGACTTGAAAGAAGCAGTCTTAGCCCGCCATACTTGCCTGCACCCGACCTTGGTTTGGTCTCGCCAAGCGGTTTTTCCGGAACGCTGCGATCGACGAATCAGCTCACTTACAATTCTGACTTATTTATCAAGCACTTCGATCTGTTTTTTATCTTACGTTACACGCTATTGCTGTGTGCTCTATCAAACTGTAATTATTTATGTTTTGTGATTCCTCGAGGGATTAACTCGGCATTATACTACGCTACTCTTTTGAGAAGATAGGTAAATTGGTGAGACGTATTGAGCCAACGTGAATCGTAATTCAAAAGGAGGACGAGCTGCTTCTAAAATATATTGTAAATTATCTGAAATCTGTGATTAAAACATTAAAAAATAATTATAAGTTCAGTCCAGCATATAGTTTCATTTCAAATAAGGCCCCTTATCGATAAGAATGTATAGCATAAGGCGATGTTATTCATGCTTACAAGTCCTAAATAACCAATGAAGCAAAACATAACTTTACCAGATGTTGTACAGAGGAACAAAGATTTGTTGTAACTATTTATGTGTTTGTTGAGGTTTATAGTCGTAACACTCGTATCTGCGGATCGCTCCGGTTCCACACGGGTAGGATTATCTTTCATATATTCGAAGGTTTCTTCTGTCACTGTTCACCCCCTTTTAGTATAAGTTTTGAATACAATCAATTTGAATATGCTAATCTTATGACGTTTTTTTATATTAACACTTTGATATTTCTTTTAACAATGAGAATTGTAAATAGTACAATTTTGAGTGTAAATTACATCTTTTGCGTCGTACATACCCATGGGCCTAGCTCTACTAGGTGCTAATTCTTCCTGAACATGAAGGTCAATATTGTTACTGACATGTTTAGCAACCGTGATAGCTCAATGGGTAGAACAGCGGTTATCGTACAAGCTCATTATGTGACGAAGCCTAGTTTCAGCTGCTCTCCGATAAGAGGAGGCGTAAACATCTAGCTGCTTCCCAACCACCAACAAGTGACTTCCCTTGTTCTAGATGTGGTAGGCTTTGTGGGTCTCGTATCTGGTCTACATAGCCACCAACGTAGGTGCAGTCAAAACACTGGAGTTACTTAAACCAGACACTGTTTAAACCGTCTATCATAGTCGTTACAGGCCCTTGATGAGTGTTCAAATCCCGGGTCGGGCCTACACCAATTTGTTTTTTTTAGAGACATATGTGTGGTTAATTTATCATGGTTGTTAACGGTGAGGGAAAACATCGTGAGGTAACTCACATGGCTGAGTTGTAATTAGTCATGTGACAGTGTATTCGTACAAAACGGCGATAGGCCTGCCCCCTATCACGTGAGTACACTGTCCATGCAAAACGTGCGTAGGTACTCTGAACATTAGGGGATATTCGACGTGAACGTTTATGTTATGTTATATTTAAACTATTTACTTTATTTTCTACAATTTGGATCATAGAAGAAACACTGGTGAGCTTAGAATGCAAAGTTGTGAGTTTAAAAAATTTTGGTAAGGTAATGGGTTAGTTATGTACAAAACCTTTTTACTATAGGTTTCTCAACACTGCAGGGGTATTAATAATAAATAAAGGAAAATGGCGATCGATAGTCTGCCTACCCCAATGGGAATAATGGACGTGAGTATAAGTAAGTAAGTAAATAAAGGAAAGAAAAATTTCGACACAGGCGGGATTCGAACCCGCGACCTCGGGTCTACGCCCCCGTCCCCACATGAGGTTTTCATGAACAAAAATATTTAAACTGTAGGGGTATGATTGGGTATTTCTTTACCCCACCATACAACTGGGGAGGGGGGGTATGTATGTTCATGGTATGGTAGGTCAGTAGCAGGTTAAAATCCCCACGTCCCTCAGTCACCTCTTTACATCACAGCATGGGATAGTGCTGTTCTAAGCTGAAGCAATACAGCGAAAACTGCTTTGCATTGGTAATTATGATTCCGTTTAATTTGCTGCTCTGAAATTCTCTCACAAAAGGGCTGCGTATATTAATATTGGCAATATTTCTTGTCAGTAAATATGCAATCCTAAAGGATAGAATATGAATAGAACACACACAGCACGAAAATAAAATGTCTCCCAATGAACGAACGCCCCAGTGCCACGTCAGTTTCATGTATTCAGTTTTTGTTTTTGCCGTATTTTGACTTTGACGTATGACATGAAAAACATCAGTACTGAAAATAGTAACTATTTCAGTTTTAAAAAGCTTTCCGACCTCTAATCAAAAATCCTATTTTTAGTGTTTACTTGAATTGGTGATGATAACATTAATTCACATACATATGGGCTATTAATCCCAAAACAGGGTAACCAGAGCTTTTGAATTAGAAATTCTGCAGCCAATTTGGGAAGTTCAATGGATTGTAAAATAAATAGTAATAGTTTCGCTGCTTTTTTAAATCTATTTTTGCACTAGTTCTTAATATGACTTTCTATACTTATAATAAATCTGTAGAGAGGTCAATTCTGTACATGAAATATATTTTCAAAATAACTATCAGGTGGTGATTAGGGATCGATACTGATGCCAAAAATGCAATCAGTAAAATTTTTGTCTGTCTGTCTGTCTGTCTGTCGGTTTGTATGTTCCTTATGAAAACAAAAACTACTCGACGGATTTTGACGAAACTTGGTACAATTATTCTCCATACTCCTGGGCAGGTTTTTGTATACTTTCCAGCAGAGTAGTAAAGGAGAATTTTGGGAAATTTTGGGAAAACGGGAGAAGTTACTACATTTTTTAAGCTTCCGTCGCGTGTGCAGCCTTAATGCTTAAACTTACATAGAAATCATGTATGACGGAAATATTTTTCATAAAATTATCTAAAAAAAAATCCTTGACAGTTTATGTCTATCTTTTACGGTTGACTCACAATAACACGTGTAATTCCTGATAGCTTAGCAGTTCGGATCATTCTGATTATATTTGTTTACTCTTACGTTTGTAAACCTCTCATTCATCCCTAATTTAAAAAAGGTAACATTATTACCTATTCAATAAAAAAGAATCATAGAAATCAGTAGAGAAACACCGAAATTATACATAAAATAAGCCATCGCGCCCGTGACCAAAACCGAATCGTTACTAATTTACATATAACATACTAGATGGCGCCAGTAGTTACATCCTACAACACGTAATGATTTATTTTTTAGATTGTTATAAATACTTCATAGCGTTTTATTCCAAAATTTGCTATTACACGGAAATACTGAAACGTTCATTAAAGCGCATTAAAAATCACCAAACTACACTGTTTAGGGAGTGCTATAAATTTAATAAATTGAAAACAATGCGCTGAATTTCACAATGCTTGAGCAGTGACTAAAGAAAGAAACCTCAGATATTTAAAAAGCAACGCTACCCGTGCAAAGCTGGGACGATCCACTAGTACTAAAATATATTTAATTTGCATTTACGACATGGTACAACAAGTTCTTATAGTATAAAAAGATCTACCTTTGCAAATTTGGCAAGGCTGCAAACTTTTGTTTGGTCATTTAAGATCTTCAGACTGCGCTTATAGGAGAAATTTTCAATAGGTTCTTAAAAGTTACAATATTTTTTAAATCATTTCAGCGACTAATCTCTGCGCATCTCTATTTTGGAAGATGAAATATTGTGATATGTGATATAATAACGAAGCACTAAGTTGTGTTAAGCTGGTATAATACTTCTGTTATATACAGTTAAGCGTAAAAAAACAAGAAATAAGTTATTTACTAAGTTTGCTCTCGCTAGCTTGCTTGCTGTCCGTTTACTGATTTTCAAAAAAAATATAAATCGCTATCTATTTTTAGGGTGTCGTAAGAGGCGACTAAGGGTATAGGGCTTTTTCAAGTGTTTTTGGGCGATCCAAAAGTTGCTGAGGAATTTCTAATTTCTCAGTTCTGGCTACCCATTTTAGGGATTTATAGGCGAGTATATGTATGTTAAAAACCGCGAAATATCACATTAATACATTATCGCAACGTAGAATAATTAGACTATGCTGTTATTTTCCGTTCATATAAGATACCAATTTACATGTTGATCATAAAACAATGTAGGCCATAGATCAGAATGTTGCGCAATTATAAACCTTATTATCCTTCACAATAAGTGTGGAGCAAGGATTTATCATTTGTGATCTTACACATTGCGTCTAATGGGTTGCAATTAAGTTCACTATATACGAGATACGTCTTTTAAGTTCTTAGCCAACAATAAAGTTTGAGGTTTTGAATATGATTGGCTACTTTTCATTAGATATTAAATGGGCAACTTTTTGCGCTGTATTTTTGAACTAATTACAACAATTAATTGAACATTAAACCGTTATTGTACTTTCAGCATGATCACGAAATAAACATGTTTAAATGATGATTTAGCTTAATTCAAATACTGCATATTTCTTATCAAAAAATATGTATCAATACAATATTTTATTAATCTTTCACATGCGTGATATTCATGAACAAAAGGAATTGGTATTAGGAACTTTTTATGTGACAATTTAAATAGCACACTATCGCTTTTTAAAACCTTGCGTACAAAACAGAAAAAATATAAAACAAAGTCAGACGTACCAAACATGAAATAAATTCCGGTAGTCGTATAAGTACCTTGTTTTCCCTGGAAAATTAAATGTAACGAACTTATATCATGAGGCATGCGGTCGAGGAAATTCACTGACAGTTACAGGCTTCAGCATGACGGCATTTTAACTAGACATCTCTTTTGCACTTACATAGTATCTCACTCTAACCGACGGAGTAACGATATAATACCGCTCGTGCTAGGGTTCCAGGTTTAAACTTTTTGTGTTATACTTTTAGGCGCGTTCTTTTTTTGGGTTTTACTGTATTGGGTATATTTTTATTTGAATAATTTTGGGGATATAATGCCTTTTGGGAAGGAAGTATCACTGTACAAGAGGTATAGAAAAAGTGTGAAATGTTTTTAAAACTTTAGTTACTTTATTGGAGCGAAGCCCCCAACTTTTGTATTTTGCATGTAACCTAACTCGTACTAATGGTATATCCGACCTCAACCAAATTTTGCATGACGGTCAAAGGCATCAAGGATCAGAGATTTTTCGAATAAATGTAACCATTGAGGAAATATCACCCTTTAACGTTTCCCATGTAAGGCTGTGAAACTATTTAAAACAAATCGGCAAGCGAAGCTTTATTGCCCACCTAGCTGTAATAAGAATATTAAAAATAAATAACTGGTTTTACAAATCCATGTACGACATAATCTAATTACATTGGGTATGTATAACTTTTTACATATTTCCTTAACAACAAATCCCTAATTTTATTTTTATTACCTTTTTATGGCAATTGCGTTTTATGATATTCATGCATAATCTGTATTTTTTATTCGAGCTCGCGGCGGCGAGCGTAAATTATAAACAAAGTAATTTCTGACGCGATACTTTAATTTATTGCGTTTTGATGTTTCAGTTTTACTCTTGCATGATTTACTTTTAATTTACTACACTAGGAATACATATATACCTATACTCACGGCTATAAATCCCTAGAAGGGGTAGCCAGAGCTAAGGAATTAGAAATTCCTCAGCCACTTTTAGAAGTTGCGTTAGGAAAAGACTGTGAAATAAAGGTTTTTGGTGATGGGTCTCCAACCGTATCGCCCAAAAATCTCTCAAAAGCCCCAATACCGTTAGTCGCGTACATTACGTACACCCACAGAAAGAAATGGGGTAGTGCTATTCTAAGCCGACACTACACAGCAGTACACTAGGAATAGAAATCTAGGTAGAGGAATACATGGGCTGTGATGGTTACAATAGAATTCAGATTTCTTTTACACTTGGAATAATAAAAAAAAAAACTGCGTACATGTTCAAATGCTGTGTTGTCTAGTGTTGGTTTAGAAAAGCACTATCCCATTTCTTCCCATGGGTAATCGTAAGGGGCGACTAAGGGTACCGGGGCATTAGTTTTTCTATGTTTTCCTCACTTAACTTCCACAAAAGAGCCTGAAGAATTTTCTGATTTTGAAGCTGGCTACCCCTTTTAGGGATTTATAGCCGTGAGCATATGTATGTTTGAGTGTATATAAAGGTTATCTATTACGGTCACTTGCTATATAAAAGAAACATTGTTCTGCAGTAAGTGTGGTAGATGGAATAACAATAGGTTGCGTAGTACTTCGCATTAAGTGACAAATTGCGGATGCATCATTGATTTATAGACCACAATTGGTTTCAACCAGAGAATATCTTGACTAGAACAGACCGGTGAAAATGTGTCAATAAATTTGTTTGCCTTGCTACTTACACAACAATTACACCATATATTTTCGTATCTAATCATTGATCGTGCAGTGATTAAAAGAGTGAGAAGTCTATATAGTGACAATCATAAATACAATTACAACACTATAATACCAGGACAATACAATATAATACTTCAAGACAGGACAAGTAAGTTTTGTCCTCTCTGTTCAAGAATTATTTATCTTCTTTGTAATTATTTACACTTCATAACAAATGACATCATTTAAAAATTTATGTCCATTTTTGAAAAAAATAAATAGTTTAAAAAACACTAAAAAACACGCTTTTAGTGCACTTAAAAGTCAAAAATAAATTACGGGTCGTTCAAGTTGTCTCTATTTCTGGGCTGAAGTGTAAACTATGTGCTTTTAATTATAATATTTGATTGTAAAAGCGTGGGGCGCTGGAAAAGGAAAGATTTTTTGTTTACCTTGCTAAGAAATCAAGTTAAGCGATGTTTCGGGAAGCAGGTTACAGAGATCGGAACTCTAACTAGAGTTGCAGCACCACTAGTTGGAGGCTCTATATTAAACAGTCTGTTCAAAGTGTCAACAGTGGCAAAATGTAGAGTTCTGTTTGTGTATTTGTTTACAAGAAAGTTTTTCCTGCTCCAGCGCCCCACGCTTTTACAATCAAATATTATAATTAAAAGCACATAGTTTACACTTCAGCCCAGAAATAGAGACAACTTGAACGACCCGTAATTTATTTTTGACTTTTAAGTGCACTAAAAGCGTGTTTTTTAGTGTTTTTTAAACTATTTATTTATTTTATGCTTTTTAGTCTTTGCTATTTCATTTCGTGGTCAAAGTTCATTACAAGACCTTTCTAACAAGTCCAAATACGACTATAATTCGATCATCCATCATTAAGTTCCAGTTAATATCTTCCGGCTCCATCATCAGATGAGCTCGACAGTACCATATTATTGTATTCAGACCTTGAAACCTAATCGTGGTCAAGGTTCATTACAAGTCCTTTCTAACAAGTCCAAACACGGCTATGATACGATATTTCATCATGGAATGCTAGTGCCTATCTTCCGGCTTCATCATCAGACCTTGAAACCTAATCATGGTCAACGTTCATTACAAGACCTTTTTAACAAGTCCAAACACGGCTATGATACGATCATCCATCATGAAGTTCCAGTTCATATCTTCCGGCTCCATCATCAGATCAGCTCGACAGTACCATATTATTGTATTGTCATCGAAATCACATACAACTGCCAATTTTCATAACGCTATGACCTTTAGAAGATGGTTAAATTAGTTTTCTTAGATTTGATTACATAGTTACATACATACAAGTCGACCTAATAAAAGCGTGTTAAAAAAAACAATCAAACAATGACTTGTGAGCTTAAATTTTAAAAGAAATGCCGTAAAATAAATTGAAATTCTTTCTTCCTATGTTTAGGGATTTTTATGTAATTAGATTCGTCGTTTTTGCGGCGGCGCGACTGCGTGCAGGCCTGCCCGCGGCTGTAGAAAGCTCAAGTGGATTTAAAAAAGACTCAATGTTATTACGTTTTCCTAATTAAAAAATGCATTTATACGCTGAGGCAGATTTTGCCGCAAATTTACATATTTACACACAGTGAAACGGTGGTTACCAATAGCTGAAAATATGAACAAGTCCTGGAAGATCTGCTTTATGTGAACACACCTTTGATAAGCCAAACCACCACATGCGTTTTGACAAACCTACAATTCTAGCAGAAGAAAATCGATTGATACCTAGAATGATACGCGAATCTATTGAAATAAAGAAACATCCAAACTTCAATAGAGATGACGGTTTTTTTTCACGGAAGATTTGTTTTATTAAAGACTTCATATTATTCTTTGTCTAAAAAGTTTGGTAAGAAGATGTTTAAACAGATTGAAAATAGGAAAGATTTTTCGCATGTTTGACACACTTGGACCAAATTGAAAGTGTGCTCAAAAAGGCAGGCGTCAGAAGTATGAAGAATAAAAGAGCATGTATGAAAAGATTGATGGATGTAGACGAAGCAAGAAGGGTTTGCCAGGATCGTACGAAGTGGCGATCGATAGTCTCTGCCTACCTCAATGGGAATCAACGGCGTGAGTATATGTATGTATGTATGTTTATCTGTAATGAATTAATGGTTGAAGGCAGCACTTCTTACTCTTTACAAAATCTTTTGCCAAGGCTTTAACCTGTAGAAAATAACTATCTACACATTAATAACAATGCAAATTAATTCATAAATAAAGCAGTAAAACAAATTTATCATCTATGCAAATTGCTTTTAATTTTTCCACCCTCATAACGTCAGCACATATAATTAAAATTTTTATTGCAATGCGATGGCCGTGCGGCGTACAGTATAAATAATGCATCGTGGTATGACACGCCATTCTCGTTGATTATTGTCACTCTTTGTGACTGCACCTCGACATGCAAATGAAGGTATGAAGTTGTCTTGGTTACTATAAAAGTTACATTCATATTCACGGTTATAAATCCCTAATCGGAGTAGGCAGAACTCTGGAATGACTTTTGGGAGTTAATTGGGGAAAAGATGGTAATAAAAGTTTGTTGATCACTGAAATAGCTCCTATACGTTTCTTACGATAACCCATGGGTAGCAAAGGGGCAGTGCTATTCTAAACCGACACAACACAGCAACTTACAATTTACTCGTAACCTAAAAGGCAACTTTATAGAAACCTGTCAGCGTTAACCATTTTCATATATAAAGCGCACACATGACTTAAGAAAATCCGCATTCGTAAAGGCCCGATTAAGTTTTAGATTAACCCCATTGTGCATCATAGGTGGTGTTCTACCAAGTTTCCTCACTTACACTCACGCCCTGTTTTCCCATCGGGGTAGGCAGAGATATAGATCTAGTCTGTTATATAGAATATTTTTTTATGTCATTGTGTCCGTAATGACCTTACAAACTCCAGGGTGGTAAATATTATTTTATTGAATTTAAAAATGCGGCATAATTTACTCTCATATCTCTAATTTAGCGAAATGATGGGGTTAAAAATTTATATAACAAAAATATAATATGGCCAGTTATTTTTATCAGCTATCATATCCTCACGGGTATAAAACAAATTGGCTTAGCGAGAGCTACAGAATTAAAATTTAGCTACATAATCAAATTCAAATTAATGTATTTTAGATATAAGGTAATACTTATAGTTATTATATCAGAACATAAAAAACATAAAAAGGAAATTATTAAATGTCGCACAATAATTGACAAATATACTAAACAACATAAAAAGGCGGCATAACTTTACTCTCATATCTCTATTTCAGTAAAGTAATGGGGTTAAAAATTTGCAGAACAAATATATTATATGGCCAGTTATTTTTATCAGCTATCATATACTGGCGGCTACAAATCCCTAGAAGGGGTAGCTTGAGCTTCAGGACGAAAAATTACTCGGTTACATTTGAAAGTTGTGTAGGGAAAAAAATATGAAAAAAAGAATGTTGGTGATCTCCAACGGCCTCGCCCAACAACTTCTTAAAAAGCCCCAATACCCTTAGTCACCACAAACAATCAGAGGCGGGTAGAAATGTCTTCACAATTAACATAACTATTATTTCCTTACAGAAGAGCCCCCGAGTCCGGGGGGCGGGTGCTCCGCTCCACTCCAGACTGGTCCGACGCGGCTGTGAACGGGGAGCACCTCTGGGCACCCACTTCCGTTTCTGGGGACTGCTGCTATGTCGGTGATGCCGAGTGCCAGGTAGGCAGGAACACTGTGTATTAGTTGCTTGCTTGTTACTTATAGTGAGTTACGTGTGAATGAAGTGTCAAGGCACAATTTGGTAATTAAAACTCCTTATAGAATTTCATGTGATGTTCAAAAGTATTATTTTATTTACATCTGCTTAAATCTGAAGTAAGCTTTAAAATATGAGATGATTATCCTTTCCCTTTTCTAATTCCCATAAGGTTTACAGGGACATAGAGACCACTCTTTTCTTTGTGCGATTTTGACAAACCATTCATGATTGCTTTTCATTTAGCATCCATATATACTTTACTGTAAGTTAATTGGTTTTATTTAAACCGAGTAAAGTCGATAAGCGATTCATATAAATACCCTTAATACTAAATTAAATATGAATTCTATTAAAAGCCAACGTGGAAGGTAATGTAAGTAGAGGACGACCACGGAGGACACATCTGGACCAAATAGAGTGTGTGCTCAAAAAGGCCGGCGTCCGAAGTATGAAAAATAAAAGAGCATGTATGAGAAGAATGATGAATGTAACAGAAGCAAGAGAGATTTGCCTGGATCGTACAAAGTGGCGATCTGTAGTCTCTGCTTACCCCAACGGGAACAATGGGCGTGACTATAAGTAATTAAGTAAGTAAGTAAGAATTCTAAAGTATTTTTTAATAATACTTCGTATGTATAACAAAACATTATTATGCATAAAAATAAACATGGTGTCAAAAAGATTGAAGCATAATAAAAGTATCTTCCTCCCTTTTTAAAAAAAATCGTGATTTCAAACTCTTTATTGATAAAAACTTATTACGCATTTCTTCTCAAAGAAACAGTTATTTGAGTTCCTTAGCGGATGTCTGTTGTCTAGGAGCAAACTTTTAATGAAGTACGTTCAAACAATTCCCCGAATACAAATTCAGTGAGATTAGTTGGAACTGTGAACCTAGCATAAGTAATTCCATCATGTTTAACTTCTATTGAATTGTATTTATCTTGAAGACATTGCTCTGATTAATCCAGCCTTTTTTTACTCAAACTCCGAATATCCCCTAAGGAGTTGGCAGAGCTACTAATACGTTTTTCTTGGACAGTGTACTCACGTAATAGGTAAAATTTTATTTAATACAATAATTACTTTAGTTCTTTTTTTATTATATAAATATAGCAAATTTAGTGTTTTGCAGTGTTCTTTTTACTAGCATACCCAAAATACACCTTGTATTCAAATAAATAACTATACAAACATATTATACAGATCAATTAGGCTCAAACTAAATCGAACTTGTATTATTCCAAATGTAGCTGAGGTGTTTCCCGTTCTTTTAGGGATTTATGTATGTATGTATTGTATGTATTTTAGGATACTAACTCACCGATATATTTCATTCAACATATTTTAATTTAACATCCAAGCAAAGAAATATTCACAAAAATATTGTTCTCAGCGGGGATCGAACCCGCAATCTCTAGCCCGACAAGCTATTCACCTATCCACTTCGCCACGAACGTCGTAAATGTAAAAACTCTGACTCAGCAGAATATCAATTCGGAATTCGGATTCATGACGCTTTGACACAAACTTAGTTCAAAACTTTAATTTTAACTTTGACACTTTTTCTTGAAACTTGTTAAAACTACTCATTTATTTAAATGGGAACCAAATTCTTCGGCTGATAGTAACTTTTTACTTTGAAATCGTAATTGTCTTACGTCACCCAGCGGAAGAGGTGGGATTGTTTTAGTCTGAGTCAACACGAGGCCTGAAAAGAAGAAATAATATTTCATGCTTTACAAATATTTTGCGAGTAATATTTGCAATTCAATTTAAATCATATCGTCATACACATTCACGAATATAAATCCCTAGAAGGTGTAGCAATACAGACTAAGCATTAGAAATTCTTCAGCCACTTTAGGAAGTTAACTTACGTGGAGAAAAAATGTTAAAATAAAGGTTATTTCTGATGGGTCTCCAACCGCATATCATAATAATCCATTAAAAAGCCCCAATCCCTTAGTCGCATCTAACGCACACCCACGGGAAGAAACGTGGTAGTTCTATTCTAAGCCGATACTACACAGCTAAATATCGTCATGTATGCTTAAATTTCAAGGAACTCCTTTCATTTCATTATTCATTATTTCTCGCTAGTATTATTTAACTCAGCAACAGAACACCAAACAGTAAACATCCAATTCGCAAATTAGTAGCATTAGACTAGTTAAGATATTTAGAGAACTAACTCCAACTAATCAACTAATTTTGCTTCCAATTTGACTGCTCTGAAATGTGTACTTGTCACAAATAACGCTGGTTTACTGAGTTCAACGTTTATTTGTGACGTTTCGCGTACTAATCCGGCCACGGCAGCAAAAAGGCAGTGGTTAAGAGCTTATTCCATTTGTCTGAATGAAGACGTCTGAAAGCCACAGAATCTGAATTCAGACTAGTGGAATAACGTTCAAACTGAAATTTGTGTAGTGGAATAACAAGCGTCTGCGGCAGTAACTTCGAAGGACGTCTGAATTCAGCAACGACAAAGTGTAATGGAATAAGCTCTATAAACAATTCAGCCAAAACCGTCTCTTTTAAAAAAATATGTATTAATAGCATACCTTCTGGGTATCTGATAATATGAATGATGCCAAAATGATATTGTTTCTTTTCCAAAAAAGGTCGCTATTACATTGACGACAGCCGTGGCCGAGTGGGTAGGTAGCGTGGAATAGCTTCTCAGTCCGGAAGTTGCGGGTTCGATCCCCGAGCATGAATGCAAGCACAAAAGCGAAACACAGCCTTTCGTGAATAAGATCCAAAGATTAAATAAACGTTGGCCGAGATGATTTATTTATACAATCTCTTCATTATTGAAGAAATCTAATGATTGGATAGTACGTATAGTATACCTACCTATATATTCTATATACCTGCTATGTAGTGTCGGCTTAGAATAGCACTACCCCATTTCTTCCGGTGGGTGTACGTAAGAGGCGACTAACGGTATTGGGCTTTTTAAGGGATTTTTGGGCGATGCGCTTGGAGAACCATCACCAACAACCTTTGTTTTACCATCTTTTCCCTACGCAGCTTCCAAAAGAAGCTGAAGATTTTCAAAAAACCTCTGGTTACCCCTTCTAGGGATTTATAGCCGTGAGTATATGTATGTACCTATATATTTGAGACTATGGATTATTTGAATAGGCGATTCAGTAGATAGATACCAAAAGCTAGAAAATTTATTTATGATCAGTTTAGTATTTACAAATTAGCTGTAGGTCTCTTGTTATTACACTGAGTGATTATTACGAAGAATCGAGAGAAGAAAATGAAAATTCTGTGAATAGTTATTATCTGGCGAAAAGCCTTATCTGCGGGTTGGCTATACCCGCATTCTCAGATAAGGTATATTCTAGAAACAGCGTCTTTTATCCTAAGTGATTATTAATTCTTTAAGAATCCTGCTATTGGGTATGTAAGTTAATTCAAGGGAAAATTACTGTGGCTAGAACATGATGTCTTAAGATAATTATGCATAAAGATTTTTTTATTTAAAAAAAGTTTTTGAAATAAAAAATAAATAAATATTTTAAGTGATTACGTCACTTTGGAAGAAGGATGTAAAATTAACAGCAAATTTGTTTTGTTTTCAAGAAAGAATGAATGATTCTGAATATTGCAAACCGTATTTAATTAATTATTATGGTTACATCAAAATTCACAGTTTTTTTTTTTCAAGAAATATTTAAAGGCGTAAATCAATTAAGTAAAACCTTTTTTTAAAAATGACTGAGTAATGAAATGTAAGATCATAGAATAAAGAGTACCCAGAATCCGCTCACGGCCATATCGACCGTCCTATCACATTGGTTTCACTTGCCAGTCAACGCAACGCACGCGCACTCAGTCGGTTAGAAGCTTTGAAAGTGACAAGACAAGCCAAAACAGCTCAACAAAAAAATTAATAATGACGACTTACGTAGTTTCAACTGGGAATCACGTTTCACCGGTTACTATTGTTTATTTACACTTATTTTCGATGATTCAAAGCCATTTTGTTTTGTTTAAGTTATGAATTTTTATGCGCGCCGCCATGCCAGTGTTGCAAGCGCAAAATTATTTTCTCTCCAATATTTTCTCTTCAAATATTGCGTTTAGTTAGAATTCTAAAAGAATGCGTTTAAATAAAAAGAGCTTCTATTATTAAAGAGCTTCTATCTACTACTTCTTTGACATTTACAACTACACCTGCACAGCTTACTGCTGTGTTTCTTCTTAGTATAGAACTAGTGGATCGTCCCAGCTTCGCACGGGTAGCGTTGTTTTTTAAATATCTGAGGTTTCTTTCTTTAGTCACTGCTCAAGCATTGTGAAATTCAGCGCAATGTTTTCAATTTATTAAATTTATAGCACTCCCTAAACAGTGTAGTTTGGTGATTTTTAATGCGCTTTAATGAACGGTTCAGTATTTCCGTTTAATAGCAAATTTTGGAATAAAACGCTATGCAGTATTTATAACAATCTAAAAAATAAATCTTTACGTGTTGTAGGATGCAACTACTGGCGCCATCTAGTATGTTATATATAAATTAGTAACGATTCGGTTTTTGTCACGGGCGCGATGGCTTATTTTATGTATAATTTCGGTGTTTCTCTACAGATTTCTATGATTCTTTTTTTATTGAATAGGTAATAATGTTAGCTTTTTTAAATTAGGGATGAGTGAGAGGTTTACAAACGTAAGAGTAAACAAATATAATCAGAATGTTCCGAACTGCTAAGCTATCAGGAATTACACGTGTTATTGTGAGTCAACCGTAAAAGATAGACATGAACTGTTGAGGATTTTTTTTTAGATAATTTTATGAAGAATATTTCCGTCATACATGATTTCTATGTAAGTTTAACCATTAAGGCTGCACACGCGACGGAAGCTTAAAAAATGTAGTATCTTCTCCCGTTTTCCCAAAATTTCCCAAAATTCCCCTTTACTACTCTGCTGGAAAGTATACAAAAACCTGCCCAGGAGTATGGAGAATAATTGTACCAAGTTTCGTTAAAATCCGTCGAGTAGTTTTTGTTTCCATAAGGAACATACAAACCGACAGACAGACAGACAGACAGACAGACAGACAGACAGACAGACAGACAAAAATTTTACTGATTGCATTTTTGGCATCAGTATCGATCCCTAATCACCACCTGATAGTTATTTTGAAAATATATTTCATGTACAGAATTGACCTCTCTACAGATTTATTATAAGTATAGATTATATATAAATTAGTAACGATTCGGTTTTTGTCACGGGCGCGATGGCTTATTTTATGTATAATTTCGGTGTTTCTCTACAGATTTCTATGATTCTTTTTTTATTGAATAGGTAATAATGTTAGCTTTTTTAAATTAGGGATGAGTGAGAGGTTAACAAACGTAAGAGTAAACAAATATAATCAGAATGTTCCGAACTGCTAAGCTATCAGGAATTACACGTGTTATTGTGAGTCAACCGTAAAAGATAGACATGAACTGTTGAGGATTTTTTTTTAGATAATTTTATGAAGAATATTTCCGTCATACATGATTTCTATGTAAGTTTAACCATTAAGGCTGCACACGCGACGGAAGCTTAAAAAATGTAGTATCTTCTCCCGTTTTCCCAAAATTTCCCAAAATTCCCCTTTACTACTCTGCTGGAAAGTATACAAAAACCTGCCCAGGAGTATGGAGAATAATTGTACCAAGTTTCGTTAAAATCCGTCGAGTAGTTTTTGTTTCCATAAGGAACATACAAACCGACAGACAGACAGACAGACAGACAGACAGACAGACAGACAGACAGACAGACAAAAATTTTACTGATTGCATTTTTGACATCAGTATCGATCCCTAATTACCACCTGATAGTTATTTTGAAAATATATTTCATGTACAGAATTGACCTCTCTACAGATTTATTATAAGTATAGATTAATGAATTGAATTTCTGATTAGTAGTTAATTTTAGCTGTGTAGTGTCGGCTTAGAATAGCACTACCCCATTTCTTCCCATGGGTAATCGTAGGAGGCGACTAAGGGTATTGGGGCTTCTTAAGGAATTTTTGGGTGATGCGGTTTGAGATCCATAACCAAGAACCGGTTCTACAATCTTTATTGTACCTTGTCGTATTTCAAATTCCAAAAGTGGCTGATGAATTTCCTATTTTAAAACTCTGACTACCCTTCCTAGGCATTTATAGCCGTGAGTGTAGTTAATTTAGAATACGTGTTGCTAACTGTTTTCCTTTCCTTACAAAATAATTTACGAGAATTTGGCGATATTGTTTAAGCTTGCAACATTGAGGGGCGTGAAGTGCAGTGAGAGCGGGGGGGTTATTGGACCATTTAGTCGAACCGATTTGTACCGACTACGGTGTCTGGAGGATACTAAGTTTGTGTGTAAACATAAACATAACATAAACGTTCACGCCGAATATCCCCGAAGGGGTCGGCAGAGGTACTAATACTTCTGAACATCACGTGGCTTTGTCACCTGGTCTTCAGAGTACCCACGTTTTGCATGGACAGTGTACTCACGTGATAGGGGGCAGGCCTGTCGCCGTTTTGTACGAATACACTGACACATGACTAAGTACAACCTCAGCCACGTGGGTTTCCTCACGATGTTTTCCCTCACCGTTAACAACCATGATAAATTAACCACACATATGTCTTTAGAAAAGACAAATTGGTGTAGGCCCGACCCAGGATTGGATTTGAACACTAGTCGTTTGCACGATAACCGAGTGTTCTACCCACTGGGCTATCACGGTATCTTATTTGTGTGTAAGATGTTATAAAAAAAATCATTAATATTACCATTAAAAGTATTCATTTATAGACATGCCACACCAAGCGAGGATCTTGAAAACGTCATAGAAAGAAAAACACAAGTACATTGTCTTAAGGTTACAATAATAACCTTTAAAACAACTGGGTAAAGATAATTTTTACGTGTAGTATTTGGTGATTATTACCTTTTGGAGTTCATATTTTGCTCTCCAACGTGACGTCATCAAAAGCAAATGAATAATTTTTGGTTTATTTTATATTTTGGGGTAAATAGACATTATTAAAAGTTATTTTTAGCACAGATGTGTTTATTTTACTCACATACATCAAGCTAAATCAGAATTAGTCAAAGTTCATAGCTATTGGGCATACCGAATTATAAAAGCTTGTTATTTAGCACCCATGACAAACAGCCGTGACACTCGCGATATTGTTATAAGTACCTCTGCCAACCCCTTCGGGGATGTTCGTTGTGAACGTTTGAGTGAGTCTTTAGTGATTAAAAAAGTGTTATTGTGTACATATACATTTCTTTTTAAGTGATTGGTGAACCACCAACCATTTATTCACAATGATTTCCTCACTCAACTTTTACAAGAAACTGAGGAATTACTTGTTATTTAGTTCTGGATACCTCTATTTGGGCTTTTAGCTGTTCAAAATAATTATAAAATATAAATTTAACAATGACTCAGTCGTTGAGCCCTTGTCGCACAAGCCTTATATCTTGCTTTGAAGAAATATGAATAACCTGTGATCACTCTTGCACGATGAAATACTTGAAGATAAAGGCAATAATATCGCCATAACTAGTACGACCGACCCTTTAACTAGATATCACGTAGTATAAAACCGTTATCTTTTTCGCACTTACATACTATCGTTAACTGTCATCTCATTCTAACCGATAACGTGACGATAAAATAGCGCTCGTGTTAGATCTGCAGCTTCCTTTTAAAATTCCTTTCGTCAGTTCCTCCATATTTAGCATTATATAAAATAGAACTGTAAACGCTTTGATCGAGACCATAAAACACATCATTTCAGCTTCGCGAATGTTTTATGAATATCGAAACGTACTTCTACGAAGTTGAGTTTCATTTCTTCCAACCAATCTTACATTAAGCTATTGAAGCTGTTGAAGTGAAATAATTTTCACAGAATGTTTGATTTGCGAAGGTTATATAGAGAGGTTTATCTTGTGTCGTATCGTAACACTATTATGTCATCAAATTGCGTCGCGGTTTTCTAATTAAATTTAAGATCTCTTTGTAAATCAATTTCATTCTTTTCCTTCAGCCAAGAAGTTGTGACCTACTAACGGTAAAAAAGTTGAAAGTCCCCACTTGAAAATGCACAAAAATGTAAAAATAATTTAAATAAAAAGAATAATTCACTCCCTCAGAAGTACATGTAATGTAAGGCTGCGTGATAGAGTGAGAAATACTGTAATCCGTGAACGAGTAGGTTTGAAAGATGACGTAGTATGCAAGATAGAAAAAGGAATGTCGAGGTGGTTTGGGCACATAGAGAGGATAGATGAAAATAAAGTAGCGAAAGAGATATATAGAGCCAATGTGGATGGGATTGTTAGTAGAGGACAGCCTCGTAAAACGTTTCTTGACCAGAAAGAAAACGTTCTTATAAAGGCGGGGGTCCGAAGTGAGAAGAATAAAAGAGCATGTATGAGAAGAATAATGAATGTAATGGAAGCAAGAGAGGTTTGTCAAGATCGTACTAAGTGGCGATCGAGAGTCTTTGCCTACCCCAATGGGAATAATGGGCGTGATTATAAGTAAGTAAGTAAGTAATATTCACTATTTTTTAATGTCACAAATAACTTACGTATAAGTTTAATCTAACTCTACTCTCGGAAGGTGTATTGTTGTGAGAAGAACCTGTAAAAATCTCATCAACACACATATTTTCTTATTCATATTACAATGTTGTTGTATGTCTGGAAACATTCTGAATAGAGTCCCAGTCGGTGAAACGAAGCAGTTTCATCTATCATGCAATTATTTATTATAAATAAAATATTATATAAATTTATCCGCCCTCTAGAATGATTGCATCGCGTTCAATTTGTAGCAAAACACAAATTTTTGGTGATTTTTTTTTCGTGTGAATTTTATACCGCCAATGCGGCAACTCCTATTGGATAAATGTGTTACAGAATTGTTGTTGTTGTGCCCACTGGTGCACAGGGCCTGCACAAGCTCTCGCCACGCCTTCCTGTCTGCAGCAACTTCCCTGGCCGCACTCCAGCTCAGTCCCGCCGCTCGCAGCTCGCTCTCCACACTCCGACGCCAAGTGTGTACCCCAACAAACATTTTGGCGCTAATTTCTACCTCTCTTATCGTTCGTATTGGTATAACAGGTCTATAAAAGCATCCAGAAAAACTTTTATTTGTTCAGTGGTCATGACTATAACTAAATAACTCATCAAGATGAGTAACAGTAACATGAAGACATTATATGACTTAAGTAGGCATAAAAGCGGAGAGCTGAACCACAGTAACACTAGGTACTCTAACTTCAAGTGTCAATAATTATTTAGGGTAGTATTAAGGTTTCTGGTTTTTCTCACAATTTCCAAGTGTTCTAAAACAGTGCTTTTTAAATCTTTTATACCACCTAACGTGGCTATGAAACATAATTTTACTTATGGAGGTATAAGCGGTGTAGCCGCAACCATCATAGCACCTGCTTTTATATATTCAAGTGACAGATAATACTTGAAGTAATATTACGGTTTCTATTACGTCTCACTATTTCCAAGTGTTCTAGAAGAGTGCTATGTAATTGTTTTAAACTACCAAATTTGGCTAGGAAACGTAATATTACTTAAGGTGGTATGAACGACTTAGTCGCAACCATCATAGCTCCTGGTTTTTATAATTACTTGAAGTAACCGAAAATACTTTATGTAATAGTATAGTTTCTAGTAAGTCACTATTTTGGAGTGTTCAAGAATAAGCTAAGTAAATGTTTCTACGACCTAACTTGACTAGGAAACCTACCTTTACTAATAGAGGTATAAACGGTGTTGTCGCAGCCATCATAGCACCATTTTTATTTATTCAAGTGACTGATAATACTTGAATTAAGTGACAGATAATACTTGAAGTAATATTATAATTCATTACTTCCAAGTGATCTCGAAGAGTGCTATGTAAATTAGACTACCTAATTTGGCTAGGAAACGTAATATTACTAAGGGTGGTATGAAAGATTTAGTCGCAACCATCATATCTCCTGCTTTAATAATTACTTGAAGTAACAGAAACTACTTTAAGTAAAAGTATAGTTTCTAGAAGATTTCTATTAAGTCACTATTTTGGAGTGTTCCTAAAGAGTGCTAAGTACATGTTTCATATCACCTAACTTGGCAAGGAAACCTAGTATTAGTTAAGGAAGTATGCAGTGTATAGTTGCAACCATCATAGCACCTGGTCTTAAAAATTAAAGTAACAAAAAACACTTTAAGTAACACAACAGTATAAGTTTCTTATAACTCTTTCTATAGACAAGAACTCTTTATTGTTATTATGGAGTAATTTTTAGAGCTCTAATCGTTACAACGGGGTTCAAAATTACTTTTGTGCTATTCCAAGCAATATTAACATGTAATAAAAACATTGTAACTCTTTTTTTCATCTGAAATCATAAAACATATAAAATAAAATATTACTTAAATAGATGTTTAATATCTCTAACCTCTAAATGTATGATTTCTGATCTGATGCCGTGCAAAATACAGTGAAACAATAGTCAGAATTTTGTGATCTTCGCCCTTTTTCGTCATGAGTTCGTGGAGAAAAAGAAAAAGATGTGGAGGTGTTAAAAAAATATATCAGACGAATACAACAAAATAATTAGATTGTCTCAACAAGTGTCATCATATCTTTTCCTGTATTGGAAATATTGAAGATGCCAGTGTGAGCTGTAGCAGTCAGATCTACAACAAACGTATTCATTCAGTACAGCCAGGAAGAGAAAAATGTTCGAGCTGTTGCAGCGATTATGTTGCATCTTGCTTCTGTTGCATCGGAAATGACGGTCAAGTGCAGGAAATTCAACAAGGTTCCGTACATTTTTTTTTGTTAGTAAGTAGGTACCTAATAATTTGTAACCTAAAATGGGTAAAATGCTAGTTTTTGAAAAACCTCTTCGGTCTTCTTTCCTAAATATCTACAAAATCGGTGAAAGAAGTTTAGTGAGAACTGATGTCGTTATGAGCCCTGGTGATGTAATCTGTAAGCTAGTATGTATTACCCACGGAGGGTTTTTTTATTTTATAAAGCTTTTACATACTTTATGATTAAAAATACCAGGTGTTTGTAAATAGCTAATTATAGTTCAAATTAAAACAAGTTTCTACAATCAATTGTAGTTTTATTAAATATGCATAACATAATTCCAAAAGCTCAAAATCAAACAAAAACTCGAAACAATTTTTGTACTTATTTAACCTCACATCTCACATAAAGTGCTAAAGCTACAGTAAAAATAAGAAATAAAAAAATTATCTCCCACAATAACCCTTTATGAAACGAGCAACTTTCTTAAAACATTCTCAACTTTAAAAAAATCTTCTTAAAAGTTATACAGGGTGTAACATAAAAGTGTAGTCATATTTCAGGGTGGTGACCAGCCAGTAAAACTTAACAACTCGCCCCACGGAACTCATATCGAAATCTCAAAAAAATATCGGCCTTTCATACTAAACCTTTCAGCTGATCGCACAATTTGTATGAAGAGGCGAAACTTTATTTTGAGATTTCAATATGGGTTCCTTGGGGAAAGTTTTTCAGTTTTATTGGCTGGTCACCATCCTGAAATATGACAACACCTTTCTGTTAAACTCTGTAGAAAAACAAAAAAAAAAAACAAAACTTAAGAATTTCCACAATATACTCTTGAAAACAAAATAAGGGCTTAGAAAAAACCGAGTATTCAAAATCTTTTTTTTTCTGAAAATTACGGCCAGAAACTTAAATTTTGACATAAAACTAACAAGATTAGAAACCAAAGAGTACGATATAATCATTATTATAATTTCCTGTGATAAATCAATAAAAGTTAACTTAATCGCATGGAAAGGCAAGCTGAGGAAGTGGTCCTTATTTTGTTTTGAGGAGCATAATCCTAGGAGGACAAAAATAACATAACATAACATAAACATTCACGCCGAATATCCCCGAAGGTGTTGGCAGAGGTACTAATACTTCTGAACATCACATGACTTAGTCACCCGGTGTTCAGAGTACCCACGTTTTGCATGGACAGTGTACTCACGTGATAGGGGGCAGGCCTATCGCCGTTTTGTACGAATACACTGTCACATGACTAAGTACAACTCAGCCATGTGGGTTTCCTCACGATGTTTTCTCTCACCGTTAACAACCATGATAAATTAACCACACATATGACTTTAGAAAAGACAAATTGGTGTAGGCCCGACCCAGGATTGGAACTCACGCCCTTCTGTTTTCGGGCGGGTGTTCTACCCACTGGACTATCATATCGTTGAGGACAAAAATACTTTCTCAAAAATTTAAAGCAAAACTAATAAATCATTAAAAACACGTAGACTAATTTTCTTTTTTTGGCACGATTACCCATTTCTTTAAAAAAAAACACTGCGCAGATTTTCAATAACAATTCACAATGAAAGGAATGTGTATTTCTTTGATCCTCTTTAGACAAAAGTACTTAAATTAATCATTATGGAAAAAGTTTTACAAAAAAACATTCTCAAAAGTAATAGAAAAACAAAAAAAAACAAATCGTAAGAATTCCCAAAATATCAATCCTAGAAGGACAAAAGTACTTTCTCAAAAATGAAAAGAAAAATTAATAAATCATTAAAAACAGGTAGGTAGCCTAATTTTCTTTTTTCGGCATGATTATCCCCTTCTTTTTATTTTCCATGTATTTCGTACATTTGGTGTGTTTTCCGCTGTATCTTTTCTTTTCTTTTGTCTGTGTTTTCATAATTTTTTTTCCGCTGCTTTATTAAGAACGCGAACACAACCACACGTCAAGACGGTTCGAACCCAACTAAACCAAAATGTCAGGTGATCAGGTCAGCCTCAACAACGCGTGGGGCGCGCGGGTGCTGTGCGTGAGTTGAGTAGCGAGAATGCTGAAATACCTAAACATAAGAAAACAATGAACTTATTATGATCGCAAAAAGTAAATTTTAATGTAAGTTTTAATATAATCATAATTTTAAGATCTCATGATTATATATAGAAAGCGTTCATCTGGAGGTACAATTATTCGAGCAAAGGTACTGAATTGTACAATTTATGTACTTTTGTTTCGTATAAAAGGAGATCGGATTTACTATGGTACACTCACAATTTTACTCTTACTACATTCCCCTTCTCGATGAAAGGGATTTTTCGTTTGAAAAGCGTAACCCTAAAACACCGCTACTTTTACATCCAATTTTAACCGTTGTAACCCCAAACCCCGCAACTTGTACTCTTGTTACCGCTAAAACTACATTTTGGTATAACGAGTGTTACAATAGTTCTAACTACAGACCATCCATCACTTCGTGTTAATTAATAGTAATAATATGAACCTGAAGTAATATGGAAAAGACGCCATGTTAAATCAAACATAACCTAAAAATAATCTTGTAAATAACTAGTTTTAGACCCAGTTTTTGTATCATTTTCATATTTTAAAACGCAATATATTTGCTACATTACACAATGAATGTTAAAGACAGGGCCAGTACCTTGTTTTTACTTGAATGTAAATTAAATGTATGCTCCGTGTAATAAAATGCAAATTATTTTAACTTCAAATATCACTTATTTTCAATGCCCAGCAAAATTGCGATGAAAAACATATATATTATTCTCAATAAAGTTATCGTCGCAATAAACCTAAGCCGTATATCGAAGAAATCCAACTTACCGAAATATTGGTAATCCGTAAAATTATTCACTTATTATTCCTTAAGCGCCATCACATAACAAACAATACTTGTGGAAGTAAAAAATGTGCTTGTGCATGCCAATCTTTTGAAAAAGAAAACACGATATAACCCTGAGTTGCTCATCAATACTAATTAAGATACAAAAAGCAAATACAAGAAACATTGGAGTTTAAAAAAGAACTAATATATTACTATAGCAAATACACCAGCAGACTTTGCAACTTAAATACCACCAATAGTTTTTATCATTACCATAGTGCAGACTTTGTACTACCTATAGTTTTTACTATAACTATAGTACCGACTTTAAGCTGATTTAGGTAGGAAGATTTTTATTATATCACCATTATAGATACAAGAAAATGTTTGCCACTAACACCACTCTATTACTGTTGTGTTACTCTCAGTTACAAAATAGTGAGCATTGTAACCATAATATTACTTATAGCGCTATAAGACGTGGGCCTGATTGAGGGTTTGTAAGGGTTTAGAGCGTGCTTTACCTCCTAATTCTAAAACTTTTATAGAACTCTGGCTTGCCAAAATCACTCATGAACAACTCTTTTATGGCTAATTCTTATTACCAAAATGTTTGTTGGGACGTTACAGAATTAAGAAAAGTTACAGAATTGCGAAAAAAAAACGTGTGGTTATTATACTCTATGCGGACGAGACCCAATACATACAGGTGAAGCTAATAGAAAACGTTTGTTCCAGAAACACGGCCCCCGCATGAAGTGCTCCGCCTGCAAGATCGTGGCGCACGCGGCTTGTATCGACGTGCTGCTCGACCGCGTGCAGTTCGCCTGCAAGCCCAACTTCCGCGACGTCGGCGTGCGCCAGTACCGCGAGCAGACCTCCACGCACCACCACTGGGTGCATCGGAGGTCTGAGAAGGGGAAGTGCAAGGCTTGTGGGAAGGTAGGTTGGGAAAATTGTTACGATTATGGCATGTATAACTTTTGGGTAAGGGAAAGATTATGATCTGTATTATCCTGACAAAGTCTTATGATCTTTTATTAATTACAGAAATGATAAATGAATGATGATACATTTTGATACATATCTTTATATTATCATCATCTAAACGTCTACCTAGACATATTGCTTCAGGCATAAAACTGCCGAAAAGTTTTTCACAGAAAGAATGGACCTTCTGTAATTGCTTAGAGATTAAAAGTATTAAAAAAAACATTACACCTTGTTATTATTGCGCTAGTAAACCAAATTGATGCTTTTATGCTTGTTTTGAGGAAGTCACAAGAAAAATTTTCGGAAAATTTGATATATTATTTTATCTCGATTTGTCTTAAGGTTTTTATTAATACTCCCAACAAAAAAATAAGTGTATATGATATTTTACTGCAACCCTCCTGCCAACTTATGATAATCGTCGATTTATTCCTGGACCTTTTTTACCCTTTTCCGTTTTACCTCTCACTTAATGGATTGGGTTATCCTTGAAGATACATAGGTAAATCGTTTATTTAGACTACTCAAACAAAAATACACGGTAGTAAAAATAATTAACACTTTTCAAAAGAAAGGTTTAAGATAAAACCTGCAACCTACTATGAGCGACTTTTTAACTAGATATCGCGTGATTAGACTGCCATCTCTCTCGCACTTACTTAGTTAGTATCGTACACTGTACTGTTGTGTAGTGTCGGTTTAGAATAACACTACCCCATTTCTGCCGGTGGGTGTACGTAAGAGGCGACTAACGGTGTTGGGGCTTTTAAGGGATTATTGGGTGATGCGGTTGGAGACCCATCACCAACAACCTTTATTTTGCCATCTTTTCCTCACTCAACTTTCCAAAAGTGACTGAGGAACTTTTAGTTCCTTAGCTCTGGCTACTCCTTCTTGGGATTTATAGCCGTGAGTATATGTATGTATGTATGTATGTATGTACTGTACTATTATTCTAATCGATATCTTGACGATAAAATAACGCTTTTGCGGGGCTCCTCTATAGTTAGTACAAGCGTTCTTTTCACAAAATTTCGCGTGGTAAAACAGCCATCTCTGATGCACTTTCTTACGCCCGATTTCTGAATTGACTATTCAAGCTGAGAACGACTTAAGTATCGTTTTGTCTCATTCTGTTGTTTAGATTTCAATGGGACAGAACCATACTTAAGTTGTTCTCAGCTGGAATACTCAATTCAGAAATCGGGCGTTAGTTGCGTATACTGTCATCTCATTTTAACCGATATCGTGATAATAAAATAGCGTTCGTGCTGGGCCTCCTAGTCAATTAGGTTTGTATTACCACCATAACAGAGACTTATTTTTAAACTCTGACTCTATAGTAATTTAATTAAGTCGTTTTTCTATCTTTTCGATTTGTTTACATTGTGATCGTAGTTTCGTACCTTTCTTTATTAAGTAAATGCCACAAGTCATGTATTTAGTGATTTGACAATACAAATAAAAAGATATATATGTCTACAGTATCAATTTTCGTGTATCACTGATATGATAGTGGGATCCAACTCGGCGATCCCGTTACGCAAAACACAAATTTTCAGTTGTTTCTCGGTATTGAGGCACTTTAACAAATACAAAACCCATATGTTACTGTTTCTCGTAAGCAGATAGAAACTTATTTCTCAGAAGGCCAAACGCTAACAGACATTATAGGGAGTATTGTTATTTATAACCCAGGGGTGTACGTAAGAGGCGACTAACGGTATTGGGGGCTTTTAAGGGATTTTAAGGCGATGCGGTTGGAGACCCATCACCAACCACCACCTTTATTTTACCATATTTTCCCCACACAACTTTCCAAAAGTGGCTGAGGAATTTCTAATTCCTTATTTCTGGCTACAACTTCTAGGGATTTATAGCCGTGAGTATATGTATGTATAGTACTTAAACTAACTTAATTTCCAGAAATCCAATGTTGAACATCTAAATCTATATAGAAAAAAAAATGTTGATAACCGGCAATATCATCGTTATTTTCCTCGCGTCACACTCTGATAGTTTCGACATAAAGCATTGATATGTTTTTCATTCATTTCAATTCAGAAGGCAGCAATTTAATACATTAATTTAATCGTAATAAATCTGAGCAATGTTTACTAATAATTTTATATTTTTTCAAAATGATTATATTTTGTCGTTGTCACTCGATTTTATTACATTTGAGATTGTTAACATTGAGAACGTTAGCATTGAAATATTATATATGAAATATGAAATAATATATATACACTTTTTGTTAAAAGTTCTATTTTCTTATATTATCTTTCTTTTATACTAAACATGCCAGAGACGAAAGCTACAGGCAAGCACGAGCCATGTTTAAACTAGTTATCGCGTGGGATAAAGCAGCCATCTCTTACGCACTTACTTAGTATCGTATACTGCCATCTCGTTCTAACCGTTATCGTGTCGATAAGGTAGCGCTCGTGCTTGCCCTAAATTAAAGAATGACGCATATTTTCTTCATCGTGTAACTCCATTTGCGCAAAAAAATACTGCGAATTTAATTAATGTGGTCTTTAGCATAAGGTATATTTTAACCAAAAATATAACGAAACGTCTTGGCCAAGATAGTAACGACTTTTTTTAGATAACATTCAAATATGCTGTATTAGTACGCAATCTTAACGTCTAAGATTGGCAAACATACGTGTATCAAAAATCATTTGAATACGCCCTTAGTGCAAATAAGATACGTGATAAAAATGTTAGATAATATTTATCAGTTTTATTCATATCTTCGCAGTACAAATGAACAAATTATATTATGGTAATAGCTAATTTTTCTGGTGTACTTACACAATTTTCCGAGAGAGACATCGTTACAGTAATGTACCTACTTAATGTGAAGTATGTCTTTCGTAGCCTTTCTGAAGTACCCTATTTGTTACATTAAGCTGTCGTATTTAGGATCAAGTTTGAACTTATAAAATAATATTATAATTTTCTTTGACTTTTTTGGTTGCTGAATTATCAGTAAAAAAAAGCGGCCAAGAGCGAGATGGACTCGCTAATGAAGGGTTCCGTAGCAGCACCAGCAAGTAATTTGATTTATGACGTTTAAAAATAGAACTACTGGCTAGATCTCATTCAAACCAATTTTCGTCAGTAGTTTGTATAGTAATACACATCATATATTTTTTTCAGTTTTATCATGCCCATATTTTAGAAGTTACGGGGGGGGGACACACATTTTACCACTTTGGAAAAGTCTCTCGCGCAAACTATTCAGTTTTGAAAAAAATGATATAAGAAACCTCAACATCATTTTCAAACCTTTTGATAGATACCCCACACGTATAGGTTTGATAAAAAAAAAATTTTGAGTTTCAGTTCTATGTATGCGGAACCCTAAAAATTTTGGTTTTTTTTTCAGATTTTATTTTAAAATCTTAATGCGGTTTACAGAATACATCTACGCACCAATTTTCAATAATGTAGTTCTTATAGTTTCGGAATAAACTGGCTGTGACATACGGACGGACAGACAGACAGACATGACGAATCTATAAGGGTCCCGTTTTTGCCATTTGGCTACGGAACCCTAAAAACGATATTAATGCGTGTGCCCTTAAAATAACTCAATGTAAAGAATTTTTATTATATTGTAAAATAAAAGTTCTTGGTGATGGGTCTCCAACCACATCGCCCAAAAATCCCTTATGCAGCCGCAATACCCTTACTTGCCCCTTACGATCACCCATGGGAAGAAATGGGGTGGCGCTATTGCAAACCGACACTACACAGCTACGTTAGTAAATATCTAATAGTTTCGGATAGAAATTGCTATGACTAACGGACAGACACATATGTCGGAACTATGGGGATATCGCTTTTTGCCTTTTGGTTGCAAACCTAAAATAAGAAAAAACCGGCCAAGTGCGAGTCGGATCGCGCACTAAGGGTTCCGTACTATCATATATATAGAAAATCCCGTTTGTGTGAAAATCATGGGAGCCAAATTAGGTAAGTAATTTGATTTATGACGTTTAAAAATAGAACTACGGGCTAGATCTCATTCAAACCAATTTTCGTTAGTAGTTTGTATAGTAATACACATCATATATTTTTTTCAGTTTTATCATGCCCATATTTTAGAAGTTACGGGGGGGGGGACACACATTTTAGCACTTTGAAAAAGTCTCTCGCGCAAACTATTCAGTTTTGAAAAAAATGATATAAGAAACCTCAACATCATTTTCAAATACCTTTTGATAAATACCCCACACGTATAGGTTTGATGAAAAAAAAAATTTTGAGTTTCAGTTCTATGTATGGGGAACCCTAAAAATTTTGGTTTTTTTTTCAGATTTTATTTTAAAATCTTAATGCGGTTTACAGAATACATCTACGCACCAATTTCCAATAATGTAGTTCTTATAGTTTCGGAATAAACTGGCTGTGACATACGGACGGACGGACGGACAGACAGACATGACGAATCTATAAGGGTCCCGTTTTTGCCATTTGGCTACGGAACCCTAAAAATGATCGCATTTGCTACATTTTCCTACAAATACTTTATTTACGTCGTCTTTCGATTTAAACTCTCCCAGTTTAGTTTTGCGTACGCAAACCTTTGTCGACAAAGCAAACGCTCTAGGGCTTACATTACAATTCATAGCATTTCAATAGTAAAATTGGAGTTTATTTATTTCTATATCGTTTGTATGCATCGGTATACAGAAAACAATTCTATTAATGGATATACTAACCCATGTGCATATGCAGATATATAAGGTGCAAATATATTTTTATTCCGTCACAAAATTCTGATTTTGTCGTGTAGTGCCGGCTTAGAATGTCACCACCCCTTTCTATTACGGGTGTCGTAAGAAGCGACTAAGAGTGTACATACATACATATACTCACGGCTATAAATCCCTTAACGGGGTAGCCAGAGGTTTGGAATGAAAAATTCCTCAGCCACTTTTGGAAGTTGATTGGGAAAAGATGATTATAATAAATGTTTTTGGTGACGGGTCTCCAACCACATCGCCCAAAAATCACTTAAAAAGCCCCCTATAACCTTAGACGCCTTACGATCACCCACGGGTAGAAATGGGGTAGTGTTATTCTTAGCCGACACTATACGGCTAAGAGTGTGAGGTTTTTTAAGTGGTTTTTGGCGATGCGGTTGCAGACTCATCAACATCGATACTTTATTTTTATCATCTTGTACCCTATCCGCTTCCAAATGTGGCTGAGGAGTTTCTAGCTCTAAGGCCCTGGCTACCCGTTTTTGGGATTCATGGCCGTGAGTATTATGTATATAAATTACGATATTTTGGTTATCATGATAACATATTGTGTTCTTAATTAGGCAAGGAATGGAGTTGAGAATGTGCTAAAACTGCTGCGTCCGCAGTTTGAAGAAATAAAAAGAACCTATGAAAATATTTATGCATGTAAAAGATGTCTGGCAAATGTGAATTAATGGCGTGTGCATATAATTGCTTATGATATTAATTAGCACCTCCGCTCATCTTTTAGAGATTCACGAAATAAATAATGCGATGAGTTTTTTATTTTACAAAATTTGATGAAAAATTATGAATACTGTAAAATAACAAAAATATACGAAAGAATAAAATAATGTTTAGCCGTGTAGTGTCGGCTTAAAATAGCCCTACCCCATTTCTTTCTAGAGGCGACTTACGGTATTGGGGCTTTTTAGGGATTTTTGGACGATGCGGTTGGAGACCCATCACAAACAACCTTTTTTTCAACATCTTTTCCTCACGCAACTCCCAGAAGTGGCTTAGGAATTTCTGATTCCCTAGCTCTGGCTACCCCTTCGAGGGATTTATAGACGTGAGTATATGTATGTATGTAATAAAATAATGTCTAAAAGATGTAACAAAATGAACCTACATGAAAGTCCATAAAGTTTAATTATCTTACCTCATCTAATTCTCGATGTAAGCTTGTTCTTTAACTATTAAAACCTATTAGGAAGTGTATTTGCTTTCAGTAATAATAGTCGGCTTTCCGCTTTCCGGCTTAGACCAGCCCGGCTAGTACGAGCGCTGTTTAAACTAGTTATCACGTGGAATAAAGCAGCCATCTCTTACGCACTTACTTAGTATCGCATACTGACATCTCATTCTAACCGTTATCGTGCCGATAAAATAGCGCTCGTGCTTGCCCTTCAGATTACACTCGTTAACATTTAACTATTGTTATGTCTCAGCATCGATATTTCATGTACCTATTGGAGTTTTGTATCCTATACCTATACTCACGGATGTAAATCCTTAAAAGGGTTGGCTAGAGATTATTAAGCAGCTCTTCAACTTCAACCACTTGGCAAATTGAAAGTGAAAAAAAGGGAAAACTAAGGATTATTGGTGAAGGGTTAAAAATACAGCCCATCCCAATAGAAACTAATGGCGTGAGATGTATGGTACATATGGATGATTAACAAATGTCTCTTAAAAATAACTTAAGAAGCTCCTGAGCCCTTAGTTACTTCATACAACGTTATGAATGGAACGGAGAGGGACACGGAAGTGCTAGCTACGATAGTAAACAGGCGATGATGGTTCTAGCAAATAAAACTTATATTATTACGCCCGAGGATCAGTGGTTAGTATACTGACTTTTGATTCCAACCGAAGGTCACGGGTTAAGTCTCCGCTGGAGGCATCAACTATATGATACTTGTTAATTATATTTAATATGTGTGCAAATTCGCATCAATATATGTAAATGTGATAGATCATGATCGACTCATGTAGTGATGGGTAGTCTCTGTCTATCCCAACGGTCACTATTTTCGCCAATCCATTTTCGAAAAACTTACTGGAATATTATAAGAATCTTAGTTTACCTCTTTTGGGGTCTATAGTTTTAGTGTTTCGTAAAAGTTTACAATTTTCGAACGGAAATATAGATCGCATAAATTAGTATTACCAGAAATCATATTCTGAACAATACTTGTATTCTCTGGAGTGAGCTCCGAAACATCCACCCACGTTACATTCAAAATTATGTTGCAATATTCTCTTCCATCAGAAATATGACAAAGCCATTAAAGCTCACATATGAACCGAATCAGGCTAAAATTAGATGTGTTAGGAATGTAGCAGATTTATAAAATTGATATTGACTGTATTCACATTTCAGCATTTTGTATTTAAATCAATTTGTTTAATAATAAAATTGTTCAGTTATTTACAGTTATAAAAATAAGCACTTTTTGTGGTAAATCTCCTTTTTGCCGGCCTGAAAAGGGCTTAACAAATAAATTCTTGATCGAATGAATATATTTTCGGTGGTCCGTTCGTCTACACAACTCATGTAAGCTGATTATAAGTACATGACAATTGGCAATACGGAACTACTTTCCGTTTATCGCACCTAAATTCAAGTTTATCATTGTATACGAAAGACTTAACGTTAGATATTTTGTCGCAGTAATATACCTCTACATTTTGCTTACAAAAAAGCTTTAAGCTGCTTAAGTGTGATACATTGACGAAGATTTCCATCATAATCCCAACTTAGTGGAGGTAATTGGCGAGAGGATCAGAAATGAGTGATGCAGGGTTTTCGCTGAGACCTTTGGCTATATCGTTTTATGTCCGTTCCCATCCCCTTTCCCACCCTGCCACCCCACCTCTGATTTGCATCCACCTTGCATGCGAGCGACGCAAGAACGTTACGCTCACACGAAATTAAAACTCCATTTTTAATGACGTGTTAGTGTATGGCTTACACATTTCAGGGGGAAGTGGGTTTCTGGGTTGCGGCTGTATTTATCAACGTACTTTTATTTGTATCAATGTTGCAAGCGTGTCACGAACGTAGCTCTCTTTCTATATATTTGAAATTAGTTTTCTAGATTGCTTTGCCTTATACAAGAAATACTGATCCTAACTCAAGGTATATACATCTATGTATACATATCCTACTTCTTAACAATTGAAAGACTATATTTATTAGTATAACAACTTTAGTGTTGTGTAGTGTCGGCTTATAATAGCACTACTCCATTTCTTCCGGTGAGTGTACGTAAAAGGCGACTAACGGTTTTGGGGCTTTTTAAGGGATTTTTGGGCGATGTGGTTGGAGACCCGTCACCAACAACCTTTATTTTACCAACTTTTCCCCACTAAACCTCCAAAAGTGGTTGAGGAATTTCTAATTCCTTAGCTCTAGCTACCCCTTTTAGGGATTTATAGCCGTGAGTATATGTATGTATGTATGTATGTAACAACTTTACTATGCTAAAAATCTTCTGTCCATAAATCAACCAATCCTAATTATGTATGCTACACAATTTGTTACATAGTTCATGTATATTAAGCTTGACTGAATAAAGCAAGATGGCTTCGTAAACCACGTGAAATATACTAATCTATACATACATACATACATATACTCACGGCTGTAAATCCTTATAAGGGGTAGCCAGAGCTAAGGAATTAGAAATTCCTCAGCCACTTTTGGAAATGATAGTGGGGAAAAGATTGTAAAAATAAAGGTTGTTGGTGATGGGTCTCCAACCGCATCGCCCAAAAATCCCTTAAAAGCCCCAATACCGTTAGTCGTCTCTTACGTACACCCACCGGAAGAAATGGGGTAGTGCTATTCTAAGCCGACACTACACAGCAATACAGCAATACTAATCTATCTCCAATTGAATTGCACGTCTGATACAAAACTGTAGAATATCTTTACAAAACCTTTTCAGTATAAAAGACTTGTTTTGTGAGACATTTTTCTTTCACGAAAGGCGATAATAGATGACGATAAAGGAACCCACGTAAACATAATATTGGACCTTTTCCTTTCACTCCATTAGATTTTCACACGATACAGGAAATAAAACCTCGTACAATGTTATTTTTTTGTTCGTTAATTTGCTTTTTATTTTGTAAATATGTAAATTAGATTGACCAATCACTTGATATCGATTTGTACTCCTGTAACCTTGTTGAAGTTCGGTGAGTTAAACTGAATTGAGTTGATTTATAGCCGTGAAGATTCAGAAAAACTTCTTCTAAGTTAACAAAGTAAGCAACTCTTTTATGAGACTCATCTTTTATATGACCACTAAAATTTAAATTGCCAGTGGTTAAAAACGTCGATCAAACCGAAGCCTGTAAAAATGTTATAAATTATTATGCGCACATGACGCAGCCCTTTAAGCCATCACATCCTGTCTTCCCTCTTTATCCCCTGAAGGAAGATTTATAACTCACATTATTTATATGCTTTATTATCTTGTTATGGATAATTTGATTAATCTTAAGAGAATTGTAATTACAAAATTAATAATTGTTTACAAGGAACGGAAAATGCGAGGAAGATATTGAAAGGAGAGTAAAAAAGGGGAATGCGGTAAACGGAGCCATAAACATTCTAATATCGAGCCAGTTCTTGTCTGAAAAGGCGCAAATGGCAGTTCACAATGCTGTACTGGTTCCTACGCTGATGTATGGTAAAGAATGTTGGGCATGGCAAAAGAAGCATGAAACTAGCGTGAATACAGTGGAAATGAGATCTCTCAGAAGCATATGTAATGTAAAGTTGTGCGACAGAGTGAGAAATAGTGTAATTCGTGAACGTTTAGGTGTGAAAGATGACGTAGTGTGCAAGATAGAGAAAGGAATGTTAAGGTTGTTTGGGCACATAGAGAGGATGGATGATGATATGATGGATCAGTAAATTGGTGAAAGAGATCTATAAAGCCAACGTGAAAGGTAATGTGAGTAAAGGACGACAACGGATGACACACCTGGACACAATATAGTGTGTGCTCAAAAAGGCCGGAGTCCGAAGTATGAAGAATAAAACAGCATGTATGAGAAGAATGATGAATGTAACAGAAGCAAAAGTGATTTGCCTGGATCGTACAAAGTAGCGATCGAAAGTCTCTGCCCACCCCGATGGAAACAATGGGCGTGAGTATAGGTAAGTAAGTAAAATTATATTTATTTGTTGACTAACTTTTACTAAGCTGTGTGGGTTCCGTACGATGTTTTCAGACCACTTTGATAAATCAACCACACAATATTGAGTTCATTTAAGTCTTCATGGCTTTAATTTTTAAAAGAGGGTCTCAGTCGTTGTACCACGAAGACTCAAAAAAACGTAAATAGATTGAATAATCTAGATATTAAGTGATTAATAAATAATTAGCTGTGTAGTGTCAGCTTACAATAGCATTACTTTCTTCTACCCACGGGTGACTGAGGGTTTGAGACTTTTTCAAGTGGTTTTTGGGCGATGCGATACTTTATTTCTACCTTCTTGTCCCGTGTCCATTTCAAAATAGGGCTGAGGAGTTTCAAGATCTAAAGCTCTCGCTACCCCTTTTTGGGATTTATGGCCGTGAGAGTATATATATAGATATATAAATGAATGAGATATGAAATAAGCAATACCAAGATTATACCAAAGTTACCTATTTATTTCTTTAAAATGTGTAGCCTAAAAAACACCTCATTTTTTGCAGGCACTCCAAGCAAAATTATCATTTAGTTCCAAGGAAATCGTGGCGCTAAGCTGCTCTTGGTGTAAGGATGCTTATCATAACAAGGAAAGCTGCTTCAACTCTGACAGGATTGGAGAAGAGTGCTCTTTAGGTAAGATTTATGACGCTATTACTGCAATGGTATTTCGGAATGTAAGTAAAAAATAAACTAAAAAATTGGTTGCCTGTATAAGTCGGTATACGGGCGAAAGTTTTACGTGACAACGACTTTGAGTGGTAAAATAATTTTAATGTGAATATTCATTCGTACAGTAGGAAGAAGGATGAAATTATGTCTGTCTCTCTCGCTCTTAGGCGGGCTAACCATGCCCGAGTGGAAGGGACGCGTGCCTCTCACTCGCTCTCATTACGAGCGCATAACGTGAGCGGAGCGTTACGCAGTTTCTTGAAGTGTCACCCGGCAAACCAATTTATAAGACGTTGTCACGTCTAAAAATTTTCATAAACATTTATGAGTTTAGTCAAAGACTTTTATGCGGAAGGAACTTAAAGAAAAAAATGGTAGAAACGCATTAAAAGAACACATGTTTAATTTATGTCAAAGACAAAAAAATAGCACTAAGCCGTTTTTTCTCGCTGACATAATTTGAGGTGAATTAACGTTTTGGGGCATTGTAAATGATTGTTGGACGATGTGGCTACTGACCCATCACCAACTGTTCTCTACTTAAAAATGTATTTTTTCCTTACTTCCAATAAAACATATAAAGCTCTGTTTTTTTATACATAACCGTGATTAAACGTAAAGGTATATTCAACCATTTTCCGGAGCGCGCTACGAAAAACTCTCCTGTTTCAAAACATGGTAGTTGACCTAATTCTATCTGGCGTGCTCGGAATTACCGCTTTAAAACCTGAACTATGTAATAATTATAATAACAACGAGCCGCAGTGCAACATTCCAATTTAAACTAAGGAAAAACTCCGAGGTTGCTTTACATGTTTATGTCTAATACCACAAATAGTATTTTACATTATTCTGTGACCTAATTATAGGCCTATGTCCAGCGATTGTACTTAAACATAATAAGTTAGCAAAATGGATTATTTGCATTATAAAATAAAACGTTGTAAGTATAATAAAAAAAAAACTTTTTGTAAAAGAAATGGGCAAAAATAGTGAGAAAAGTATAGGTCGCGTTGTCAACTATCAACCTAATCGAACCTACCATTGAATAATTCGTATACAATCCTTAGGATTCGAAAGGGTAGTATTTACAAAGACACTGCCAGCAAAAGGCTAACTTGATGGTACACTCAACAAATATATTTAAAAATGTTTTTTCTCCAGGGCTGCAAGCAAATATAATAGTGCCTCCATCGTGGATAGTAAAACTCCCGCGGAGAGGAAGTTTCAAGTCGTCGCTCAGGAAATCGCCTAAAAAGAAAAACGCTGTGAAGAAAAAAGGCAAAGACTCTAAAAACGAACAAAAGACATTTGCAATAAAGCCAATCCCGACTTCGACCGTGAAGCCAGTGCTTGTGTTTATTAACCCCAAGAGCGGGGGCAACCAGGGATCTAAATTATTGCAGAAGTTCCAATGGCTTCTTAATCCGCGACAGGTTTTTGATCTCACTCAAGGCGGGCCCGGACCTGGGTAATTAATTTTTAATTAATATTAGTTTTGCTCTTCTTATTTGGCCTTATTCTTTAAGTAACTAAGCAAGTAAGTATTTAGATAGACTAGTTTTGTTTTTGTAGGTCTGTGCTACCTTATTAAGTTATTTCACAAAGATTTTTATGCAGATTAATTTTAATTAGATTTCCATTCATTTGGAGAATAACAATTAATCCTGCGCTTTATATAAAATTTAGATTTGTGGATCCGAAATGCGCGAAATGTGGATCTAATTGATGATAATTATGCGCATTTTGGATCCACTTTTTTATACAGTATTGGGGCTTTTTAAGTGATTTTAGGGCGATGTGGTTGGACCCATCACCAACAACATAGATTTGACAGTTTTTTCCCCCACTCAACTTCCAAAAGTGCCTGAAGAATTTTCTGATTCTGAAGCCCTGTTTCACCTTTTCAGGGATTTATAGCCGTGAGTATGTGTAATTTTTGTTTGATAGATTATATATGAGCTCTCAGATTCATTCTATATTGATTAATTATATTGCGGGCTTACTAACTGTTGTAGGTTTGGGGTAAACCAACTACATATTCATTATTTAGTTAGCCTGGGCGGAGATGACAATATTGAATCACGGCTGCGGGAAATTTATTCAACTAACTTCATACATACTTTATCGTAGTTTTTGTTTACAATAGAGTATGAGGAAATTTAGTTAAATTTGCAGTTGCGAAGTGTCTGCTTGTTATATTAAAATGATTGTGTAGCCTTTTCCTAGCCGTGTAGTGCTGGTTTAGAATGTCACTACCCCTTTCTGCCCACAGATGTCGTAAGAGACGACTAACGGTATTTTACGGTATAGGGCTTTTTAAGTTGTTTTTGGGCGATGCGGTCGGAGACCCATCACCAACGATACTTTATTTCTACCATCTTGCAAAGATTACTATATATTATTAAACCGGAAAAAGATCGTATCGTAAGATGTATATCGGAAATATCTTGTCCCTATAAACTTCCAAATGTGGCTGAGGAGTATCTAACTCTGAAGCTCTGGCTACCCTGGCTGGATTTATGGCCTTGACTATATGTATGTATGTATTTCTTTTTATATGTATTGCTTTTCTTTACTCATAAAATGTTAAAGAAACCACAAGCAATTATTTGTGAAGTATAAAGTCATGCACTTAAGTGTATGTAAATAATAAGACCATTTTTGAAATTCAGCGTAAATATTCATTAGTATTGCATATCAAAGAACTGTTTGTTAATTTGTATCTTCACTTACTAGCAGAAAACTGAAAAACTACATTTGGAAATGAAATAAACTTAATATTTTTCGAGTTTTTAATATTTCGTATTGAGTTTACAGATTTGCTATGGCATGTTTTCCTTTGATAATCTAAAATTTTGTACACATCCTACAAAGGTAAAACAGTTTGTACACTTACTTTTATCATAAAAAAATATTATAATAAAGTACGTTTGTGTACACGAGTGTAATGTATAAATGATGCACAATCACAGTTTATACAGAGAAGTAGTTTTTTGTTATTATTCTCAATATTTACATTAAAATAATATTACGCACACTAGCATACCATGCATCTGACACACACATGGACATATACTTTTGTACTTGTTATTAAATCTGTGATCGATTTGCGAATGGATTCACAAGTGAACAGCATTTTTGTTGCATGAAACATTTTGTCCATTATTATGCATTTTTGGGGTGCTGATTTCAGATTTGAACTCAGATTGTTTGTATCAGCTTTCATTTTTGAGTTACAAAAAAAACGCAATTATAAAGAAAAATTTTTTTATATAAAATTTCACTGGAAAAGCAAACATTACTCTTAAAAACATTCAATCGGGCCGGGTAATACATAAAAAGTTAGGGTAACAGCATTTCAAACGGTTTTTTTGGTAATTTTAACCAATCAAAGACAACAATCATCTTGATGATTGGTAGGTTCCCGCTACAGCATTTTTTTGACACTTAAAATGAGGTCTTTTCTTATTTGCCCATAATCTCTGCGACTCCACACATGTTTTACAAACCAAATGAGGGACCCAGTACGTGTCACGGGTGTCCAAAGGGAATCCAAAGTAATTGAAATACACTTGTTTTATGACCTCCGACATACTGAGTCTACAATATTTAAAAGTATATTCACCACAGAACTTACAAAAACAGTAAGGATCGTTTTTGCAATTATTTCTCGTCGTTGACTTTGTTAAACAAATATTTTTTTAGTGATTGATTTGTATTTAAAGTGTTACTAGTAAAGAAATGCGTGTGACCGCTGTATACCAAAAACAAAAGCTCTTAAAGAAAAACTGAAAGTAGATTTATAATCAGCGACCTCAAATTAGTAAACAACAGGCATAAAATTTCATGCAACAAAAAAAAAAGTTAAATTTTGTTCCCTTGTTATTGTTGTTATTATTGTGCCTTATAGCAAAAAAGTTGCTATAAAACATATTAGTCATATATCAATTACTCGAATGCCTCTATCTAGTAATAATGAAAAAAAAGATTTATGTGTTTGAAATATTAAATAACCGCTGTTAATAAATGCATGTCGATATATATTTACGATGCAGATATGAAACTTTCATTTTGTTAAAAATCTTACGCATTATCCATTAATTTAAATTGTATTCAGGTTTTTTTTTCAAATGAACAGATATTTGTACAGTGTATGATGAACATATTTTTTGTAGTGATATATTCAATTTAGCTCATTTAAAGTGGTTAAAATTGGGTACTCTGAACGGAAGTATTAGCTTACATATACGGGTTAACGCGCCTTGGACTATTTTAAGCTTATTTCATTCTATTCTTCAATACCTTTCCATATCAAATATTGCATTCCAACTTTTATTACGAGTACTACATTTACAATGTTTTTAAAGCCTTTCGTCTGCAGAGCCGTAATAATTAACGAAAAGCGCTGTTTTAAAACTCGCGCTGTGAACTTTTTCGAACATTTTCTTTTAGAAAATATTACGGAAACCAAAAGGATTAACAAGAATCGTCCGTATTTCCGATGGCTGAATATAAAAGTCGTTGGGCAAATAAACACAGTGCCTACCTGAAAAATAATATATCTTCTACATAGTGCTGTTCTAATAGGTAGCTATATATTGGTTTTCATAATTAATTCTAAATTTTAACAACAGCACAACTTTTATAGTTTTTCTGCCTAAAAAAATTATTTTCTACAGTCGGTTCTACAATGCGCATAATTAAAAAATAGTTAAATTAACGACCGTAACGTACACAACAACCGTGGTAGCTCATAGGATAGATCACCTGCCTATAATGCATACAGGGGTTCAAATCCCGGGTCGTCAGCCCTATAGCCATGTATCTTTTCTAAAGATGTATGTGTGGTTAATTTATGATTGTTGTTAACAGTGACGGAAAACATTTAAAACATACTGTGGTCACCCTTAAGGCTAAGTTGTACTTAGTAATGTGACGGTGTTTTCGTACATAATAGCAATAGGCCTGCCCTATATCACGTGAGTACACTGTCCAAGCAGAATGTGGTAACTTTGCACAGCAAGTGACAATGTCAGGTGATATTCAGAAGTATAAGTAACTCCTCCCCTTCGGAGATAGTCTTTTGTTTTAGTCTTTGAGTTTAGAGTTTAAGTGTGAATGTCTATTAAGTAAGCAACCTGTTTTCAGAACAATGACATCCCACTCTATTAAAGTGGGAATAATAATTAACCCTAACACTCACTAAAAGTGAGTTCCGCCGGTAGCGCGGGTTTACAAAGGCAAAGGATAGACTACAGATTATGATCTGCCTTTAGCCAGTGGGTCAGCCACAGTGACAACCCCAATTAGTCTGTTTTATTGCTCCTACCGACCCATTAGCAAGATAACTCGGCTAATGAAAGTAGGCGTAAATGTTTTAGCGTCTGAAATTACATGAACGATAATTGTCTTTGTTAATAACAGTACGGCTGTAATATCAAGGGACCATTGTGAACTTCTCTAACTATTAATGAAGGGTTAATCAATTATTATTAAACTTTGCTGGTTATCGTAGAAACTTACTATTGGTATGGCTACGTGCTTAGCGTATGAATACCAATTTTCGAAATCATAAATAAAAGATGTTATTAAAGGAAAGAAAAATTTCGACACTGGCGGGGTTCGAACCCGCGACCTTCGGGTATACGCCCCCGTCGCTCTGCCAACTGAGCTACAGTGTCAGTTGGCAGTGTCGAAATTTTTCTTTCCTTTAATAACATCTTTTATTTATGAGTAATAATCCCCACATGAGGAATTCATGTCAAAAAACATTAAACAATTTTCGAAATGTTTAATTTAACAATAGGTTTCATAACCGTCATGGGTAACTTATGTGATAGTTAAAGATTTATTATCAAGTCTTGATTTTTAAAGAAAAAATATTTTCAGTTTACCAAACAACTTTTTATGAACACCTAAATTTCAAAATGAGCATCAATTCTCAGATTAGGTGCACAAATAAGGATAGTTTGATGCAACACCACTTTTTGGTTAGGTTAGGTTAGACTCTATTGATGTTTCGTTTAATACTACCCATTTTTACAGGGCAAAGGTATGTTTTAAAGGTAAAATTATTTAGTCTATTTAACTGTCGTTTCAAAAAAATATAAAAAAACATATTTAACTGTCGTTTCAAAAAAATCTAAAAAAAACATATTTTGTATGATTAATCTGTTGGTATCCCACTTTCCATCTAAAATACCGATTCTGACGTGCCTCATGCTACGGGAGCAGTTTTTTTTGCTAAAATGCAACCCCTCGTAACTGTACCACCAAGGTTCCACCAGCTAAAGTATCTATACAACGCCGGGTTTGAGTTATACAGCAAGTTGGTGAACCTTTTATTCCCACATTAATATTGATTAAGTATCGACCATTTTTTTTTCATTAATAACACATATTTCTAACATATGTCTTCACACTCCAGACTGGAGTTGAACTGAAGGTGAAGGTGCCTAGCTTGTGCGTGCTGGCGTGCGGTGCTCAAACTATCTATACCACCACCCACGCTATTATTCCCGTTAGTATAGGCAGAGACTATCAATAACACACACACTCTTTATTTGGTCCAAATGTGTTCTCCGAGGTCGTCCTTTTACTAAAAGCCATTACCTTCCACATTTACTCTTTAGATATCTTTCCCCAATTTAGTATCATCCATCCGCTCTATGTGCCCAAACCATCTCAACACTCTTTTTTCTATCTTTTTAACAATATCATCTTTTCAACCCTTTTCACGGCCAAATCTAATATACCTTTTCTACGCCAGCTATACCGCAAAGTGCCCAACCTCCGCGTGCTGGCGTGCGGTGCTCAAACTATCGATACATAAACTCACGACATTAGTTACCGTTGGTATAGGCAGAGTCCATCGATCGCCACTTTGTACGATCCTGGCAAATCTCTCTAGCTTAATTTACATCCATCTATCTTTCACGTCTAATATAACTGTTATTCGCCAGACTGGAGCTATACCGCAAAGTGCCCAACCTCCGCGTGCTGGCGTGCGGCGGCGACGGCACGGTGGGCTGGGTGCTCAGCGTGCTGGACCGGCTGGGCACGCGGCCGGCGGTGGGCGTGCTGCCGCTGGGGACCGGGAACGACCTGGCCCGGGCGCTCGGGTGGGGAGGGGTAAGTTACAACTATTGCACACAATATTTTACGATTTTATTCTCATTATGAAGGTTTGCCGTGTAAAGCCGGCTTAGTATGTCACTACCCCTTTCTACCCGTGTCGTAGAAGGCGACTAAGGGTATGGGTTTTGGGTGGTTTTTGGGCGATGCAGTTGGAGACCCATCACCAATAATATTTTATTCATACCACCTTGTCCCCTATCAACTTCTAAATGTGGCTGAGTAGTTTCTAGCTCTAAAGCTCTGGCTATCCCTTTTTGCAATTTATAGCCGTGAGTATATGTATGTATGTATGTTGGCTAATTCTTCAAGAAATTAGTAGCCGTGAGTTTATGTATGTATGTATTACTCTATATATTCAAGCGCCGTGTAGTCTTAGCATATCACTACCCCGTTTCTACCGATGGGGGTACGTAAGAGGCGACTAACGGTATTGGGGCTTTTAAGGGATTTTTGGGCGATGCGGTTGGAAACCCATCACCAACAACCTTTATTTTTACCATCTTTTCCCCACTCACATTTCCAAAAGTGGCTGAGGAATTTCTAATTCCTTAGCTCTGGCTACCCCTTCTAGGGATTTACAGCCGTGAGTATATGTATGTATGTATATATATTCAAGAATTTACTTGTCTATTTACTCGTATTTATCTACACAAGGTAACCAGGCTAAGAAGGTATACTGAACTTAAAAGAACTGTGAAAGTTATATTACTTTTGCTTTATCTATCATATACATATCATACATATATATATTTTTTATCTTAGTTTCACTTAATAAGTTAACTCATGAATTTATTCACATTAATTGTTCTTTGTAAAAAATACGAAAAAAGTTACGAAAAGGTTGTCTAAGGTAAACCCTAAAGTTTAGGGTCGAATTGATGGTTAACCCTCTTCCATCACCTTGCATTCCTATTACACCACTCGCATAACTTTATTATTTCGCCCTTTTTAGGCTCCTGCAAGAGAGACCCCTTCCAAGAAGTTTTAATGTTTTTACTTGTTATTGTATTTTATATTTTTCAATTCCCGAACAGGCATAACGAAGATCTGTTTAATTTAGTGTATTATATCGAAGGAAGCATAAAATAATATTCTTATTATTGATTTTATTTGAATACACTTATTGTATAAATTTTATTCATACATATGTAATTATTTGTTGTAGGTAATTTATTTACCTAACCATTCAAAGGTTGTCTGGAAGGGATAGCTTTTAGTGATAAGACCACCAATTGTACTTTGTAATTTCTCCTTTTTTAACTCGTTATTTTTATGCGCAATAAAGAATTTTCTATTTCTTCTCTACTCTATTCTATATAAATGTTTGTAACGTGTTTGCCGAGACCTTTCTTTTAACAACCATCAATTTACTAGCTTGATCTCTAAAGCGAATATTAGGTTTCTCATACAATCTTTTATTTTAGGGTTATGAAGACGAGCCAATATCCAAGATCCTGGCGAACATCGGCGACAGCGACACGGTGCTGCTCGACCGCTGGCAGCTCACCGTCGAGCCCAACCCGAACTCCTCAGCTGATGAAGCCAAGAACTCCAAACCCGACCTGCCTCTAAACGTCGTCAATAATTACTTCTCATTCGGCGTCGACGCTCACATCGCGCTCGAGTTTCATGAAGCCAGAGGTAAGTTACACAAAAGTAACATTCGTTAATCAAATATGATGCCAAACAATGCTCTGTTGTTTTTTCTTTGAGTCAAAGGATCCTTTTAGCGATTCGGGTCGTCAAGTATACTTGTTACAAATGGCTTCTACTTTTGATTGTTCAGTAGAAATTTATGATTTTATTAATATTTTATACAAAATGCTGAATGAATATGCAATTTCAAAACTTGAACTGAAATATCGAACAGTCACGAAATTTAAAAGAAAAAAATAGCGGTATTCTTTTTTTTTCATTTTCATTTCTCTGACCAAGTTCATGATTTAGGTACAATTAAGTTTCTTTTTTGTTCGAAATACAAAGGTAACGACCCCTGAAAGGCTCCTGAAACGTGACTGATGCAAAGAATTGGTTTTCTTTTCACAGAGGCACACCCGGAAAAATTTAACTCCCGGATCCGAAACAAATTATTTTACGGAACCGCCGGAGGTAAAGATTTGATGCAACGTAAATGGAAGGGTCTGGCGGACTTCGTAACAATGGAATGCGATGGGAAGGATCTCACTCCCGTTTTAAGAGAACATAAAGTGCACGCTATTGTATTTCTAAACATTCCAAGGTAACCGAATGACGTGTAAAATGTTTCCTAAGTTAATAAATAAATAATGAAATGTAGTAAAACGTAATTGGATATTTTTAGCTACGGAGGAGGAACGCATCCGTGGAACAAATCGGGAGGAACGTACGAACCGTCGACTGAAGATGGTTTAATAGAAGTAGTTGGTCTGACCACGTATCAGTTGGTAGGTAATTGTTTATATAACCACTGGCTGTTAACCGCGATTTTGTCTATCCTGAAAATATCAACATGTTTTAGTCAAACATAGGTATTTTCTTATCAATATTGAAAAAATCTCGCTTCTACCGACCCTGAGGAACTAACTCATCTAAGGAGATAGCTGTAGCAGTTCTAGCTTTTAACAGCTTGTATTTATTGCTTCACCTTGTTTATCTGACTGTCACTGAGTAAGTGACGGAAAAGTTATTATTTGTGGAAATTTTACCTGGTTGTAGGTACTTTAAACAAACTTCACAAAAATATTTAAACATTTTTAATAACTTGTTATAAGCTTTTTTTATTGATGTTCCAAATTAGGCAATTTTTATTCACATTAACATGGTAAGCACAATTTCCAATGGATTAACTATACGTAATGTATTTTTCCGTAGCCTCTACTACAAGCAGGTGGTCACGGTACATGCATAACTCAATGTAAAACAGCAAAAATCGTTACCACCAAAGTGATTCCGATGCAAGTCGATGGCGAAGCGTGTCGGCTGGCTCCCTCCATAATCACACTGTCGCGACTCAATCAAGCCATTATGCTCGCCAAGAAAAAACCTGGCAGGGTCATTGCTCCGTAAGTATACAAATACATCGATAAACCAATAGAAACATGTTAAATGGTTTTAATGCAATGCGATGTCTGTGAGCAAAAATAATTGTAGGTATATTCATACGACGTGATAGCTCAATGGGTAGAACACCGGTTAACGTGCAAGCGACTAGTGTTCAAATCCCGGGTCGGGCCTACACCAATTTGCCTTTTCTAAAGACATATGTGTGGTTAATTTATCATGGTTGTTAACGGTGAGGGAAAACATCGTGAGGAAACCCACATGACTGAGTTGTACTCAGTCATGTGACAGTGTATTCGTACAAAACAGCGAAAGGCCTGCTTCCCTATCACGTGAATACACTGTCCATGCAAAACGTGGGTACTCTGAACACCAGGTGACAAAGTCACGTGATGTTCAGAAGTATTAGTACCTCTGCCAACCCCTTCGGGGATATTCGGCGTGAACGTTTATGTTATATTCATAAAATATTGTAGCCAGAAAATCAAAACCAACGTTCTAAAAGTGATTTTGGCTGTACAAAAAAAGTTTAATATATTGTAAAACAAAATAACATGGGTAATGGGTTATCGGAACAGCCCATCAATCACCAATTACATGAACATCCCTAGAGCTTTTATTCGACTCGAATGACACGAAAGGGACGGCACAGACACATAATAAGCCGGCATTACATGGCTATTAAGGAAAAATGCGTCGTTACCGATCGTATTGCATCGCTTAAATAACACTAAAGTGTAGTAATGAAGTTAATTTTCTTAAGTAACAAGATATAATCAGTCAGATCAGTTTTAAATCATATAAATTATAATTCGGAATCTTGATGTATTTTAAGTCAATTCCAATATGAATATTTGATACAGAAAGTAAAGCAATTGAACTGAACATCTAATTAAATATTCTCTTTTCCAGCCAAGCCACTCTGGACAAATTAACTCTCACAGTGAATCTCATCACGATGACCGATTACGAGCGGCATCATTATGACAAGGAGCTCCTCGCGAAGACTGGTAATTACTTATATATAATAATAATCGGGATTAACCTACGAAACAAAAAAAACCGCGAGAGTTTAAAAAGTGTATTGGTAATTATTTGGTAGAATATTTAAATACATATAAATACACAGCTATGTAGTGTCTGCTAAGAATAACACTACCTCATTTTTTCTAGTGGGCTTAATTGGGGCAATTAAGGGAACTTTTGGCGATGTGGTTGGAGAGCCATCACAAACAACCTTTATATTACCATCATTTCCCCACTCAACTTTCCAAAAGTGGCTGGGGAATTTCAAATTTCTTAGCTATGGCTACCCCTTCTAGGGATTTATAGCCGTGAGTATATGCATGTCTGTATGTATGTATACTCACGGTTATGAACCCCAGAAGAGTGAAGCGAAAGCTTCAGAATAAGAAATTCTTAGCCACTTTTGCAAGTTGATTTGGAAAAGTATAAGGAGAATATAAAGATTGTAGTGATGCGTCTTCAAATGTATCGCTCAACAGTCCATAATACCCGAATTCACCTCTTTCGAAAATTCACGTGAAGAAATGGGATAGTGCTACTCTAAGCCAACACTCCACAGCGAAACATTAACATCAAACACAATAGGTAGGCAGAGACTATCGATCGCCACTTTGTACGATCCTGGCAAACCTCTCTGGCTTCGTTTACATCCATCAATCTTTTCATACATGCTCTTTTATTCTTCATACTGCGGACACCTGCCTTTTTGAGCACATTTTCTATTTGATCCAAATGCGTCCTTCGAGGTCATCCTCTACTAACATTACCTTCCACATTGGCTCTATATATCTCTTTCACCAATTTACTGTCATCCATCCTCTCTATGTGCCCAAACCATCTCAACATTCCTTTTTCTATCTTTCTTACAATATCATATTTTACACCACACCTTTCACGAATCACATCATTCCTCACACGATCACATAACCTTACATTACAATGAGCAATGAATATTAAAATGAGCTAAGAAAATTTGATTAGCTAACGAGATGTGTACATCTGTCATGTTTTTACGTTTCAGCTGAACGCCTGGGTACTTTGGATGTGAACCCTGCAGCAGACTTGGAGCAAATACGAGCCCTCATTCAGAATATCGTAAAGGAATCTCCGACTTACCATAATCTCGTTGACTGGTGGTTTCTCGATTGTACGTTGGTTTACATTTTATACATGTAATCTTATTTCTTTATTTTAGTAAAGATGAATTTTAGCTTTTGCTGTACTTGTTTTTTGAAAATTTTTACTCGATTTTTTAGTTCTGTGCATATTTGGGATTAGTTCGGTGAACTTTATATCTAGTTTCTCAAACACTACCTAATAACGGGTTAAGTTGGACGCATATTTGGCTTCGCTGTCTGTATGTATGTCTAATCAGCCTGTAACCCATTAACTGCGATAGTTATAGTTGAAATTTTCACAAAGTATGTGTTTTTGCTGCGATTTAAAACGATATGCTTATTTTATATTATATTATATGTTCACTTTAAAAATCTGAATAAAACAATAATATAAGTACCTACATTTTATTAAGTTCACCGTTCAATACTTTTTTGAATAAATTCACAATACTTGATGCCTTTCTTAAACCATAAATAATATTAGTATATTTAAATACACATAATAAAAATAATTTAATTGCAGCATGTACAGCCGAAAGGTTTTTCCGAATAGACAAAGCCCAGGAGAACATCCACTACGCAACGGACATTGGCCACGAGCACATTTACATCCTGGACGCGATCCCCCTGACCCCGGACACGGAGTCCACCGCGCACCCGGACACCACCACGTCACTGGACCACACCGGAGCGTCCATGTCCATCGAGACCACGACCGGACTGTCCGTGTCCTTGGACATATCGCAGAGCGTGGACACCCCCAGTGCTGGGGTTTCTCTCGATGTGCCGGAGTCACATGCAAGGTATTTTTTTTTGTTTTTGCATATATTTACTAGAGTCCACAAATTCTAAAAAGCTCAACCTGACACCACCATGTCACTGGACCACACCGGAGCGTCCATGTCTATCGAGACCACGACCGGACTGTCCGTGTCCTGGGACATATCGCAGAGTGTGGACACCCCTAGTGCTGGTGTGTCTGTTGATGTACCGGAGTCACATGCTGGACAATTTATGATTATTTGTTTACCTTCGTAAACATTTACTAGAGGGTATAAATTTCAAAAGACTCATATGGACAGTACCATCATGTTGGACCACATCGGAGCGTCCGTGTCTTTAGATATTTTACAGAGCGTGGACACCCCTAGTGTCGGCGTGTCTCTTGATGTGCCGAAGTCACATGCTAGGTAATTTATGACCGTTTAGTTTATTTTCTATTCCTTTATATATTCACCATATATCAATCTCTAAAAGAGGTACCGAGAGTTTTAAAATTGGAAGATTTGGAGATCTCTTTTAAAAGTTTAGTTTGGCAAAGTTTGTAAAATTAAGAAAGACTGTCCGTGTCCTTGGATATATCGTGGAGAGTGGACACTACTAGTGCTGGGGTGTCTCTTGATGTGCCGAAGTCACATGTGTCGGATACTTTTATATGCATATTTATGACTATATGCTGTGAAGTGCCGGCTTAGAATAGCACTACCCCATTTCTTCCGGTGGGTGTACGTAAGATGCGACTAACGGTATCGGGGGCTTTTAAGGGATTTTTTGGCGATGCGGTTGGAGACCCATCACCAACAACCTTTATTTTACCATCTTTTCCCCACACAAGTTTCCAAAAGTGGCTGAGAAATTCCTTATTCCTTGACTCTGGCTACCCCTTCTAGGGATTTATAGCCGTGAGTATATGTATGTATGTATGTATGTACTTATGAATATAAATACTAAAAGTTGTAGGCTAAGGTATCAGAATTGAAAATAATGGAAGCAATTTTTAAAAGTTAAGTAGATGGGAAAGTAAAAGGAAGATAAATATGAATAAATAAAGGCAACCCAGCAATCACTTAATAGCCTCACTTAGTCTTAGTCAACTCTTACGACGGAAGAAATAGGCCAGTGCTATTCTAAACGAACACTACACAGCAATTGTAACTACATTTAACTGTGTACTTATTGAATTCGCTTTTCAGCAGCAGCTTTTATGTAATTGCAGCTGTAATGAATCGAAATGGTTCGCTATTTGTCGGTACGGCATGTAATGATCCTAAGAGACAACTAAATTACGTTCTGATAGCCTCAACATGTGTGTCGTGTGCCGATGTGCAAGCGTTTATAATAATAATAATAATATAATAATAAATCATTTATTATCAGACAACAAGGTCCATATATAGCTAACCAGCTTTGAAAGCCACTTTGAATGTGTTTACCTTAACTATACTCTATACTCACGGTTATAAATCCTAAAAAGAGGTAGTCAGAGTTTGCGAATTAGAAATTCCTTAGGCCCTTTAAAAATACGAGTACATACATACATACATATACTCACGGCTATATTTCCCTAGAAGGGGTAACCAGAGCTAAGGAATTATAAATTCCTCAGCCACTTTTGGAAGTTGAGTGGGGAAAAGATGGTAAGAATAAAGGTTTTTGGTGATGGGTCTCCAACCGCATCGCCCAAAAATCCAATAAAAAGCCCCAATACCCTTAGTCGCCTCTTACGACACCCGTGGGTAGAAAGGGGTAGCGACATTCTAAGCCGGCACTACACGGCATAAAAATACGAGTGGAAAGAAGATTCTAAAAATAAAGGAAGGTCGTTGATAAGTCTCAAGTTCTTCGCCGAACAATCACTCGCGAGCCTCAAAATTATTTGGTTCCTCTTACGACACCCGCGGGAAGAAATGGGTTAATGCTAAGCCAACCTTAAACAGCTTAAATATATTTGTTTTTTTATATCGTTCTCAAACCGGGTTTAGCCATTACTTAATTGTAGCAAGGCGGAGTATGTATAAATATAATTATTGATCTCCTGTAGTAAAAAACATGAGCTACAATAACAAAACTCCAACAACATTTTTCTTATATATTTTCTATGAAGATGTAAAAAAAAGTTTCTCTAATAGCACTTGACGTTTTATAATATAGAACAATTTTTGAACAATTGAAACTCGTGCAACTGTGTGCAAAAAGTTTTTCTGAAATGTCTTTGTTTGTTTGCAGCGAATCCGGTCTCGGCAGTCCAGCACGAACTTCAGAAGAACTATTATCCCCCCAAACTCCCCCTTCACAGCCTCCCCTCCTCCCAAAAAGCGGAGCAGCTACTTCTCAAGATTCAATCTCCCCACCGCTTTGCGTCAGTCCACTGACAAAGGACCTGCCAACGCAAGACTCTGTAACAAGGTTCAAAACGTAAGCATTAAATTTACAACATTCCAAATGTGTGGTGTTTGAATTAGAAAAGTTACTCGATGACAAGCCATTAAGGCGTAATTACTTTTACTTTAGAAAATTGCGATAACTAACTTAATGGAAGCTGAACCGAAGTTTGTTGTACCAAGTGCGTTAACAAAGTTTAAATTGTTCTTCTACATTTAAACGATAGCACAAGTAGAGTGTTAATGACACCGTAGAAGGTAGTATGGTTGCAGTTATTTCTTACTAAACAATGCCGCACGATTGACGACAGAGGACATCAGCACTGAGCGCTTATGTCACATGAGAAGTGAGAAAATGACAGATTGCTCATACCAAATCTGTCAGTATCTCACTGTCATGTAAGGTTTACTCGTTTTCACACGCCTCATGCTACGGGGGCAGATGTAAATCCGATTAGCTCCGCGGTTGTGAAGTATAACTTTTGCAATCACAAAGTTAAGGGCCATTGTACCGTCTCGGTTGCTTTACATGCATTGAGTGAAGTTACAAAGATAACTGATATTAAAATTGATTCTCTCTGCGAGAATACAAAAACCGAACTCATAAGTAATAAAAGATTGCCATAGTATGCAAAAGATACGTTTTAACTTAAGGTGTAGTATCATTAACAAGTTTCGAAGGCGAGAATATTGATCGTATATAATGAGGTGGAACCACTGACCTCCATTATACTATATAAGTACGCTGGACTAATGATACGTATCAAAATGACAGCTATTTACTGTGCCAATTTGAAGCGCCCCCAATGAAGGAACGAGGAACTAAATATGACGTAAACTGCAAAATGGCCAGTGTTTTTTTTACCATAAAGCATAATATATCTATGGTTTTTAGAAACAATTATAAATCAATAGTGCTGTAAAGTTTCGTTTCGATAAAACTTAGCCTTTCCTTTAAGCAGAAACACTTTATCGATATATTTTATCTTCCTGTCCCATCTCTTTTATTAGTTCCTTGTTCCTTCACTGCTGCCGTAAGCGCCAAAATGGCCAAAATCAAATCGCCTCACTGTCACCCGGCCTATAATTAGTCCAGCGTACTTATATAGTATAATGGAGGTCAGTGGGTGGAACCAAGTCTTAACTTCTTGGGGGTAATTGTGTGTGAAGAAAATTACGTTTACTTAAGTTATCCATAGAAGAAAATGTGTATTAGAACATGTCTGTATTCAGAATAATTATTTCTTTCAAAATGTGTAAAATCAATCGAGAGTGGTACTGAAACTTATTATTTAATTTTATGCTGATGTTCTCCCTCGTCGGTGTTGAATAATTGCACTCTATCTCTTCTTTATTCTATTGCATGCAGCATCCATGAGAAACTGTTTGGAGTTGATCAAGATGTGTTTGACTATGGGTGAGCTTGTAGATAGATTTCGAAATCAATTTTTATAAAGATAAAAATATGTACTCTATTAATTTGATTTGAGAGTTTTTTGTAACATATTTTGTTCCTTTTAGGAATTTGATGGAAAAGACCTCGGACGCTGTATTGAAAGCCGCTAAAATTGGCGATTTAAAAATGGTAGGTATTTGTACTTAAATATACTATTTTTCATTTATTATTTATTTTTCATTAAGAAAATATACGGCTTTTTACATTCATATCATACATTTTAACCTACTCAAGTCCATTTTTATCACCGAACATAATACAATCATAGGTGTATATGATTGCTAAAAAATAGACAAGCTATGAGTGGAGAGTGTAGCCCACGTGTAGCCACACTAACAAGTTTCAACTTTTATTGTGCATTCCAAATTCAAACAATTAGTTATTGTAAAACGTTCTACAATAAAAACAGAAATAAATATCAGAGGCATTTATACATACCTACATTCATACATTTGCTGTGTAATGTCGGCTTAGAATAGCACTACCCCATTTCTTCCGGTGGGTGTACGTAAGAGGCGACTAACGGTCTTGGGGCTACTAAGGGAATTTTGGGCGATGCGGTTGGAGACCCATCACCAACAACCTTTATTTCACCATCTTTTCCCCACGCAACTTCCAAAGGTGGCTGAGGAATGTCTCATTCCCTAGCTCTGGCTACCCCTTAAAGGGATTTATAGCCGTGAGTATATGTATGTATGTACATTCATACATACACTCATGAATATGAATACCATTGAATACGATCAAGAATATCATTACCACTCACGGGAAGAAATAGGTTAGTGCTATTACAAACCGCCACTACCCAGCTGTCTATCCTTTCAAAACATTCAGCTCGATTGACATAGTTAGTAATGTGTACTGCATTGAATATGCTCACCCACTGAAATCGTTCCCGCCCGATTTGAATGGCTATTCAGTTACCAAATTGCCAAGGATGTAGTGAGTGGCAATCATCTGTTATTACAGCCCTAGAACGCACTACGATTGTAGCAAAATGGCACCAACTCTAGAATGACCTATCTCACTCACACAAGCATGTACGATTCAGTTACGTGCAGGTGCACGAGCTTGCACTAATTTGCGTATGTGAATTTTAGAACGTTTTTTCGCTCGTGTCCTTACTTTATATCAAGCATTCATGATTACTATACTATGCCAATTAAATTCGTTTTTGTCGAATTTAGCATACATGAAATATGGGTTAAACCCACACTGTAATGAGCTTGATTAAATTGGAATACTTATGGGATTGCTGTCTCTCACACAACGGACAATCCTTTTGAGAGACAGGTTCGTAATAATACTGAAATATGTTCTAATGAGTAAACAAATTTTTTTTAATATGTATGCTAACTTATATTGCGAAACCTAATTCATTCATATAGTTATTTGCAGTACGGTTTTGGCTCAAAAAACCAGCCTCCATTTCAACCCGTGGGTGTTGTTTCAAGAAACAATCAAGTGAATTACATAATTTAAAATGTTACGTTGTTTGATTCAGAGGTTCATGTAGACTGAACCATTAATACGAAATTATAAAACTAGGTGCAGCTAACAACTCTCTACGCATGATAGCACACTCCATCCCTTTGTATATTTTGACATCCACTCTTATTATTCCTAAAACCCCAAAAAACCTGACCAAAAAAAAACCCACATTGATATGAGCAACCATTCCAGATTAAAGAACTCCACTCCGCCGGCTATTCCCTCCTATCGATAGACTCCACCGGCCAGACCGCCCTCCACATCGCCGCCAGATACGGCAACAAGGAGATCGTCAAATACTTAGTAGCGTGCGCTCCGACCTCCTTGCTAAACATGCGCGACAACGAACGCGGCCAAACAGCGCTACATAAAGCGGCCGCGCATAAGAGACGCGCTATTTGTTGTATGCTGGTCGCTGGGGGCGCCTCTCTCACTCGGCAGGATAATGCAGGGCTAACACCACGACATCTTGCAATTAGAGCTGAGGATCATGATCTTGCGTCCTACTTGGAAAGTAAGTAATACAACTGTAGTATCATTTTCATATATTTTGCTACGAATATATGTAAATGACAACAAATGCGGCCAAACAGCGCTACATAAAGCGCCAACGCATAAGAGACGCGCTATTTGTTGTACGAGTATGCTGGTCGCTGGGGGTGCCTCTTTAACTCTGCAGGATAATGCCAGATTAACTCCACGACATCTTGCAATCAAAGCTGAGGATCATGATCTTGCGTCGTACTTGGAAAGTAAATTATGACAATATAGTGTCATTTTCATATAATTTATCAACGAGTATATGTATATGACAACGATGGCGGCCAAACAGTGCTACATAAAGCGGCCGCGCATAAGAGACGCGCTATTTTTTGCATGCTGGTCGCTGGGGGTGCCTCTCTCCCTCGGCAGGATAATGCAGGATTAACCTTCCATGAATTTTCATAAGCTAATTAACTTTCTTTTAATCCAAGTAGTAAAATTAATTGTTCCATTCAAAATGACAAGGGTAATATAATACAGGAACACACAGGACCAACAGGAAGACACTAATGTTTTATATATTTTATATTGTGTAGGTTCGACTCAGGACTCGAATTCAAGTTTTATAAATATTTAATTAAATAAATAGTGCTAAGAACGTCTTTGTACCCAAGTCTTAGAACATTGGCAATTGCCAGAAACATAACTCAGATACTTTGGTTACAGGTCAGGAGCACTTCCAATTGGTCTCCGAAGACTTAGGAACGGCAGTTTGAAAACTGCTCGAGTCAAACCTCTAGAGAAAAGTTCATGTCGTAAAAGAACATTTCTATAACATTGCTCGAATAATATCGTTAAATTAAATGACCGGAGTAAACATTTTCATACCAAAGTGATATTTAACTTGTAATGATACTTGTTTAATGGATTCAATTTTAGGGAGTTAACCCCGACAGTTATTACCGAGCCACATGTGTATGATCTGAACGATACATGTATCAAAATAAACAGGATATAAAACGCGAATTCTAAAATTTTCGTCTTTATGACAAAGTTTTAGTTTGTACAGGGAAAGATCATTAAAAGTCCCGACCGACGGCGGCAGCGCTCAGGTGAACAAATCCTTGTCCCTGTACTGAATAACAAATAGTGGCTTATTATTATAAACTACGTTTCACTACGAAAATATATTAAAAATAATAAATTGAACGTTTTAATTAACCTGGTAACTTTTCCGAGTTACCGCGTTGTCAGATCGTTAGATCTACTTCCCGCTTAAGAATATTGTCAATTTAATTATAATTATTCAATGATTCAACTTTGACTTCTGGGTAATTGACAGTTGAAGTTTATTCATTACATTAGTAGGTTTAAAAATAAAATATATGATCTCAAAGGTTTCTAAGGTATTTTCGGGATATGATGTATTCATCCGATAAATATTTTGGGTAACTATAATAATATCTATCTTAAGTGTAAGTGACCTCTATTGAATCTTATGAATGTGTGTCGTGAAAGATGTATTAATGCAATCCAATCAGTCGATATTGTTTGACGACGGTGTATCGTGTTTTGTTGTGTTGTAATGTAAACGAAACAATACGTGTTGGCTAGTGGCAGAGTCGTGGTGTGCTCGATATCGATACACACGACTGCTCCATGCCAATACCTCTTATAGACATAGTGTAAAGATTTTACTTAAATATTTCTCGCTGCAAAGCGAACTATGAAAGACAAAGCTGTGAGAATTTTCGTCGTATTGTAATATAGTAAGTTCATTAAGCATGTAAGAAGGATGGTAATAATCTCACTTATTCGTTTGCTCTTCTGTTAAGCAATGTCTATAGGGAAGTATTTTATTCAGGTTTTTCAATTAATTTAAGTAGAAATATTGGAAAAGTAACTTAAAACATGCTTTTCGGTATGTTATTAGTTTTAATTGGCTGATTTCTTATTTTATTTAAAATCTTTATTCAAAATATTAGTGAATCTAATGACAACATCAAAATACTTTATTTAAAAATGAGCTGTAAAAACATGACATTGGCTAAATTATATTTTTTGGCTATTAATTTTTCATAGCAATATACAGAAGATCATGTTTTAAATATACACAAATAGTTTGCCTTAAAAGCAACTCCGTTCTATCTGATTTGGAATGAAATTATCATTTGTGATTTTTTTAATATGTAATGAAATTGTATCGTTTCTGCCCCCCAAGCCTATTTATTGTAATATTATTGAGCAAATATCACAGCCCCAAAGGAGATTTGAACTAAATCTTCCACTAAGTTTTGAAATTTACATTGTATTTGTACAGTTTTATTTTCAAGCTTGAAGCTAAATAAAGCAATTTAGGGTAATACACTCATGAGTAATAAGAAAATATATGCTTATATAGTCTTCTAAATGAATCAGATTTCTCTTATTGCTACGATCTGACGGACTTTTTATTGTAAACGAAATAAGAAACCTTTGACCATCGAGCTTAAATATAATTACAATATAAATTATAATATTATTTAGTATTGCGATGTCATTAATATTTCCCATTGTAATTTCAATTTTATCACGAAGTACAAGTAATTGTAGATTCATAATTAATTCAAATTATAAACAATGCCAATTTAATCTGGTAACTGTAAGTGATATTTTCCTAGTAGATATTTACCATTATTATATTTGAGGCCTTCATTCGCGCTCGTGTGCTGTATAGTAATATAACTATCTATATATATTACGATTATTAGTCACGAGACTTTTTGACCAAATTCTATAAAATATATTATCACTAGTGATAGAGTTTGAAGCACTGATTAATGCTTTCCAAAATGGTGATAGAGGTAAGATCATTTCTAAACTAACTGTTAATTAGGCATTTTTATAACCATTCAGAAGAAGCATTTACCAAGTATCTTTATACAGTATGTTCCTACAACAACTGCTTTAACTTTTTGCTACCCTTATAAAGAAGATCACTTTTTAAAATGAACGTATTTTTTATTACCATTCCTTGACATTTGCTGTTACAAAACGAAAATTGTTTAATTTAAATAAATGTAAGAGTAAGCCAGCCTAAAGGAATCGTTTCATCGAAGTCTTATTTCATTGTAATTTAACAAATCAGTTTAGATAGAATTGGTTTTCATAAATTTGTATAAAATAGAGTCTGTAGTCCTTAACCGATTCACAATGTTGACTTGTAAACTAAATTCGTGGAAATAGTAATCTCAGAGCATTGAACTGACCAGGGGAATAAGTTTGGTTTTTATTTTTCATTCGTTATGAGGTTATTGTGTACGTACAGCCTAACCTAATATATTTTATTTACACATTTTTTTCGCTTCAACTATTATCATAATTTCAAAACAAGGTTGTAAATCTTACGAGTACATTGAACTAATTTAATACATCAAAAATCGAAATGACTCCGAGGTTTTATAGTTTTTGATTGTTTGAATTTCTGTTTGGTGAAATGCTCTGTTGTTCTAGTTTTAAGTATATTTATTTTGAATAGAATTATGTTGTCTTTGTACAACGATCTGTTGTTTTGTTATAGATTTAATCATATTTATTGTTACTGATTTGTTAAGATATTCCTCTTTGTAATCGGATTATACATTGAAATTCAATTTAATATAGATAGCATCGGATGTCAAACTTAACAGGTTTCATTATTTTATTTTATTTTAAATTTGGTAAATAAGTTATTTGCCGTGGAGACTCAAATGAAACAAAATAATATATCGTAAAAAAATCACACTTAATACGTTGGGGTGCAATTTAATATCTCATCAAAAAGGCCCCACCCTTATCTAAAACTTAAAATGGCTGACTTTCACTCCAAATATTCACACAACAAGTTCTTGGTCTTATAAGTTCTTAGTTCTAAGTCAGCCGCAAGTTGTTTATGATTAATTAATAACTGTTTCTAAAGTTTATTCGTTACAAACATAAATTGCGAATGATGATGATTGATGATAAATGATAACAATAGAAACAGCCCCCGTAGCATGATTTGTATGTCGTATGAGAGCGAGTATGTCACGCGAGACATGAGTAACTGACACTTATCACGTGCCATACTCGATCTCACACCTCTTTTGATACTTATACTGGTTTTAGTGAATGTGATTTTTTTATAATTAATATCTCAATATAATTTCTTTATTTTTTTCATTCTTTGATTTCAAATAATTAACAACAATGATAAGCTCAACTGTCAAGTAATAAAGATGAATATGAAGTCTTCACGGTTACTACGAAATAAAAAAAAACAAATCATTTAAAATTTCAATTAACTCTTACTGCAGATTCAGTTACAATATTTTAGTTCAAGCTTTTTAACACTGACTTTTTCAATACTAAATGAAATACGAAAAAAAACCTGTTCAGTTTGACATCAAATGTATAAATAACTCCTCATCAATACAATGTTTTATAAATTATAGAATATAATGTTTACAGAGCACTTATTTCATTGTTAGTAGAAACATTTAACTTATTTTTGCACCGAACAAAAACTTAAAAGAATTTATGATCAATTACACTTGAAAAAGAAATATAATGATATGTAAGTACAAATGTTTTTGTTTTAATGCCCTATTAAAGTCAAAATATAATTCGATATGCAAAATTTTACTAAAGTAATGCTGATTACAAAACCATTTCGAGATATTATGGTTAAAAACAATATTTTCTTGAAATTAGATCAAACAAAGCTAAGATGACTTATATTTTATCAAAAAACTGTAACAGTGTTTGACCTTCAATGTTGTTTCGAAAAGATACGGTTTTGCAGTTTATTAATAAAATATCGAAAACCATAGGTTTGTTTAGTATAATATCGTAATAATTTCATTTGACATCACAAATTCGTGATATGTTTTGCAATCAGCAACATTTTTATAAAACATTTCGCTTCATTTGCATGTCGCTACGTGATTTTATCGATCGATGACGTCATTAAGTACAAAAGTTGAACAATCTTTAAAAAATCATAACTTTACAATTACTCATTTTAAATGGAAAATATTCAAATCAGTCTTTTATTTTCGTGTTTACTATCGAATAAAAATATTTAATAAATACCAAAAAAAACTTTGCATACCGAATTGAAGAATTGAAAGATGTCCTAATGGTTGCGATCGGAAACCCATCACAAAGGCAGTTGTCCTCTAAAACCCTATAACCCCAAGAAGTTCTTCAAATTCCTTTCCATGCTCTTACAAAAGTCGATAAGACATCTCAAAAAGTTACTAAAATTCATTGAGAAATTAAATATTCACTGAATGACAAATTTAGTCTCTCTCAAATTCTAACTCTTATAAAGGGTCTAGCAGGCTAAGGGAACAAGATTGGCCCCCGAAGCTGATCTTGCTGATTTTTATGGTGGTGCACCGGTTTCAGCCACGGTTACTGTGTGACAAAAATCAGCCCTCGATCTTCTTTTGTTTTGGAGATTTTTGACATTTACCAAATCATCAAGGTATTTTTGAAACTTATATTTTAGATGAACTACGCAAGCTAGAACAACCAAACCAAATCACGGTAAACGAGAATAAAATGAACTTTTAATCGCATGTTTTTATGGGGGGGCCTACCTATAGTATTTCAGTCAAAAAATCATAGTTTATTTATTTTAATACATTTTTTTGACGTTTGACGCGGAGGTACACCCACCAAAAAAATCTCAAATAGAGCTACTAAAGGCATGTTCAAGTACATAAAAAAAAAATTCCAAAAATCGTGGTGCGTCATGTCAAAAAATCGAAAATATTTGCAATACAACACCAGTATTTAAGTACTAGAGTAGTATATATTTTATGTAAACTCTATAGTGTTTATTAGATTCTATTTATGAAGATAACATTTTGACATCTGACATTTGACATTTGCAATCAAATGGTGCACTACAGTCTCAACACCCCCCTAAGTTACTGTTGGCATAATACAAATATACATACATACATACATACATATTCTCACGCCGTTAGTTCCCATTGGGGTAGGCAGAGACTATCGATCGCCACCTTGTACGATCCTGGCAAACCTCTCTGGCTTCGTTTACATCCATCAATCTTTTCATACATGCTCTTTTATTCTTCATACTGCGGACACCTGCCTTTTTGAGCACATTTTCTATTTGATCCAAATGTGTCCTCCGAGGTCGTCCTCTACTAACATTACCTTCCACATTGGCTCTATATATCTCTTTCACCAATTTACTGTCATCCATCCTCTCTATGTGCCCAAACCATCTCAACATTCCTTTTTCTATCTTTCTTACAATATCATCTTTTACACCACACCTTTCACGAATCACATCATTCCTCACACGATCACATAACCTTACATTACACACTTTTCTGAGGGATCTCATTTCTACTGCATTCACTCTACTTTCATGCTTCTTCTGCCACACCCAACATTCACTGCCATACATAAGCGTAGGAACGAGGACAGCATCATGCACAGCCATTCGGGCCTTTTCGGACACCGATTGACTAGACATGACACTATCCAGTGCTCCATTTACCGCATTACCCTTTTTTACTCTTCTTTCAATGTCTTCATCACACTTTCCATCCCTAGTAAACAAACTTCCCAGATAGACGAACTCTTTCACTTGTTCCACTTTCTTACCATTAATCTCAATCACGCATTCGGTCATATTCACCTCTCTCTCAAAAACCATAGTTTTTGTTTTATCCACATTCACCCTCATTCCCTTTTTTTCAAAAGACGCACATGCAATATTCATCATCTCTTGCAGCTCTTCCACCGATGATGCAAGTAGCACTTGATCGTCGGCATATAAGAGGCATTTAATGATGAATCCACCCATTCTCAATCCATAATCACTTTCACGCAACTCTGTTAAACAGTCATCCATGAACAAATTGAAGAGCCACGGGGAAGCTACATTTGACATTTGCAATCAAATGGTGCACTACAGTCTCAACACCCCCCTAAGTTACTGTTGGCATAATACAAATATGGATCAGATAAGAAAGCTCAAAGTTGCGCAATGTAGCTCAGAGGGCAATGGAGAGGGCTATGCTCGGGGTTGCTTTGCGCGATCGAATCAGAAATGAGGAGGTCCACTGAAGAACTAAAGTCACCGACATAGCCCGAAGAGTTGTAAATCGGGATATCGATGAATGTAGGTGGCTCAGGAAGCGTCATTACAAGCGGACAAGCGGAAGTCATTATCGGAAGCATATGTTCAGCAGTGGATGTATATGTGTATGTAGCAGACGAGCATAGCCCTCTCCATTGCCCTCTGAGCTACATTGAGCAACTTTGAGCTTTCTTATCTGATCCATATTTGTATTATGCCAACAGTAACTTAGGGGGGTGTTGAGACTGTAGTGCACCATTTGATTGCAAATGTCAAATGTCAGATGTCAAAATGTTATCTTCATAAATAGAATCTAATAAACACTATAGAGTTTACTCATAAATAAAAGATGTTATTAAAGGAAAGAAAAATTTCGACACTGGCGGGGTTCGAACCCCGAAATTTTTCTTTCCTTTAATAACATCTTTTATTTATGAGTAATAATAATCCCCACATGAGGAATTCATGTCAAAAAACATTAAACAATAGAGTTTACATAAAATATATACTACTCTAGTACTCAAATACTGGTGTTGTATTGCAAATATTTTCGATTTTTTGACATGACGCACCACGATTTTTGGAAAAAAATTTATATGCGCTTGTTCATGTCTTTAGTAGCTCTTTTTGAGATTTTTTTGGTGGGTGTACCTCCGCGGCAAACGTCAAAAAAATGTACTAAAAAAAATAAACTATGATTTTTTGACTGAAGTACTATTGGGTACTATTGGTAGGCCCCCCATAAAAACATGCGATAAAAAGTTCATTTTATTCTCGTTTATCGTGATTTGGTTTGGTTGTTCTAGCTTGCGTAGTTTATCTAAAATATAAGTTTAAAAAATACCTTGATGATTTGGTAAATGTCAAAAATCTCCAAAACAAAAGAAGATCGAGGGCTGATTTTTGTCACACAGTAACCGTGGCTGAAACCGGTGCACCACCATAAAAATCAGCAAGATCGGCTTCGGGGGCCAATCTTGTTCCCTTAGCCTGCTAGACCCTTTTAGAAGTACATGGGGGTTGAGAAAATGCTTAACTTTTCCGTTAGGGGGCGTCCATAAATTATGAGAGGTGTTTTTTTCAATTGTCTGTACCTCCCTCCCCCTCTGGTGAGATGTCGTGAGATTTTATTCAACCCCCGCCCCAATCTCCGAATCTCACGTGAGATTTTTCAAAATGTAAGTTTCTTACATAAACGCCTGGGATTGTTATTGTAAAAAGAAAAAAACAAATTTGCATCGTGCTTTTACTCACGACTATTACTACTAGTCTTAAGTAATCAATATTGCTGAGAGTTTAATTATACTGACTGCTGTGTAGTGTCGGCTCAGAATAGCACTACCCCATTTCTTCCGGTGGGTGTACGTAAGAGGCGACTAACGGTATTGGGGCTTTTTAAGGGATTTTTGGGCGATGCGGTTGGAGACCCATCACCATCAACCTTTATTCTACCATCTTTTCCCTACTCAACTTCCAAAAGTGGCTGAGAAATTTCTAATTTCTCAGCTCTGGCTACCCCTTTTAGGGATTTATAGCCGTGAGTTTATGTATGTTTGTTTAATTATAAGTGTAATAAAAAATTAACAATAGAATACGTAAATCGTAAATACTGCAATTAAAAAAATAATATCTACTCTATTTCAGTCCATGGAGAATCATGCACGGTCTCAAGAGAGACTATTGGAACCAACATTTCCATATGATTTTCAGTAAAATCATCTGCTCCTTCAACTTCGTTCTGATCTAGCCACTCTAAGCCATTTGCACTTGTACAAAGTAACTCATCAGCTCGTCTTGTGACAATCCGTGAGGGTCACACTTTGCGGAACATACGCGCTTGCTTAGCTGGTGCAATGTGGCTGATCGCCTGTGCTCTGCAGCTCTTGTGCTAGATGCAAAGTAAATACCGCATGTACTGCAGCATCCTCTAAATCATCACGTACACTTGGGTAATAGAGATCATAAGGCGTGCTGATGAAACCATTCAGCGGTTGAATCGGTAGGCAGTGGCGTATTAGAAATGGAGCAAAATAGTATAGTTTGTTTTTGTTTGAATCAGAAAAAAATTGCGTGATATTTGTCGAGACTCTCCGTCTCTCCAATGTAAGATTAGATGAGATTTGACTCGACCCTCTCCCCCCCTTAAACACCTCACGTATTTTATGGACGCCCCCTTACTGAATAACTGACTGCAAACAATCAGCTGATTACTACTGGTGGTTAAAATTGTCCCCATGATAATTCTTTATCCTTTATATATTACGGCAAACATTAAATATCGCTAATAAATAAAGGATAAATATCCCCGGATGGGATCGCCACATGAGGTTGGCATAGACAAGAACATTCTTCTAATTATTAAATATCGCCTTGAACGTAATGTGCGCATTAAAAGTTTTTTTTACATTTATACATATATTGCTGTGTAGTGTCGGCTTAGAATAGCACTACCCCATTTCTTCCGGTGGGTGTACGTAAGGGGCGACTAACGGTATTGGGGCATTTTAAAGGATTTTCGGGCTATGCAGTTGGAGACCCATCACCAACAACCTTTATGTTACCATGCATGTTTCCCCACGCAACTTCCAAAAGTGGCTGAGGGATTTCTAATTCCTTAGCTCTGGCTACCCCTTCTTTGGATTTATAGCCTTGAATCTCCAACCGCATCGGTCAAAAATCTCTTGCAAAACCCCAAATACCCTCAGTCGCCTCGTACGTACACCCACGGGATGACATGGGGTTCTAAGCCGACACTACACAGCATAAAAGATAGTTTTTCCCATAATTTCCACAGAATCAGAAAACAGGATCCGGTTTGATCTGGTTTTCAAGAAATGTGGTAACCGCATTTAAACAACGCGAAACGTATTGCTGAATTCCCAAACAGTGACCAAGAAAATAAAATCCTTATACGCAAAGAAAACAACTGAAGTAATCGGAGACACGGAATGAAACCTATGCTAACGTTAAAATGCAAGTTTTCATTCTAGAATGAGCTCAGTTGTGTAGTTTATTTGTTTCAATACAGTTGGTAATAGTCGTTTTGATTTATTTTTCTATTATTTACACGTAGGCAAGACTCTATTTAATATTCGTTCCTAAAGTTAAGAAACGAACTAAGTGTAAGTATTTTAGTTTTAATACATAATACAAATTAACATCCTCCATCTAAATACATTACATCAATAAAGTACAAACCAAAATAGCTAATCAAATAACATACATACATATACTCACGGCTATAAATCCCTAGAAGGGGTAGCCAGAGCTAACGAATTAGAAATTCCTCAGCCACTTTTGGAAGTTGCGTGGGGAAAAGATGGTAAAATAAAGGTTGTTGGTGATGGGTCTCCAACCGCATCGCCCAAAAATCCTTTAAAAAGCCCCAATACCGTTAGTCGCCTCTTACGTACACCCACCGGAAGAAAAGGGGTAGTGCTATTCTAAGCCGTGTGGTGTATACCTAGTTATAAGATCTACTTAGTAACTAATACATGTATTATCTACCTATATCTATATTATTCGTGCGCACGTATGTAACCATATGACTAATAAATCAGTATCTACTCAGTACTCGCGTGTTTCACTCCTCTCCTCTAGCTACCTCCTTACAGCCGACACTACACAGCAATAATAATCTAATAACAATTAAGTCCTTAAAACCGAACCCAAAGTTAGCGACCTAAATTCAGTTAGTAAAGTCACCTTATTACAAATCTGCCACCTATAAGTTACACTTAGGAAATGCGTCGTAAAAGTTAGAGCAATGTTTAAAGTTTGCGGGCGGTCCGAAACACGGTGAAGTTTATTAGCGGTAGCAAAGTTTCTCTACAAATAACTTGTACTTTGCAAACTCCAACAACAATAGAAGCATAAAATATTGACCAAGAAAAGGCTTTGTTAAGTTTCCTTATTAATTAGACGCGCTACGTGTATCGGCTCCTTCTGTTATAATTAGTTGGGCAGATTATAGCATCGACCGTTATTACGTTTTGCTGGTTAGAATACAAAAGACCAGATTTCCGCCCACGATTATGTGCACGCAGGCTAAATGTTTATATCAGACTTAATTTTTATATAAGATGTCCTACACTGGCCCATTTTAATTGACTGTATTAATAAAAAGTCTGAGGATACTTTTCTATGTAGTGTCAACTTAGAATAGCACTACCCAATTTCTTCCGGTGGGTGTACGTAAAAGGCGACTAACGGTATCGGGGCTTTTTAAGGGATTTTTGGGCGATGCGGTTGGAGACCCATCACCAACAACCTTTATTTTGCCACCTTTTCCCCACTCAACTTCCAAAAGTGGTTGAGGAATTTTTAATTCCTTAGCTTTGGCTACCCCTTCTAGGGATTTATAGCCGTGAGTATATGTATGTATGTATGTATTAATAAAATGTCTGAGGATACTTTTCTATGAAAAGAGAATCAATGGGATAAGGGCGCTTATTTTAGTTATGATTTTTCGACACTTTGTCTCTGGGAACTCTTACGTTGTCCGGGGTAAATATTTTTCTTTTTTTTAAATAAATTACTATGGACATATGGGACATAACAAATCTGTAATGGTTTCGTATTTGGTAATTCGGCCACAAAACCCTGAAACCCTCCAATTTTGATTTAATGAGTATGTATTAAATTAATTATAATTATAAATATAACTTTAAAATATGTAATTTGAAACTAAATCTGAACCTGAAAATACATACATACATATACTAACGGCTATAATTCCCTAAATAGGGTAGCCAGAGCTTCTCAATACGAAATTCCTCAGCCACTTTTGGTAGTTAAATGGGGAAAAAATGAAAAATAAAGGTTCTTGGTGATGGGTCTCCTACCGCATCTCCCAAAAATCACTTAAAACCCCAACACCCTTAGTCACCTCTTAATGGCCGTAATGGGTAGTGCTATTCTAAGCTGCTACTACACAACTGAAAATATTGATCCAAGTGAAACTCAACAAGATGGTTAATTAATAATGAAAATATGATTGTGCTATAATTTGTGAAAGACAAAGCACAAAAGATAAAGGATGCCTTGTTAAGCTGGTTTAATCATATTGAGCGGATTGTTGAAGGCAAAGTGGTGAATGAAATATAAAGAGGAAATATCGTTGAATATCAGAAGATTTAAAACATTTATAACATTCGTTTGTTTCAGTGTGTTTTATTTTCTTAGATTCGTTTCGTTGTTTAGAATAAACATAACATAAACGTTCACGCCGAATATCCCCGAAGGGGTTGGCAGAGGTACTAATACTTCTGAACATCACGTGATTTTATCACCCGGTGTTCATAGTACCCACGTTTTGCATGGATAGTGTACTCATGTGATAGGGGCAGGCCATCGCCGTTTTTATACGAATACACTGTCACATGACTAAGTACAACTCAGCCATGTGGGTTTCCTCACGATGTTTTCCCTCACCGTTAACAACCATGATAAATTAACCACACATATGTCTTAAGAAAAGACAAATTGGTGTAGGCCCGACCCGGGATTTGAACACTAGTCGCTTGCAAATTTGTTTAGAATAATAATTACAAATATTCATTTTATATTAATGATCTCTATCTAGAGACTCTACTAACTTATTCCCTGCCATGGGTATCGTATAAGGCGAGTAAAGGGCATTGGGCATTGGGGCTTTATGAGTGCTTTTTGGACAATATTTGAAGAACAAACACCAACCATTCTTTATACATACATACATATACTCACGCCGTTAATTCCCATTGGGGTAGGCAGAGACTATCAATTGCCACTTCGTACTGTTATACGAGAAAAGGGAATTGGTTTTTTAAAAAAAACTATAATTCTAAAACACTTAGAATATAATGAAATAGTAAAATTAATTATAAAATATTAATGAATTAGAAGACGGACACGAATTGAAAATAGGATGAATGACGATTGAGACTTGAGTTAGAACTGAGCTGCGCCTTCAAGTTGGCGTCCTATATATACTAATGAAATAGTCGCGTAAGTAGAATAGGGTCGCTTATTAGGCAGATCTCTATACTACTCAGGAGTATAACAACCCCCCGCGGAAGACGAAAGTTATGGGGTGAAAAATATAACTTTCGAGTTAAACTATACCTCTTAGCCGAGGTGCCGGTATTGGAGACTCTGATGTCTCTTCAATTTCTGTAATATCTAACTGAACATTATTTTCAGTTGGTGTCCTCTTTTTACATTTACAATTACATATGTTTATAAAGCTTAAAATAACATTACGAAAATAGTGAACAAAAAATAGAAATAGTGACAAAAATAAAAGAAAGCTACTTGTTAAAATTGGTGTTTCATATTTTACAATAATTGGTTTCTTTTCAATAAGTTTATTTAAATCTGATAACAATAAATCATTTTTGTTTATTTTTAAATTATCCAAATCAATATTATTTAATACTTTAGAGGTTAATTTTGTCACATGAACATTGTCATTTTTATTTAAAATACAACATGAATCATTAATTGAATAATAGCGAAATCTAAACTAGGAATAGGTATACTTATGTTTAACAGATTTCTTGAAGTTATGAGTTTCTTTCCTTGAGTATGAATCGTACATTTTTCAGGGGTATGTAATATCCCTGTTCCCCTTATATTTATTTCACGTAATGGGGAATCACCACACTCTAAAAACATTTTATTTAGTCGAGATTGCACAAAGATCCAATCATAGTTCACCAAAGGTTTCCATAAGTCTATTTCACCGGATATTGTTTTGGTTTCACACTTAACGGGAATACTGCTTACACCTTTAGTCAATAGGACACTTTCGCATGAGGGATTTTCACTTGTCAACATTACCGTCGAAATTTCACACATTCGGATCTCAGAGTTTACAATTTTACAATTATCGATATTATCTAGGCTAACGTAACTTAACTTATCTTTAGAAATAGCAACATAATTACAGCTAGGGACTATAAAACTAAATACAGTAAAGTTATTGTTGTGTGGAGTAGGTAAGGCGATATTATGGTACAAGCTATAATCGTCTAAAGTAACAAATGGTATATGTAAAACAAAAACAATCTTTTCGTTGAAGTAATAACAAGAAACAGTGGATACACTTAACAAAGTATGTATGTTTTCTAAACTTAAAATTACAACGAACATTGTTAGGAATGTGGCGCATGTTATCAATGAGCTCATTGTATAACTGCGTCGGGGTTATTACATTCGGGTGTAATATATTCTGGTTAACCAGAGTGACGGCAAAAATAACATCCTCTAATCGGAACGACAGGGCTAACAAAGAACTTTCAATGTTAGAAAATATAGAAGCGGCTTTTTGACTGAGTATTATTTTGTTCGACATTTCTGTGAATTGATTTGTTTGATTTAAAATTTGATTTAGTTGTTGGTCCAAATAATCTTGGTTCCTTTTAATCTTTTCAATGGATTCTTTGTATGAATTTAAAGAGGAAGTTGAAATTAAAATGTTTTCTTTTACTAATCTGGCAAGATTTGTATTATCTCTTTGGATTATTTCAATAGCGTTATCATACTTAAATGCGTCATCTTCATCAAGAGTACCGAAAATATGTTTGAACATTGTGCCTACTGCACCAATCCAGGCAGATCTTTTAGATCTTTTAATTGTTAAATGATAAATGGAATTATATTCTGATTCTACATCTTGAAGTCTTATACTTAGTGGGGATAATGTATTTATACACGCAACATCATTGGACTTTTGGCATATATACCTTAGCCTACTTATGATTTCTCGAATATTATTTATATGTGTTGAAATATAAGATATATCTACATAATTGACAACATTTAATTGATCTTTTACTAAAACTAATTTTCCTATCCTATCAAAGTAAATACCCGGGCTTGTCGAATTTATTTGACGAATAATCGGATCAGCTTGAGATGCAACACTGAAAATAAAAATGGAAATAAAATAAGATAAAATTATTGACTTACTTACTAGGATATTAATAAACTACAAATTTGAATTTTCAGAAGGTTTTAACTCATCGAAATGATGACGCACATGTCTCCTCCTCCAGGGCTCATAATGAAAACCAGTTCTGATTTTGTGTATACTTATACACAAATCAGAAATTACTGATTGTGGGCCCAATTTAGCGAAACCATTTCTTTAAATTATTGTATGAATTCTGTATATGTGTGCTAAATAAAAACATTCTTTCTTTCTTTTCTTTCTTTCTATTAATAAGTAATGTTGCCGTGTGATTACTGTGTACTTTAATGATCTTATATGGTCCTTTCCATACAGGGGATAATGCTTTCCTTAGTCTTAAATGATTTTTTAAATATACATAATCTCCAGTTTTATAATTAGGGGGAGGACGTGTACGAGAGTCGTAGTATCGTTTAGATGATTCTTTACTACTTATTATATTTTCTAAGGCCTTTTGTCTTGTATATTTAAATTTATGTTGTAATTTACGTAGGTAATCACTGTAAGTGGTACCTAAGTTATGTTCATAGACAGACGAAGGTATGAAGGGCTTATGACCGAAGACTAGCTCGTAAGGAGTGAAATTTGTTGTAGAGTGAACTGTTATGTTATAGGAAAGAATGGCACTATATAGAGTTAGTAAATGATTTTAAATATTCTTTTAGTGTGGAATGGCTCCTTTCCAGTGCCCCTTGAGTTTGAGGATGATAAGGAGTCGACCATAATTGTTTTATTTTTAGGAATTTGCAAGTTTGTTGAAAGAGATCAGATGTGAAATTAGTACCTTGGTCTGTTAGGATAGTTTTGGGAATTCCAAAGAGGGAAATGAAGTGGATAAGACAATCACTAGTTTCTTCTGCTGTAGTACTACGAATGGGATATGCTGCTGAATATTTAGTAAGGTCATCTTGTAATGTAAGTATATATTTTAATTTTCCAGGTACAGATTCAGGTAATGGTCCAACAATGTCTAGAGCTACTCGTTGGAAGGGTTCTGTCGATGTAGTGGTTATTTCCATTGGAGCGCGATTAATTTTCCTTAAAGCTTTATTTTCCTGACATAATATACATTTTCTTACATAAGCCTCAATGTCTGTTCTCATTCCTTTCCAGTAATATGATTCACGAATTCTATTATACATTCTACTTGATCCTAAATGTCCTGCAATAGGTAAGTCGTGATTTTCTTTAAGTATTTTAAATCTTTCAGTAAGAGAGGGGTAAATTATTTTATTATGATAGATATGAATTGTTTTCTTTGAATTATGAAATAGATAAACTAACATGTTATATATTTTAGTAAATTGATGCTTATCAAAAGGGTTTCGGAAATCAGAAATGCTTATATCTTGATTTCCGGATACTTGATTTATTTCTTGTTTAATTATCTGAAGGCAAGAGTATATTTCTGGGTAGGTGCATTCATCAAAATAGTGCACTTTAGTAAAAATTAAGTATATTATTTTATTATTTACTTCAATTTTGATGAAAGAATGCAGTTCTTTTTCTTTGTTTACAATTTCGTTTTTATCCTCGACTATATCTAAAACATCTTGTATATAAGGATTGGATTCGTCTAAATCTAGTGAAGTTGGGATAATTATAATTTGGTTAGGAGTCTTAAGTAAGTTTTCGTTGTGTTCTTTGATAATAGTATCAGGAATGAAAAATTTATTAGAGTTATTTTTTAGGAAGTCAGAATAGTTATCATTAGTATTAGAAATGTTAGATGGTTCAGGTGATGAAATTTCCAGAGAGTCGAAGTCTACATTAACATCTTCTGTGCGAGGACTCAGGTTTAAATCTGGTCCTAGGTCAATAAGTTCTGTGGTTTGAATTTCAGGATAATCTTCAAGATTGGGTGATAAATTTGGGAGAGCATCTAAAGGATTAGGATTTTCATTTGTAAAAGGAATCGGAGATGGAAGATCTAATAAAGAATCTTCAGAGTCAGGTGGTGGAGATGGAAGAGGTAAAGGTTCTTTATTTATGACAGGATGAACAGGGAACCTAGACAATGCATCAGCATTTGTGTTTGTTTTTCCCTTTTTATGAACAATTTCATAATCGAATTCCTCTAATTTTAATCTCCATCTAACAAGACGGGAACCCGGATCTTTACAATTAAACAACCATTGTAGAGGCTTATGGTCAGTGACAATGGTAAAACGATGACCATAGAGGTAAGGTCGGAATGCTTTAGTACCAAAGATTATGGCTAAACATTCTTTTTCGGTCACACTATAATTGCATTCTGCTTTGTTTAATGTTCTCGACGCAAACGCAATCGGTTTGTCTTTCCCAATTGGACCTTGAGATAGGATAGCGTATATAGCAAAATTAGATGCGTCACACGTTAGGATAAAAGGTACAGTGAAATCTGGATATGCAAGGATAGGAGCTGTAGTAAGTTTTTCTTTAAGGGTTTCGAAAGAGAGTTGTTGCTCATTTTTCCATTCAAAAGCTACATCTTTTTTTAGTAATGCTGTTAATGGTTTGGCTAATTTGGAGAAATCTGGAATGAAACGTCTGTAGTAAGAGACGAGTCCTAAGAAGGATTTTATATCCTTAGGTGATTTAGGTTTAGGGAAATTAGAAACTGCTTTAATTTTCTCAGGATTGGGTTTAACACCGTCGCTATTTATTAGATGACCAAGATAAGCTACTTCCTTACATAGGAACTCACACTTATCTGGCTGAAGTTTGAGATTATGAGATCTAAATCTCTCGAAGACAGCAGATAGATTTTTTATATGAGATGGAAGATCAGGAGAATAAATAACAATATCATCAAGATAAGCATAACAACGAGATCCTTGAAGTCCTGATAAGCATATATTCATGAGTTTCTGAAAGGTAGAAGGGGCATTTTTAAGCCCGAAAAGCATCCTGGTGAATTGAAAGTGTCCTTGAGGGACTGAAAATGCAGTTTTAGGGGCGTCCTCTTCTGAAATAGGGACCTGAGGAAATCCGGATGCTAAATCTAATGTTGTGAAATATTGACTTTTACCCAGTTGGTCGAGAATCTCAGTAATTTGTGGAATAGGATATGTTTCTCCAATAGTCACATCGTTTAATTTACGATAGTCTATGACGACGCGCCATTTACGTTGCCCAGATGCGTCTGCCTTTTTGGGGACTACCCAAATTGGAGAGGACCATGGGGAAATAGAAGGTTCTATAATATTTTCTTTAAGCATTTTGTCAATTTGATTATCTACTTTCTTCTTATGAATTTCGGGGAATCTATAGGTTTTAGTGTGAATCGGTATTTCTGTTGTAGTTCTGATATTATGTTTTAATGTATTCGTGAATGATAATTTGTCATTAGGGAGGTAGAAGATATCGGAATAAATTGTACATGTTTCTAGCAATGCATTACGTTCTTCTGAATTAAGATGATCTAATCTTTTATTTTATTTATTTTTATTAGGAACATCAACAGCGACATAAGTAATAATACACAGTTAATAATAGAAATCAAGTAAGGCCAATGACAGATGTTCACAGATGTACAGAAAACATACCTAACAATAATCTTGTTTTTACGTTACATTTGAGTTTCAACACATGTTTTTTATAGCAAGTAACTCTAACAAATACATACAATTTTAAGAGGAAATAAAATATATATTAACAACAATATTTAAAGCAAAATTTTTTTGATCCACGATATCTCAAGGGTGTGTGTATGTGCATGTGTGTGTATATGTGTGTGTGTTAAAGCTTTTAATGTGTGTCTTAAAGCTTTTAATACTTCCTTTGTTCTTGCAGACGCATTAGATGATTCATAATAATTTACGGATAAAGGATCAATCGGTTCTAAAGTTAAATTAAGATTGGAGCTAATAATTTCGGGTTTCTCGGAAATATTTACTACAGTGACATTGATTCGACTATTTTCTTTTACTTTGACCAGACTATTGGCTATTAAAAGTGAATTGGACAAATGTTGATCCAAAAGAAGACCTTCATCGTTTTCAAAATCCCTTATAGTGCATTCGATAACTACTTCCGAACGAGGTGGAATTAAATAAGTTGGTTCGGCAAAAGTTAAATCCCACCAAAAACATTAAATGTAAAAAAATGCCAAGTCTCTCGATGCAATCTTTCCATCGTAAAAAGTTTTGAGATCTCATAGAAGCCAAGTCCTATTCAAAATATTTCGTAGTTATAAATCAACATTTAGTAATTGTATCAATAGTTTTCTTTATATTATAATTATAGTGACTTGGCAATGAGCACAAGAAGAAACAAATAAAACGGCATACTCGTATTTGGAGGAGTTGAAAGTTACACACACCGCATGCGTAAACATTAATATCACAAAATTAATTTCCTGTTGGTTTATCCGTGTCGTCCCAACCGAATTTCGGCAACGGCAGTCAGTCTTAGTGCACTCTCGATTCATTTACTTTCATAAAGCGATGGCCCGTAAGGTATTCTTAATTATTGTATTGGAGAATGTAGTCGGTAGTGACCATCATGATTCACACATAACAAATAATCTGATCACTGGTCTCGTCAGTAACATTTGCACATAATTCCAGGCAGCAAGCAGCTTTTAATTTGTGCTCATTGCCAAGTCACTATAATTATAATATAAAGAAAACTATTGATACAATTACTAAATGTTGATTTATAACTACGAAATATTTTGAATAGGACTTGGCTTCTATGAGATCTCAAAACTTTTTACGATGGAAAGACTGCATCGAGAGACTTGGCATTTTTTTACATTTAATGTTTTTGGTGGGATCTCATTTATTTTTTGTAAGTGTATTTCTTTCTTTTACTTTTAGGTGACCTCACAATTTCTTGGACGTCAGCTACTGCTTTGCTTAGAACCCATTCTCTGTCTCTATCTCTTTTGTTTCTTCTCTGAGGCTTCGTTACTTCTAAGGTAGACAAGTCTGGGCGATATATACTTCGGAGTCGATTATATTCAGCTATTGCTGTCTCCTGAGCTTTGATACTACTAAAATTCCCTTATCGTTTGACGACTGAAAACTCCCATACATGCTGTATGACAACGAATGAAATAAACACGACCCATCTCCAGGAATAGAGATGACTCTGTGTGGACAAAGGTCGCCATTTATGTACAATATTTCACGTTCCATTACACTATATTTACAATTACTTCTATAACAATAGGGCTTAAACTTATATATATATGCAAACTAAATAGAACTAAACTAACTAACAAATAACTAACTAAATAAATATATATCTACTAACTTACAAACTATAACTAAACTAAACTAAATAACACGTAAAGTTCTCCGAATATCAATTATCACTACAATATTTTTTAGTTTCGAAATGGGTTTTCATTGACAGATGTATCAAATGAATATTATCGAATTATTTTGAAGTAATACTTACACTGCGCTTTGTAACGAAACCATAGAGCGATTCAGACAGGTACAACGCCATCTATCGAGCGCTCATACAATATTTATCGCAATACAATGGAGTTTTAGCTTTATTAATTTAATGAACTTTATGTATTAATTTGTATTAATGATAGTCTATGTATTACATTTATATTATTCTTTTCTATTCTATGTATGTATTCATCCAATTGAATAGGTACTTGAACAACGAACAAAGTTAACAATGCAGTCAAAATCCATACATAATGTTCTTGCCAAACCGCAAATATAAAATTGTTTTCTATGGCATATAATTTTTTAATGTTTTTATAATTTTTCCTTTATATGTGGCTAATGACCTATCTTGGTGCAAAATTTGAAGTTTCTAAGTCTGCTAGAAGTACCTTAGATTTTTGATGATCTGTCAGTGAGTCAGTGAGTGACAAATTGGTGTAACTTTGATCGACCGTAACTCCTAAACTATTAATTCATTTGGCGTGTAATTTCGAACTTAAGCTTGTTCTAATGCCTACTATTATTCACCGAAAACCTAAACTCCTAGCTTTGTCCACGTCGAAGATATAGGGAGGGCGAAACAGCCGCGAACCGCTTCGAGAAAAGATGGTACGGCCGTGCCCGTTTTGCTCGAGACTTGGCAGGGGCACTGCCGTGCCCCCAGATTGATTAATTCATTATTTAAGGTCATTTTCTTATTATTGTAATCTATCTGGCATTTCAAATCTTTCATAAGATCATCCCCAATTATACCATCATAATCTATATTTATTTCGTCCACAACATGCAGTTCATATGAAAATGACATTTTATTTTGAATAAATTTTATTTCGCAGGTACCTAAGGCTAACATTGGTTTATTACCACCGTTAATTCCTTCGATTTTAATTTTCTTATTAGGATTAATATTTGGGAAATTTGACATGGATCTTAATTTAATTAGACTTATGGAAGCACCTGTGTCTATCAAAAAGGACAAAGGTGGTTCCGTTGTGTTAGTTAAAATATTGATATAAGGTAAGTATTTTTCTTTATAATTACAATGCATTTCGCATATGCTCATAGCATTTTGTTGAGATGTGAATAGATTAAATTGAAGACTGGACTGGGGCTGGTTACCCTGGTTATCCCTATTTGGAATATGTCTCTGTTCGTCAGAGGAATTAGTAGTATTAGGGTGAAATTGGGGCTGGTTACCCTGGTTGTCCCTATTTGAAATATGTCTCTGTTTATCAGAGGAATTAGTAATATTAGGGTGAAATTGGGGCTGGTTACCCTGGTTGTCCCTATTTGAAATATGTCTCTGTTTATCAGAGGAATTAATAATATTAGGGTGAAATTGGGGCTGGTTACACTGGTTGTCCCTATTTGAAATGTGTCTCTATTTATCAGAGGAATTAGTATTATAAGGGTGAATTTGGGGCTGGTTACCCCGTTTGTCCCTATTTAGAATATATCTCTGTTTATCAGAGGAATTAGTATTATAAGGGTGAATTTGGGGCTGGTTACCCTGTTTGTCCCTATTTAGAATATATTTGATATCGTCTTGTGAATAATGCGTTAATGTATTTCCCGGGCGATATCTGCCGGGAAATCCTATTCGTTTAAATTGTCCTCCGGATTTTCATTAACTTCCTGGCTGTAATTTACCCGCCTAGGAATTTGGGAAACCGTATTATTTCGGTTACCCTGATATGAAGATGAGGCATTTTGGTTTCTTATGTTGTTATAATAATTTCTTTTTTGACACCTTTCAATGGTATGGCCTATAGTTTTACAATACCTACAAAAAGGGGTTGTAGAGCTATTGTTAGGATATCTCGAATTTTCGGATTGAGGAGAATTGGATATTTGGCGAGGTTGAAACTCGCGACGATGCTGCGTAAATCTAGGTCTATCATTGGCATTTTGATAATTAGGTTTTTTATACGAGCATGCAATGATTTTCTCCTCAGCGATAGCGAAATTAATCGCTGCATTGAGTGATTCGGGATCACGGCACCTAATTACCTGGGATAGACGTGGATGTAAACCCGTGGTAAAGGTATGGAGGGCTAAATCCTCCATGGCTGCTACACGTCCAGCCACTTCCATCTTCTTTTTGGATGGAATGGAAATATTTATTTCTATAATTAATTTACCTAAGCATTTTTCGATTCTTAAGGCAAACATGGATACTGATTCTGAATCTCCTTGTTTGGAGTCCTGCAATTCCGATAAGAGGTGCGCATAGTGCTTCCTTTCCCCATACTGATTTTTTAGAAAATCAAGAAATTGATTGAGGTCCTCAAATTCTTTGATACTACATGTTGACTCGGCTGCACCTTCTAATTGACTGAGGATATAAATAAAATTGTTTGTTGGGATTTACTTGCCAGTTCATGTGCATTCTGGCAGTTTGCAATAAATGCATTTAGTTTATCTCTACTCCCATCGAAGGGTTTAATAAATTTTAATAATACATTCAGATCAATCTGTGATTCCCTCATATCTGGTTCTTTGACCACTATTTTAATGTTTTCCTTACAAACTGGTGATTTAGCTGCAGATCCCTTGGTTGTCGTACCTAGCACCACTGATTTATTTTCAGTATCAGACATTTCGATACTATATAACTTAACATACCTATATTCAGAACTAATAATTATAAAACATACATATAGGAAGTTTACACAAATTATAAGAAGTCGCCTCCACACTTAATATTATTAAACAACAATTTGTTTCCTATTAGAGATACTCTGAGACCGATTTAGTGAAAAATGTAAAGACTCACAGGATCAGCAACGAAGAATGGAGTAGGCAGAACCACACGTTCATTGTTTGACCGTGGTATCACAAGTCAAATCTTCAAGCCTCTCTCAGGAAAAGGCTCGCAGGAACACAGGAATATGCACGACGTTATTGTGATATTTGCACTTGCACTTTGTAACACTTGTTATTAATACACTTTTGGATAAGTATTTGAATAACTTCACTTTGATTTCGTTTTCTTTTATTAAAATGTTCGAATTTCGGAAACGTATTCGGGTATGGGATTTTCGTATCCCACCGCTGCCACCAAAATGTTATACGAGAAAAGGGAATTGGTTTTTTAAAAAAAACTATAATTCCAAAACACTTAGAATATAATGAAATAGTAAAATTAATTATAAAATATTAATGAATTAGAAGACGGACACGAATTGAAAATAGGATGAATGACGATTGAGACTTGAGTTAGAACTGAGCTGCGCCTTCAAGTTGGCGTCCTATATATACTAATGAAATAGTCGCGTAAGTAGAATAGGGTCGCTTATTAGGCAGATCTCTATACTACTCAGGAGTATAAAAGTACGATCCTGGCAAACCTCTCTTGCTTACATACATACATTCTTTATTTACAAGCGACATGATAGTCCAGTGGGTAGAACACCCGTCCGAAAAACAGAAGGGCGTGAGTTCCAATCCTGGGACGGGCCTACACCAATTTGTCTTTTCTAAAGTCATATGTGTGGTTAATTTATCATGGTTGCTAACGGTGAGGGAAAACATCGTGAGGAAACCCACATGGCTGAGTTGTACTTAGTCATGTGACAGTGTATTCGTACAAAACGGCGATAGGCCTGCCCCCTATCACGTGAGTACACTGTCTAAGCAAAACGTGGGTACCTTCTCTGGAAACTAGATGGCGCTTGCCATGTGAGTTCAGGAGTATTGGTACCTCTGCCAACCTCTTCGGGGATAAACGGTGTGAACGTTTATGTTATGTTATGTATTCTTTATTTTACAATATTTTCTCCACTATCGGCTTCCAAGAGTGGCTGAGCTATCTCCGATTCTATGGCCACCCCTTTTTGAGATTTATAACCGTTAGTATATGTATGTATGCCTAGCTACCCAAATTGGACCTAATTTACACCTGAATATTATGCATCTCTTATTTATTATGTTAAGACGACTTACTGTTCTGTATAAAGTTTAACATAATTCTTACATGCATTATACTTACCTTACTATATACTCGCGATATTATTTCCAAAAAGAGGTTACCAAAGCCTTAAAATCAACTTCCACAGTCACTTTTGGAAATGGACGGGAAAAAAGATAGAAATATACAGGACATCGGTTGGGTTTCCATCCTTCAGTTGATACTTCACCAGGTTTTAGCGAGAGTATAGTATGCATACATCTCAACTTTACGTAAAGGTCATATACCCCCGAAGGATTTGTAGTGGTAGTTAATAAAACTTCTGACCTTTTTCTTACTTGTCTTTCAGAGTACCCAACCCACGTTGCTTGGACAATGAATTCCCTTGATAGGGGTCAGGCCTTTTACAAATATACTGTCACACGACTGAGTACTACTCACGTTCGTTTTTTTCCCATTCCTCACTATATTATTTCTCACCGATATCCAGCCAGAAAAAATGCATACATATACTCACGGCTATGAATCCCTAGCAGGGGTAGACAGTGCTTCGGAATATGAGATGCCTCAGCCACTTTTGGACGTCGAGTAGGGAAAAGATTGTAAAACAAAGGTTTTTTGTGATGGGTCTCCAACCACATCGCCCAACAATCACTTAAAAGATCCTGTATATAAAATCAAACAACATACAATTTAAGAATACTCATTGCTGAGATTCTAGAAGACACTAGAAGAGGCCCTTACCACTGAACAATCAAGGTTCAAGGTTTATTTAGTAAAATTAATGTGTTAAGGAAAACAATCGTGAGGAACACATGGCTAAGTTGTAATATAGTATTCGTACGAAACGGCGATAGACCGGCCAGCTATTATGTGAGTACACAATCCAAACAAAAATTGGGTGGTCTGAATACAAGGAGTGAATACTGTCATGTGATATAGTTCTACTATCCCTTCGGGGATAAAAGGCAGACATTTGACTCTTCAGTATAATAAATGGATTTAAGTATATATAATCCTAACTAAGTTAATTTCTTTCAGGACATAAAAATAAAGGATGATGCACAAACAATCAAAAGTTTATAACCAAGATTAAACCGACAATAAAATAGAATTGCGCTGCAAATCCGAGTCGCTCGTTGGTTTCCAGTTATAACGTAACTCGACGATGTGGTAATAAAATAGAGCAAAACTACATCACACAAGCGCTAAAACCGACAGCATTCTCTTTTCATTTGGCAATTTTGTGCTCTTATTGAATTAATAAACGCTGAATTGTGGTGTGGTCTGTGGAGGGTAGAGAGGGGAGCGGGGGAGAGGGGAGCGGGGGAGTCGGGAAACCAAGACTTCTTTTTGAAGACCGAGATGTCGGAATTATTCTTTGACACGCTTTTTCAACGTTTTTACTACATTATTGGTAGGATTGGAATTAAGAATGACAATGAATACAATAATTATAACTGAATAATTTCTTCTGAATATAATCAGAAGAAATTATATTCAGATATATTTGAGACACTTAACTAAGTAAAAGTTAAGTGTCTCGAACCACTTAACTTTTACTTTTTACTTATTCGAAAAAGACGAAACAAATAAAATTTATTAGGTTATTCATTATAAATTCGGTATCCTGATCAAATCTATTCTGCCATGTTAAACATTTGAGACTGATCTTACGTTACTCTAATATTCCTAAATGATCGACAGAAGTTTAGATTTTTAAATATTCAGTATTTGTATAATGAACTTGGTTGGCACCACAAAAATTAAATATATTATTACAAATACCCTAAGTACATACATAGTGCGCAGCTGTGTAGTTTCGGCTAGCTTTGTAGTGTCGGTTTAAAATAGCACTACCCCGTTTCTTTCCATGGGTGTTCGTAAGAGGCGGCTAAGGGTATTTGGGCATTTTAAGTGATTTTTGGGCGATGTGCTAGGTGACCCGCCAACAAAAACTGTTATTTTATTATCTCAAACTCAATTTCCAAACTTGGCTGAAGAATTTCTATTTCTGAAGCACTGGCTACCCGTTTTAAGGATTTATAGCCGTGAGTCTTTGTATGTATATGTTACTGTAAAAGCTCGAACTGCAGTAAATCCTAAGATATTCCAGTAAAACCTAAGATTTACCAATTCCTAATGGTAAATGTCCCAAAAGATTTGCGATTCGAACTTTTACTACCATTCCGTTGGTAAATCTTAGGATTTACATTAATATAGTATAGTTAATTAATATAATATAGTGTTCTATGCCCTGCCAATATAATTAGCGAAGAAAACAATTGATGACATATGGAGTCTTTGTTTTAATGCCTCCTATTGACTTACAGATCAAACTTGGAATTGTGAATATTTCACAAAGACAAAGTAAAATATATTTTATTGAAACCATCACCTATCCTTGGCCATTGGGCCTAGATTGGTTACCAATTATAAAAATACCTGAACCTTGATCCAACAAATATCGTGAGACGATACTTTTATATAATCATAAATTATCTTGCTCTTTAGAAATTCAGATAATATCTCTATAGCAAGGTAAGTGAAAAATAAGCATTCTTTCAGAGAAAAAACTAGCTGTCATGAGGGTTGAAAAATAAGTTTGTTTACTTGGATCTTCTGAATTAACGTGTTTTAACCGGCTTTAAGAAAATTCAACTTACTTATATTGTTGTTTGTGTTTTGGGTCATCATTTTATATCGCGTAGCAACATAGATTTAAAAAACGCTTAATTTAATCAATTAGGCAAATAATTTTTTTTGAAACTAGCGCGACTAGTGAATCTGGTGTCGTTTTTTTTTTATTTGCCTTATTGATTAGTAATAATCCCCACATAAAATTTACATACAAAACAAAGCCTTAGTAATTTTAAATGTATGGGTAGCAAGTAACCTATGTTGTGTTGTATGCTGACATTCAGCTTATCAATTTACCATGACAGTTTTTTTTTCAAGACAACGGTGGTGTGTTTCTAAATAAAAATATAAAATCAACATATAACTCATCAGAATATCTAATTTAGCTGTAGCCAAGGCCCAATAATAGCCAGATTTCGGAACTAATGACTGCTAGGTCGATTTCGTAACTAGAGTAACATAAATCTATTCTAATTTGTGATGCAGCCTTCCATCTAAATACATCGCACTGAAGCGACTATATTGAACCTACTTTATTCCATAAATGATTTTTAGCGCCACAGTTAGCTAACTCTACTTCATACACGTGTTATAATTATGATAATTTGACAAATGTTCTGCTATATACTATAACAGAGGAAAGAAAAGAAGAGTTGGCACTTAATTATATTTTATAAAGAAAGGAGTCATTACTTACAGAGACAATATTATTATTAGTTTAAAGTTTTATAAGTTTAACTGACCGGAAGGTTTTGTTTTCTGCAGGTATCGAAAAATTGATCTTTCCTTAATTGATTACTATGAGAAAAGATTTTTAAGCCGTTTCTTTGTTTAACAAACATCAATAATTTAACAAGTATGATATTTAAAATTACTGACGACATGCGTTTGGCGATGGATAAAGGACTGCTGACTATCCTAGTATTGCTGGATTTCAGTAGTCCATTCAACACAGTTGACTTCGAAATATTACTAGCTTTACTTCGTTCTCTTAACATATCTCCAACAATGGTTGACTGGTTTCGTTATCTACTAGGACGACGGCAGCGCATTCGCATCGAGGAATCTAACTCTCCCTGGTACGAGTTAACTGCCGGTGTTTCACAAGGTGTTGTGTTGTCTCCTCTTTTATTTGCTATATTTATTAATAGTATTTCTCTTCAGCTTACTTCTTCTTACCACTTTTATGCAGATGATCTTCAGATTTACACACAGGCTAATTTTTACGTCCATAAACTTGATTAATTTTTACTTGGAGTGGATTTTAAAATGGAGTGAAGCATATGGACTAAAGTGAATCCAAATAAGACGCAGCTAATTATAGTCAGTAGTTCTCAAATTCTTTCTAGGATCGACTATAAGTCACTACAGCCTATATTATTTGACGGAACATCAATTCCTGTTAGCCCTACTGCAAAAAACCTAGGGATAATGATAGACAGCACCTTGTCTTGGCTGCCAAAATTAGAAATGAGTACCCGAAAGCTGTTCGCTTCAGCGGGATCCCTCAGAAGATTGCGTAATTTTCTTTCTACTGCTACTAAAACTGCGTTAGCTCAATCACTTCTCTTGCCCCTTCTTGACTATGCTGATACCTGCATAATAAATAATAAGCATAAACGTTCACGCCGAATATCCCCGAAGGGGTTGGCAGAGGTACCAATACTTCTGAACATCACGTGACTTTGTCACCTGGTGTTCAGAGTACCCACGTTTTGCATGGACAGTGTACTCACGTGACAGGGGGCAGGCCTATCGCCGTTTTGTACGAATACACTGTTACATGACTAAGTACAACTCAGCCATGTGGGTTTCCTCACGATGTTTTCCCTCACCGTTAACAACCATGATAAATTAACCACAGATATGTCTTTAGAAAAGACAAATTGGTGTAGGCCCGACCCAGGATTTGAACGCTAGTCGTTTGCAACTTTATATAAGTATCATTTATCTTGTGTCAGCAAACGTTTTTGATAGGATACTCAAGATTCAGAGGGAGATGTACAAATATTTCTGAACATCTCGTGACATTGTCTGCTGGTGTTCAAAGTATCCACGTTTTGGTTGGACTGTGCATGTGATAGAGGATAATCCTAACAGTATGTTATTTTGTTTAGATACTATTTTGTTTATCCACTTCTAGGACCGTGACAGCTCAATGGGTAAAACACTCGCTTTTCATGTAGACTGGCGTGGCTATAGATCTCGGATCGGGTCTACTACAATCGTCTTTTCTAAAGTTATATGTGTGGTTAATTCATCATGGTTGAGAACGGTGAGGGAAAACAGCTGGAGAAAACTCCCATGGCTAAGTTGTACCAACTTAGTCATTTAACAGTGTATTCGTACAAAACGGCTATAGACCTGCCCCCTATCTAGTCAGTACACTATCTAAGCGAAACATAGGTTCTCTAAATAGCAGGAGAGATTGCCATGTGAAGTTCAGAAGTATTTGAAACTCTGCAGACAGCTTTGGAAATCTACAGCGTGGAAGTTTGAGCCTTTGAGTTGAGACAATTGTACGATCCTTATTTATCCATACTTTTGGGGACAAATCTAGAAAAACACTAACAATTTAGTAATGTACAAGAAAAACCGGAACTGTGTTGTATAACGCTTCATTTCTACCATCTTTTCCTCACCCAACTTTCCAAAAGTTGCTGAAGAATTTTTAATTCTTTAGCCCTGGCTGCCCCTTCTAGGGATTTATAGCCGTGAGCATATGTATGTCTGAAAACCTGTACTAATTACACAAACATTGCTGTTAGTAAATACTAACTAAAAAAACTATATTAGACTGAATACTGAGTATATAAACAAACTAATTTAACCTCAGACATATTTCGTTGGTAAATATAATCTTCAACAAGATATATTTACTCAAGTATCATGATGAGAAATGTTATTAAAATATCCCATTTCGACGTTAAATAAATAACATTCCTCAAAATTGTAATAATTAACCTACGAGCATACTCACGCCGCAAATGTCAAAAAAACATTAATTAGGGCTAGTTTTTTTTTAAATACTTAGGAATTTTTGAACGTTGTGTAAAGTATATATTTAAAAATGAAGAAAGTTTTGGTAATCGATTCTTAGCCACATCACCCAACCATCACTTTATCAGCACCAGACAACACTACACTAGACTAACCCTTTACTACACAGCTATAAAAAACCGTCTAAATAACTCCTAAAAAACGCATAGCTTTTCAAAATGTATCTCATTAAAATTGCACAAACATTTGTGTAAATAAAGCTTCGAGGAAATTCAGAAATAGAGCGCTTTTATTAGGTTTGCTTTGGTTCGAGACACTCGCCTCAGAAATCCGTCATTCGGGTGTGCCCCTCTTAAACCTTTGAATTACGAAATCTTTGCTACTTTAAGTCATTCGCCTTTCGACTTCCATCTCTCGGATTCCCCGGATGGATTCAATAAAGTTGGAAAGGAAATCCAACTTGATTTTCATTAAAACATTTTCCATTTAAAATTAATGATTTCCATTAATCTTTCATGGCTTAGTGGATGGAGATATTGATTACGGTTCGGATCTAGGTTAGAGTGTTGAATGCAAGTGGCAAAATATATCTTGTAAGAATTTGTAGTGTGAGTAGTAATACATACATACATACATAAACTCACGGCTATATTTCCCTAGAAGGGGTAAACAGAGCTAAGGAATTATAAATTCCTCAGCCACTTTTGGAAGTTGAGTGGGGAAAAGCTTCCTATCACGTGAGTACACTTTCGAAGCAAAACGTGGGTACTTTGAACACTAGGTGACAATGTCACGTGATGTTTAGAAGTATTTGTACCTCTGCCAACCCTTTGGGAGATATACGACATGAACGCTTAAGTCTTGACACTCGAATTAAATTTCTGTAATTATAACAATGATAATATAACAATGTGTAGATAGATAAATTATTTATTGTTTCCTTTTATATCGTTTTATCACAACGTATATAGCAAAACAAATAAAAAAAATTGCTGCAATCGGATACTCCTTTATTAATCTACAAAAACACGGGTTTGAATATAACATACATCAACAAACACCTACCTTGGTTAATGATGTAAATCATTAGAGGACGAATGCGACCGGAAACCAAAAAGGGCTCGATTAACTGATACCTATGGGGAATTAGGGCTGTATTTAGGATCGTATATCCCTTCTTATATCCTCACCTTCAGTATCCTACCGGTTAGATCATTAGGCTTAATTGTTTCTCGTGCAATTCCCGGGGACTGCACGATATTCCAGTTATTTATCAGACTAACGGCACGAATACTAAAATTTTCGTGCGGTTTCCCAAAATGGGACAATTTCGTGGCCCGAAGTTCATTTCAGGGATTTATTAAAACGACTCATAATTATTCAAAGGGACAGTCGTACAAAACGGAACGTATAAACACGTAATTATAATCTACACATTTATAGTGATGTATATAGTGTCTAGTTGAATAGCTTGCAAGTTTGATCGGATGCACACTGCAGACGGTGAGGGGTAAGTAACTCATTACTGTTCCCACTAACTTCCTTTAAGTTACAATATTTTCACTTGCAACCCTTCTGGGTTCCTTTAAAGGTGCGTAGAAATAAATCCGTTATATGTTTCAGAAAAAAATAATACTTATGCTTATAAATTATAAAAATAAAGTGCAAATTATAATTGCCATTGTCTTATCAACTTAAAGATTACAGCTACACTTCCTGTAGTCATCGGTTTTCACTAATTTTATCCAGTTTGGAAAGCCCATACTCTCTCTGTTGCGTCGCCCATTACTTAAACGAATCTAAATGTTATTTTCTTCTTATATGGCGACATTAAGTTTTTTACTTTGAGTTTTACAAACAAACATTGTTTTTATACGTATTTTCTTGATAAAAAAAAACATACGTACATAATCACGGCTATAAATCCCTAAAAAGTGGCCTAAAAAGCTTCAGTATTAAAATTTGTCAGCCATTTTTGAGTTAGAACTTGAGAAGGGAAAATATAGTAAAATAAATGTTGTTGGTAATGGGTCTCCCACCGCATCACCCAAAAATTACCTAAGGGCCCCATACCCTAAGTCTCCTCTAATGGATACTTACGGGAAGAAATGGGGTTGTGCTATTCTAAGCCGTACCGCACAGCAAATTACATGTTTTAAATTCAATCACTCATAATGATCTCCAAGTAACGCCTAGTTGAACTTTGTCTATAATCGTTTAGCATTTCTTATTTATGATTCACACTGAAAGAGGTGCCGTGTTTGATGTTGCGCAAAGTGCGAATAAGTGAATACGGACACAATACACTGATCAAGTTAACACTAACTCACGGCTATAAATCCCTAGAAGGGGTAGCCAGAGCTAAGGAATTAGAAATTCCTCAGCCACTTTTGGAAAGTTGAGTGGGGAAAAGATGGTGAAATAAAGGTTGTTGGTGATGGGTCTCCAACCGCATCGCCCAAAAATCCCTTAAAAGCCCCAATACCGTTAGTCGCCTCTTACGTACACCCACCGGAAGAAATGGGGAAGTGCTATTCTAAGCCGACACTACACTACACAGAAATTTGTTTCGGATACTAACTCAACGAAACATTTAATTCTTAGTTGAATGTTAAATAATTAAGTGGGATTTTCACATTAATATTTCTTTTAAAAGCCTTAACATTTATCAACTTTGTTTATGGTGAGGGATAACTTTTTGAAGGAATCCACAAGGCTGAAATTTAAGGTCACCGCGTATTCGGTAACAGCAGTGATAGTCCCCTCCCATCCTGTTTTCGTTGATAAATTTTTAAGACTCAAGACTAAAACGTTCACGCTCCAAATCCCCAAAGGGGTGGAAGAGGTACTAATATTTCTGAACATCACGTGACTTGTCACCTGATGTTCGGAGTATCAACGTTTTGCTTGCACAGTGTACTCACGTGATAGAGGGCAAGCTTATCGCCAATTTGAACGAATACACTATCACATGACTAAGTTGCAACTTAGCCTAATGGGTTGCTTCACGTTGTCTTCCCTCACCGTTAACAACCATGATAAATTAACGACACATGTGACTTGATAAACGATAGTTATTATATTGCTTTTATTTATATTCTATTACTATTATATTTGTGGCGACCGCTAGACGGCGAACTCACCCGCATACTAGCAGCGTCATAAAAAATCGTACATCGCGGTATCGAAATGTTTCTCTAGCTAAACATAAATACAAATTCTAAGTTGGTATACAGTAGGGGTGTACTGGCCAGTATATCTTTGCTGTTCCTACATATTCCTTTTCTCTATTTACTCTTTACGGGACATAAAAGGCTTAACGTTTTGTCAGCATCCTTAAAATTTCCTAGAGTTCAGCTTCACGCTAATGTAAACGTTCAAGATATGAAATAAGATATGGGACCTTATCGGCCAGTTCAAATCGTCGAGGAGATTAAAAGGGCTCTAAGTTGTGAACCGCCTGCAAGTGAAGTGCCGGGCCGCGACGACCGAGCCATGTTGAAGTATATTAAATGTCAAGATGAACTGCTGATCTTGTCTGTTTAATTCCTTACCTTCAGACAGCGAGCAACAAAATATAATAGAAAAACTTCTCTGTTTATGTCCCTGACAGATGCAGCTCGAGCTTTGTAAAGACGTTTTGAGGTTTGGAAAGCAAGTAGTATATGAAATGATACTTTAAATTCAAAGCTATGCGTTTATTTTTCAACATATTATTACTCACTTTTATTACTACAATTTTTTTTTTATGAAAACTATAGCGAATAATATACAAAAAGTCACAGTTTCAAGTGATAAATGGATTTACATAGCTAAATACAATATATTTTTAATAAGAGTCAGTTGAAAAAAACTGCATAGACTTGACATCTATAAAACTATATATAACACTACGTATGAAATATAAGACTTTATACTGATTCGTCGCATCGTATAGTTCCGGACGACATGTTATTATAAAAACGCACCTTTGTGATTCTGCTTTTAATCACATAAGTTTTGTTGTTCCATACATTTAGAAAGCCAACAATTATAATAAGTGGAACGTTATGAAATAATTGAAGAGCTAAGAGAAAACCTTGCTATGAATGAATTGCTTTAAGTTGATAACAGGAAATAGTGAACGCAATACAAAGTCGAAAACCAGCGGGAAATTCTCACGTTTCGCATTGACAGTTTCGAATCAAGTTTGCAGAATGGCTGGCTTAGCGGGCTTTGCTACCACTGATGCTATTTAATTGTTCCATTCCATTATTATTAGCTAGGTTTCATCCAGACAGAATTAACCGTCCGCATTAAAGTTGAGTTGAGTTTTATCACTTCTATATATATTATGGTAGATATTAAATACCGTCTTGAGCGTAATGTGCGCATTAAAGTTTTTTTTTCTATAATTACCTAAAAGTTTACGAATTGGTATAAGAATGTTTTTGTTTCGCAATAGCTCTTTTTAAGTTATCTTATCTGAAAGATCTTCACTAGAAAAAAACTGAATAACATGGAGGCAAATAAATTACCTGAATTTTACCAATTAAATGAAGGAAATAAATGATCCTAAAAAGGTAACACAATTGTTAGCTAATACTTTCAAACCCGATAGCAAAATTTCAAATATAGAACCTGCATTGAGTGCTCTTGAAATACTAAAAGAATCTTTTAAAGAGCCTGTTAAGAATACATTATTTTTTAGTAAAATACGTCACAAAGAAGTCTTTGATATTCTCAATAAAATAAAAGCCAAAAAGTCTACTGGCTATGACGACCTGCCTATTTCGTTATTAAAAGATAATAAAGATTTGCTCGCCTTGCCATTATCTAATTTATTTAACAAATGCGTAGAGGAAGGAGTTTTTCCGGAGCAGTTGAAAATTGCGAAAGTAATACCCATATTTAAAAAAGGATCAAAAAAAGATCCCAACAACTATAGACCAATTTCTCTTCTACCGGTACTGTCAAAAATCTTTGAAAGAATTATTAAATCTCGCCTTCTTTCACATCTGACAGATAACAAAATTTTGAACGAGCGGCAGTTCGGATATCGTTGTGGTATGGGAACATCTGAAGCCATTACTACGATGGTGGAAGGAATAGTGACAAATTTAAATTCAAAAAGACGCGTAATTAGTTTATTCATAGATTTGACTTCGGCTTTTGACTTAGTTGATCATGAGATTGCTCTGTTGAAACTGGAATTTTACGGCATAACAGGCAATGTATTAGAACTCTTTAAAAGTTATTTGAATAATAGGTATCAATATGTAGAACTTAAAAATAATAATTATAATGAGCTAGTGACATATAAATCTAAAATAATGAAATTAAATCGGGGCGTTCCCCAAGGATCAATTCTAGGACCAATATTATTTATTATTTATATTAATGACATTTTCCAATATATGACGGATAGAGTTAATGACGTAAGTATAGTTGCATATGCGGATGATACCAATGCCATTGTACATGGAAAAAATATAGAAGATGTAACCGACAAAACCAATAAAACTCTTGACCTATTTCACAAGTGGTTTAGTAGCAACAATTTAAAAATAAATTCCATGAAATCGTATGCAATGTTATTTCGACATACATCAAAAAACACAGAAAATGTAGAGCTCTTCTTAGATACTAACAAAATTGCAGTTGTACAGGACATTAAATTTTTAGGTGTAATGATAGACTGTTACCTAAATTGGAAGCCTGAATTGAGTTCTTTGGAAGCAAATCTTAGCAGTGCATGTTATGCGATTAGAAGTTTAAGAGATGTCCTTACTCGAGATCAATTAACCAGTGTATATTATAGTTTGGTAGAATCTAGGATTAGATATAGTGTGAAATTTTGGGGTAATAGTTATTCTTATAATATAAAGAAGGCTCTTATATGCCAAAAACGGGCTATAAGAATAATTGTGAATATTCCTCCTTGGGAGTCTTGCAGGGAACACTTTAAAATGCTCAAAATTCTTACTGTTCCCAGTCTGTATGTTTTAGTTCTGCTAACTGATTTATTTAAAAACCTGAGCAAAATAGAAACAGAGGAGGAGAGCCATAAACGTCTCCAATCAAGACGAAAGGATTTAAAAGTCGATTTATGTACTCCAAGACTGGAAGTTGCAACCCACGTTGCCAGTCACCAGGCAGTTAAACTTTTTAATAAATTGCCCGTAGAGATGAAAGCTATCACAGTTAAAAAAATGTTTAAAGTCGAATTAAAAGCGTTCCTTTTAAAAAAATGCTGCTATTCGCTAGACGAAATTTTTGCTGACTAACGATTGTAGTAATCAATTTTAATGTTTTTTTTTTTTTTTAAGATATATTCGTTACTTTTTTACTTTATTTTGACATTTAATATTTTTACTTAATTGATTTGACATGATAATTATTAATATTTTGACATGTATTTAATTCATAAAATAATTTTGACTTAGCTATGATTTATATTAATGTTTAAATTTGTAAAATAACTGTATATTCTTTTTGTAATTTATTATTAATTTTAAGTATTTTTTAATGTTTTTTTATAAATTCGACACAATGTATATTGTAATGAATAATAATAATAAATAAATAAATTCAAATACCATTCGTCAGTTAGGAAACACCGTAAATGCCACAGTGTCTTAATAACCTAGTACAACCCCACAAAAAGAAACTGGTTTATTCTGTTCTAATCTAACAACTACTCTTTAAAATATAGAGTGAAGAGGCGATAATGAGACATTCAGTAAAAAAAATTACCATTTTTCTGTTCTAATTTGTGATTGTTATCATCAACTCGTACATTAAAAACAAGAACTTCAGTTGATCCCGAAAACAAAATTGCTATAGCCAATATATGGATTCAAAATAAACTCTCATTTTGATCTTTGTATAATAGGAGTCTATAATAAGCAGCGATCATCATTCAAGAACGACGGGACGTAGTTTACTGGTTAATAACCCAATAAGAAGATCAGAAGAATATTAGTTTAAAAAAATAAGACTAGTAATTTGCACAGTAATTGAGCGTACAAATAGGTACCCATAAATACTTAAATATCCACACAACAAAAACTTTTTGCTCGTGATACTAAGTTTTTATGTATTTCAAATAATAAAAAAACAATTCTGCTATGTTAAAAAGATAAACGGAATGCAAAATATGGGAAGTTCCACATAACTCTGCTTGAAAAATAATCTACAATATTACTTGCACCAATAACAGCTAAACTTGTGACTATATGATAACCTGGTATATGCTAAAAGTTGGTAACATTTGCAATTTTCAAGTTAAGCTGCTTAAACTCAACTATCTGGCGCAGACCTCACTACTTACACTGATGAGTCTAGAAGTTACTTACATTTTCCTAAATATATATAAAAAGTTTCTGACTTGATAAATTCGTAAACTGAGTCAAACGCGCCATAAGTTTTGTAAAAGTTTCGAAGTTGTTATCCTACTAGTTTCTTTATGACGCTATCCCGTTAATCTATTATTAGCATGGCCAAAACAAGGACGAAAACAAGAAAACATACAAGAATTAGTTACTCAGTGGAATCAATGGCATAACAAGAACAAATCCTAAAATAATTCAAATAGACTCTGTCTAAAAGTTTTGACAAATTCAGCATTAATTGAATAATTGAGTACTTGGTACATGTATTTGGATACATACGGTACTAAAAAGGAGTAGCCAGAGCTTCAGAGCTTGATACTCCTCAGCCACATTTGGAAGTTCATAGGGGACATGATGATGAAAACAAGGTATCGTTGGTGATGGGTCTCCAACCTCATCGCCCAAAAACCACTTAAAAAGCCCCATACCCTTGGTCGCCTCTTACGACACCCGGGGATAGAAAGGGGTAGTGTCATTCTAAGCCGGCACTACACGGCAATATCATTATTTATTTGGATAATAAGTCAAATCATAATTTTGTGAGGCAGAATACGAGCAAGAGATGATGATTCAGATTTAATTTTCATCCGTCTTCTAAAGCGGTGACTTCTGATCCGGTCTCATTTTATAATACATTATCATTAAATTGTTTTTTTACGAGAATAGTCTCATGTATACTTTGCTAAGTAATATATACGGTGGTGCTCCTTTTGTTTAAGTTCTTCGTTTAAATTGAGAATTATTCCGGAACGATAACAATTACCTAACTCTGATTCCTATTTTTAATTTTCAAAAACATATTTTTATTACTAAAAATAGTCTTAAGTCTTCTTACTAACCATTGTATGTAGTATGTTATGTACCTTGTTGTGCGAAATAAAGAATATTATTATTATTATATTTATAACTATACTATGTGGGTGGTTATCTTAGTAGAGAACGACCTCGGAGGACACATTTCGACCAAACAGCAAGTGTGCTCAAAAAGGCAGGCGTTCGAACTATGAAGAATAAAAGAGCATGTATGAGAAGATTGATGGATATAAACGAAGCTAGAGAGGTTGGTCAGGATCGTACAAAGCAGCGATCGATAGTCTCTGCCTACCCCAATGGGAACTAATGGCGTGAGTATATGTATGTATGTAACTATACTAGCGAGGGCCAATATGTCTGTATCAATACAAACACATACTCGTATAAGTATTGATCTAACCATAAGAAAAATATGAATAAAATGCCTTCAGGAGGTCCTTTTTTCAAATAAAATATTGCTTAAGCTGCCTGAACAGAAAAATAAATCTATACTATAATAAGACTGTACCGAGGACAAAACTGTACATTGAAGAAAAAAAATTAATAACCGTTGGAATATGTTTAATTTTTGATACTGAAGCCAAACTTGCGCTTTTTGAAAAAAATGTCTGTCTGTATGTCCGGTCATCACGTTAATTCTACTAGACGGATCTTGATCAAATTTGGTATGAATGTAGCTTATACACCTGGCCAGCATATAGGATATCATTTAAGCCGAATTTCACAAGGGTTCCTACAGGAACATAAAAACATAACTTTTATATGGCTCCCCATATTTACACGATTCATTTTTTCATCGAACGACTTTATCAGACTCTTCATTGATAGTATTTTTGGAAAAAATAAGGGTTTCATCCATTTTCATCAAAATAAATGTCCATTTAATTGTTTGTCAATAGTATGACTCCTAAATATATAGCTTATCAAAATTTTGAAGTCAACACTAACGTCTTCGTGGCGTAGCGGTATACCGTTCGGTTAATACTAATCTTTTTGCGTTTTTTTTTTGCTTTTGTTTTAGTTTAGAATAATAGGAAGCACTATTCCTTATCTTTCACATTCAACTATGCAAATATGTATGAATAAATATAATTGAAAGTATATTGTATGAATTTTACGTATTCATTTGGTAGGTTTGAGAAAATGTTTGTATGCTGTATAGATGAGATACAGAGATATATTTATTATTATAATAGATGAGAACTTTTATTTTTTAAACATTTTTAAACTAATATTCTCATAGATATATTGTGCTATACTTAGGTATAAATTAATATTCTGTTTAAGCCTCAGAATGCATAGTTAGTAAATAATAGCACATATCTCAATTTTAATTTAATACCGCCATCTATTGACCGATAACTGATTGGCTGCAATCTCTCACACATCACCAACATTCATTGTAGGGGGCAGCACCGGGTCGCCAAACTGCTACCATACTTACTAAAGATATTCTCATTTTTGAACATAGAAACTTGGTACAAAATGGTTTGTTTCATGATTCTTATGAACAATTAAAAAGGTTTTTTGGAACTCACCCCCTAAGGGATCGAAATATAGTATACAGATTTTTGATCTATAAATATATTGTATCTAGAAATTTGAAACTTGATGCGATTGACTGATATAACCACTACAAAAAGGAATATATAAAATTCATCCATCAATCAATCATGAGTATATACTAACGGCTATAAATCCCAAAAAAAGGTAGCCACAGCTTCAGAAATAGTAACTCTTTATCCACTTTTGGAAGTTGAATGGGGAAAAGGTAGTCAAATGGGTCTCCAACTGCATCGCGCAATAATCACTTAAAAAGCCTCAATGTTCTTTATATCTATTACAACGCCCACGGGAATAAAAATATAAAAAAACAGAAGTGAAGATAGTGTTTTGGTATATTGGATGTAAACCGGATACAAAAAATGTAGTCCACGCGGATGTAGTCGCGGGCAAAAAGCTAGTCATGAATATGTGAACTCCGTATTCTCAAGAGCTTTGGCTATTTGGATCTTGGTATTTAAGAATATTACGATGCACAAGAAAACGTATTTATAATACTACTAATGCGTACTAATACTCTAATTATATTTCTTTGTTTTTAGTATCTACCTACATCCCTCTTGTAAAATTGCATGTGCCCAACAGGATCCATATTTATTACGTGATTACAACAACTATTTGTACACTTATGGTATGCAATAAAAGTTTGAGTTTACTTTCATAGACCGGTTAGAAATTTTAAACGGGTTAAGATTCAATATTAGAATTATCATCCCCAGAATACCTGCGATTGAATCCTCTTCGCAAAATCAGGGTTCCGTTTATTTGGGCGTGAAATACATCATACCAAGATCTGTAATTGAATTGATAACTGATATGAGAATATTCGGTTTCTGATATTAATTTAACATTTAAATATTGCTTCTTGAGATAAGATTTATGGATAACTAAATACAGCTATCTTTATACATACATATTCATAAAAAGGGCAGACAGAGATTTAGAATTAGAAATTCCTAAGCCATGTTCAGAAGTTGAGCTGGAAAAAGATGTTTTTTTTCCTTCTATCAATATGTTGGTATTACCTCTTTTTTATAATTGTATTAACTTCGTGCATCTATAATCTTAATGATGTATTTAATTTTTAGTAAAAACCAAAACTATGGTTTTTGAGAGGGAGGAGAATGTGGAACAAGTGAAAGAGTTTGTATATTTGAGAAGTTTTTTTACTACGGATGGAAAGTGTGATAAAGATATCGAGAGAATAGTGCAAAAGGGTAATGCGGTAAATGAAGCACTGGATAGTCTAATGTCTAGTCAATCAGTGTCCGACAAAGCCCGAATGGCTGTGCATGATGCTGTTCTGGTTCCTACGCTTATGTATGGCAGTGAATGTTGGGTGCGGCAGAAGAAACATGAAAGCTGAATACGGTAGAAATGATGTCCCTCAGAAAATTTTGTAATGTAAGGTTATGTGATCGTGTGAGGAATTATGTTATTCGTGAAAGGTGTGGTGTAAAATATGATATTGTTAGAAAGATAGAAAAAGGAATGTTGAGATGGTTTGGGCAAATAGAGAGGATAGATGACAGTAAATTGGTGAAAGAGATTTATAGAGCCAATATGGAACGAAGCCAGAGAGGTTTGCCAGGATCGTACAAAGTGGCGATCGATAGTCTCTGCATACCTCAATGGGAGCTGATGCCATGAGAATATGTATGTATGTCTATTTTTAGTTAACTTTGTTACATTTTTTTTGGTACTTATGGCCACAGCAACGGTATTCTTATAGAATTTGATTTAATAAGGTATTATATATTATTACGATTAATAATGTATTTATAGATATAAATACATTAATAAATTTATTTGCTACTAGTGGATTGTCCCAGCTTTGCACGGGTAGCGTTGTTTTTTAAATATCTGAGGTTTCTTTCTTTAGTCACTGCTCAAGCATTGTGAAATTCAGCGCAATTTTTTCAATTTATTAAATTTAAAGCACTCCCTAAACAGTGTAGTTTGGTGATTTTTAATGCGCTTTAATGAACGGTTCAGTATTTCCGTTTAATAGCAAATTTTGGAATAAAACGCTATGAAGTATTTATAACAATCTAAAAAATATATCATTACGTGTTGTAGGATGCAACTACTGGCGTCATCTAGTATGTTATATGTAAATGAGTAACGATTCGGTTTTGGTCACGGGCGCGATGGCTTATTTTATGTATAATTTCGGTGTTTCTCTACCGATTTCTATGATTCTTTTTTTATTGAATAGGTAATAATGTTACCTTTTTTAAATTAGGGATGAGTGAGAGTTTTACAAACGTAAGAGTAAACAAATATAATCAGAATGTTCCGAACTGCTAAGCTATCAGGAATTACACGTGTTATTGTGAGTCAACCGTAAAAGATAGACATAAACTGTTGAGGATTTTTTTTTAGATAATTTTATGAAGTATATTTCCGTCATACATGATTTCTATGTAAGTTTAACCATTAAGGCTGCACACGCGACGGAAGCTTAAAAAATGTAGTAACTTCTCCCGTTTTCCCAAAATTTCCCAAAATTCCCCTTTACTACTCTGCTGAAAAGTGTACAAAAACCTGCCCAGGAGTATGGAAAATAATTGTATCAAGTTTCGTTAAAATCCGTCGCGTAGTTTTTGTTTCCATAAGGAACATACAAACCGACAGACAGACAGACAGACAAACAGACAAAAATTTTACTGATTGCATTTTTGGCATCAGTATCGATCCCTTATCACCACCTGATAGTTATTTTGAAAATATATTTCATGTACAGAATTAACCTCTCTACAGATTTATTATAAGTATAGATTATGTGTGACATATACTTTTGCATAAGTATACTTTAAGATGCATTACCATTGAAATGAGTGGTTCTAAAATGACATTATTATGATTACTTTACATTCCTATACCTATGTTGTTGTCGTCGCCGGCCGGAAGTCGCCGCAACTTCCCTGGCCGCACTCCAGCTCAGTCCCGTCGCTCGCAGCTCGCTCTCCACGCTCCGGCGCCAAGTGTGTACGGGACGGCCGCTGGCTCGCGCCCCGTCCGGTGGTTTCCACTCGAAAGCGATGCTGGCGTTTGTGGTCCCTCTTCGAAATGTGTGCCCCATCCACCTCCATTTTCTCAGTGCGATGTCAGTCACAACTGGAGTCTGCTGGCATTGGTTCCACAGGTCCACGTTCCGGATTGTCATTGGCCAGTAAATGCGGAGGATTGACCTCGGGGACTTGTTGACGAAGACTTGGAGCTTATTCGTCAGCCCCTATACCTATACTCGTGGCTATAATCACCAATTAGGGTAGCTAGAGCTTGAAAATCAAGAGTTGTCAGTCGTTTTTGAAAATAGAGACGCGAAAAATATTGTCAAGTAAAGGATGTCGGGTCTCCTGACGCAGCGACAAACTACCACTGTAAGTCCGGTATCTTTTAGTACAACACGGGAAGACAGGGCAGTTACTCTCAGCTATTCTAAGGGCACATACTACACGGCATAGTTAATTGGTTTGGTTTTATAATAAATGTGATTCTTTGGTTTGGTTTCAGCAGGGCAGAGCTCTCCAGTGGATTTTCACTTTTCCCATCCGTGTTTGTTCACAAAATGTATGGTATTTGATCCAAATGGAGTGTGAAAAATAGCTTAGTTCTGTTAAATATTAGTGATTTGCCTCAGCTTTGCACGGATAGTGTTACACTTAAGGCTAAAGAAAGGTCTTAAGTGTAACACTATATTTTGAGGGGTCAGCAGTGACAAGTATAAAAGAGCATGTATGAGATGAATAATAAATGTAAGGGAAGCACGAGAGATTTGTAAAATCGTACAAAGTGGCGATCAATAGTCTCTAGCTACCTCAATGGGAATAATGCACTTTAGTATAGTAAGTGTTACACTATCACCGCTGACCTACTAATGTCTTAATTTTATATACCCTATGTTTCTGCTAAAACCTTAGCTATCTAAATATAGAGTGCAAGTAAGGTTTACTGACTAATGTAAATAGACGAAAAGGTTAATTTGGTAAATCTATTAAAGAAGCCGTCACCACAAAACTAAGAGCTGTTTGTTTGTTGACCAATTTTATCCTAAAATGCGACTTGATAATGAAACGGATGGGCGTGTTAAATAGTGGCGTATGACATTATAAAAAAGATAATAAAATACCCAAATCACGATAAAGGAATCGTATGTATGTATACCACACACAAAACAAGCAACTCGATGTTAATTACCGATACGCGATTCTGATAATGCAATCATGACTTTGGAATTATGAGTATGATAAATATACTTCTTTTCCTAACAGCTCATATACTATGTATGTCCTCACATAGAGTTTCGAGCCTATCCAGATTAAGGTGATTTGGCAATATCAAACTGACTAATAGTAATAATAGCCGGTACCAATGGCTTAACATGCCCTCCAAATTGTGGAATCATCTTACTTTTAGGACAATCAGGTGATCATTTTAGATTAAAAATTGTTCCAAACTATCACTTAGATTAGCACTTAACCTTAAATTAAGACAATTGCCCCCGCTCCACTAGGCACTTCAATGTAAACCGCGGCTATGGCTAAAGAGAAAGAGCCTCTATCATGCAAAGTTCCCAGATTACATTACCCGAATTACATTACCAGAATATAATGCCTTCAACCCATATCCCGATTCTGGCTCACAGCAAGCCAGAAGACGAGTCCGCTCTACTAAGTCAAGAGCGTATTTGATATGTTTGAACTTGAAGGCAGAGCGGCTCATCCCATGACCTCTGAGATAACAAATTAATAGAGATCCAACTGTATCCAACCATGCCCATTTTGCTTCTGAAAGACGTTTGATCTTAGACAAACCCACCATTTTGTCAGTGATGAGTGAGAATAATTCAGTGATTCCAAAACCAGTCTGCAAAAAGGCAGGCCAGGCTATAATTGATCATAGCTACTAAGTCGAATAGGGAGATTGTCTGATTGTCTAGCATTCAAGAGCGTGTGGTCAATAATTAATTGTATGTTTTATTCTGACACTTATCTCAGATTCTAATATCAAGTTCCGAAAGAACTGCAATTTCCTCAATATGCTACTTCTCGGAACTTCTACTTCTGCTAAACTTCTCGGAGGAAATGTAAATTTTAGGCTGAAATATATTTTAGAGTTATAACTTATAAAAAATATTGTTTCCTGCCAACTCATGTTCTTTTAAAATGCAAATCAATGCTATTCAAAGCAGACACTAAACAACTACTTTATCTGATCGGTAATTTACTGTCCAAGAGATAGCTGGATTAAAGGCATCTCTTTTGAGCGATCATATAACATAATTAGCTTTAAAAAAACGAAACCGTCTTACAACACAACTTCCTCCAACTGTTTAAAGTTGTATGATGCTGATCCACTGAAATTTGTAGCAAAAACCTGGGTTAACCATTGTACACTAGAGACAAAAGAAAGGTAAGAGGGTTTTATCGACCGGCAGAATCATGGCATCTGGTCTTTCGGAAGTAAAGGGATAATTCTAATGTACTTTCTTAAAACCGGTGAAATAATAAATTTTAATTATTGCAAGTTGTAATTGACAACTTATTGCGGCTTTAGTTGTATTGCGCAGAAATATGGTGCGCCGGAACACGTTTCTGCACTGAAACCTTACCTTACATACATACATACATATACTCACGGCTATAAATCCCAGGAAGGAATAGCCAGAGCTAAAGAATTAGAAATTCCTCAGCCTCTTTTGGAAATTTGAGTGGGGAAAAGATAGTAAAAAAAAAAGGTTGTTGGTGATGGGTCTCCAACCACATCGCCCAAAAATCCCTTAATAGCCTGAAAAGCAACTAACTATTTGCTACAAAAATTGGCTTTGCGGTAAATTTTTATTTTGGCTAAAGTTTAAATATAATATTTTAAAACAACAAAAATATCTAATACGTTGTTAAAATATACATATACAGCGACTAGTATTGTTAAAAATTGAGGTAGTGTAAGTTTGGAAGAACACTTACCCACTTTTTTCTGCGGGTGTCGTAATAGATGACTTAGGGTTTTCAGGCTTTCAAGTGAATTTTGGGCGTTATAGTTGTAGACGCCTCACCAGTTTTTTCAGCTACGGGAACAGATAGAAATGGGACTATGCCAATCTGGCAATAATAGAGGACAAGGTAAGGTTTGCCGTGTACTGTCGGTTTAGAATAGCACTACCCCATTTCTTCCGGTGGGTGTACGTAAGAGGCGACTAAGGGTGTAGGGGCTTTTTAAGTGATTCTTGGGCGATGTGGTAGGAGACCCATCACCAAAATCGTTTATTATCATCATCTTTTCCCCAAGCAACTTCCAAAAGTGTCTGAGGAATTTTTCATTCCAAAGCTCTGGCTACCCCGTTAAGGGATTTATAGCCGTGAGTATATGTATGTATGTATGTGTTAAAAGGTTATCAGTGAATTGCATTAATCAAGTACGATTAACTATGTAACGAATAAATCATAGTTGCTAACCCTGATAAACAATTGTCATTTGCCACGGATTTGCTAGTTCGTAGCGGGGTATGCTCATAATACTCACACCAACATAAATCATTTAGACTAACTGCGTGGAACACCGAATTTAAACACGTCTAAAATACCCCTTAGGCGTAGTTATGTCACCAAAGTGCACTTTCGTTTAACAACTAGATCTATCTATCAAATATGTATATTATATCAAATATCCACCTTTAAGAATCAAATAACTATTTCCCGTTAATAGTCTATATTTCGAATTAAAGACGTTTATTTATTTACTAGTGGATCGTCCCAGCTTCGCACGGGTAGCGTTGTTTTTTTAAATATCTGAGGTTTCTTTCTTCAGTCACTGCTTAAGCATTGTGAAATTCAGCGCAATGTTTTCAATTTATTAAATTTATAGCACTCCCTAAACAGTGTAGTTTGGTGATTTTGAATGCGCTTTAATGAACGGTTCAGTATTTCCGTTTAATAGCAAATTTTGGAATAAAACGCTATGAAGTATTTATAACAATCTAAAAAATAAATCATTACGTAATGTAGGATGCATGCAACTACTGGCGCCATCTAGTATGTTATATGTAAATTAGTAAAGATTTGGTTTTGGTCACGGGCGCGATGGCTTATTTTATGTATAATTTCGGTGTTTCTCTACCGATTTCTATGATTCTTTTTTTATTGAATACGTAATAATGTTACCTTTTTTAAATTAGGGATGAGTGAGAGGTTTATAAACGTAAGAGTAAACAAATATAATCAGAATGTTCCGAACTGCTAAGCTATCAGGAATTACACGTGTTATTGTGAGTCAACCGTAAAAGATAGACATAAACTGTTGAGGATTTTTTTTTAGATAATTTTATGAAGAATATTTCCGTCATACATGATTTCTATGTAAGTTTAACCATTAAGGCTGCACACGCGACGGAAGCTTAAAAAATGGAGTAACTTCTCCCGTTTTCCCATAATTTCCCAAAATTCCCCTTTACTACTCTGCTGGAAAGTATACAAAAACCTGCCCAGGAGTATGAACAATAATTGTACCAAGTTTCGTTAAAATCCGTCGAGTAGTTTTTGTTTGCATAAGGAACATACAAACCGACAGACAGACAGACAGACAGACAGACAGACAGACAGACAGACAGACAAAAATTTTACTGATTGCATTTTTGGCATCAGTATCGATCCCTAATCACCACCTGATAGTTATTTTGAAAATATATTTCATGTACAGAATTGACCTCTCTACAGATTTATTATAAGTATAGATTTTATCAGGAACATCAACAGCGACATAAGTAATAATACACAGTTGATTAAGAAATCAAGTAAGGCCAATAACAGATGTTCACAGATGTACAGAAAACATATCTAACAATAATCTTGTTTTACGTTACATTTGATGACGTTTTCATTTAATAATCAAATTTTCAACTCATGTTTTTTTCTTACAGCAAGTACCTCTAACAAATACATACAATTTTAAGAGGAAATAAAAAAGATATTAACAACAATATTTAATGCAAAAATGTGTTGATCCACGATATCTCAAGGGTGTGTATATGTGTATGTGTGTGTCTATGTGTGCGTGGGTGTGTGTGTGTGTGTGTGTGTGTGTGTGTGTGTGTGTGTGTGTGTGTGTGTGTGTGTGTGTGTGTTTAAAACAAATAAATAAAACTAAATCAAATCTGTGACATATATAAAGGCATATAAGAATGTATGTGTTATTAATTATATCATAGAATATGTATTTTAAAAGTACGTCCATTACAGCTATTATAGTTATAACGTGTTACAAAGGGAAGGGTAGCCAGTAAAAGTGTAGTGTGATAAGCAATGTAAGTCTAAGTTATATTAATTAAGTCTTATCACACTGTATTTTCGCAAGCTACCGTTCCCTTTGTACCTCGTCGTGTTATACCCACTTTAGTAATAGATTTCACCATCTGAAAGTTTGAGGGAAAGTTGTCGCCAAAGGCGCTTCAAACTTTAATAAGGCAGGCTCATTAGTTGTATGAATTAGTATGAAGTGTGTTTTGCTTAATTTCCAAAACTCCTTCCGCCTAATGGTTCTTTAACAATTTTGATTTCTTGATATGATTGATAAATTAATTATTAACAATCACGCCTCTCGCTTCTTTGAGCACTCAACGATCACTCATGAAATATTGACAACATAAAAAATAAATCAACTTGTTTGTTTGTTCTTATATAGATTGTAAATAGTAAGCCGATGTAAGAGTACCTTACCTACTATGTTTATCTGCAATTTTCTGCGAAAGTAAACTTGGTTTTGCATAATTTAATAATTAAGTTACATTATGTTATACATGCCTGCCTGTTTTCTGTTTGAAATGTAGGTACCGATGAACAAAATACATTCGCAATATATCCTGCAAAATACTTTATTTCTAAAAATAATTAAGTTGAAAGCTAAGCTATTTAGAAAAACTGTCATATCAAAATGTGAATGAGTAAGTAAATAAACTAATTTATGTAAAGCATAAAACCAAATGAAGAGTTTGTGCATTCATTAACCTGATTACAATATGTTATTATCTTTTATCGATTGTTAATGAAATAATTATCCACCACAAAGACTTATAGCTCAGAAAGATATCAATCTACTTTATATAAAAATGAGCTTAACAATGACAAAATCGACATAGTCCAAGAATAGGTTCCTTAAGAACCTCTTCAAGAGAGTAAAACTTAAGTTTTACCATTTTTTTTATTAAAATGGCACCTTTAACGTTGCTTTACCTTGCTTTAGTAGCAGTGGCAGCAGCGTTCCCCGCAGACCAAGATCTGCCACACCCATCAGAGCTGGTCCACACATTGACTGAGGATCAATTTGAAGATTATCTAGATTTATGGCTTTCGATTGAAGAACCAAAATGGTTGAACGAAACCACATCTGTAAAGAATGGTGATTATTTTCTTAAACGATTTCTAGACCAGTGTTTATTCGGTTTGTTAAGGTTTTGATTTGGCAGGTGGTTGTGCCCTGAGGGTGAATGGTGATCTTGGACAACCTCAGCCTGTGTATTTGCGGAATGGAAATTATTTGGAGCCTACCGGCAACAGCGGGCTGATCAACTTCAGGAGCGGAGAGAGAGTGACGATCGCCTGCACGGGGTCGGGTCGCACCATCCGCCATCCCAACATTGTTTCTTCTGTTTCAACTGCGGTTTGTACATTTATTTATATTTTTTTACACAATTCACTAATCCTAAAAATTATCATGATTTATGACATCTGTGAGTTAAGGTACGAAACGTGGGAGTGATTGGATTGTTGGTATTTTACACATTGCTTTATTTGAGTAAATGTGAATGTATAACCATTGGTCTTTACTGGGATTCGTAGGTAAAAAATATAATTAACATTTGCAAAAATATATTTAATATACATATTACAGAAACCTGTGAGAATAATGTTATAAAATTGAATCTTGGAATCAAACATGTTCTTACGTTAATGGATTAGGATGGGAAATAAATACAAATAAAAACAATTATATTATTTATATATCTTGAGCTACTAAAAATAATGCACATGTTAGATAAAATAATTATTTCTACAAAAAAGGACTTGGCAAATATTAATTATTTATCGATCATTCAACAAACTTATTTAAATTTCTGTAAAAACCACTTACGTGGTACTACTGCAGCCAAATAAATTAAGTGTAAGAGTAAGCAAACAATATTTGTCGAATTTTACTAATATTTTCAAGAGCAACCATTGCTTTGTTTCTGCTCATGTCATCATTTGTATCGATAAATATAATTGATTATTTTTTCAATTGTGGATGCGTTATGTTTACCGAACGATAAGATCTCTATCGCGATTGAGTGAATCTTTTCTTTGCAACTTTAGCTTTGCAGTATGCAGTATCTTTTTAGGTATTAATATTATTCCATCTAGGATATCAGTTACGAGTACAAACAATAGGCTATTTGATAAAATTTTGAAAACTATCTTACAGTGTTTATTTGTTTATAAGGAGCCCCAAAAAAATGTTTTTCTGTCTTCATTTTAACTATTTTATTAAAAAATCGAATTCGAATCTTTTTGCCCTTACAATACAACCTTTTGGAGTTGGAGCTACAAGCTACATTGCCAAAGTACAAGAGTTTTTTTTAATACATTTGATATTACTTTATTTGATTTGGATTTACAATCAAATTATTATTAACTAAAGGGCAATTTGCCATAGAATATAATACGCATAAAATATTCTTCTTGTACGCAGTCCTGTCGGTTCTATGCATGATGACAAAATTATTCTATGCCACAAAAGGAAATAAAGAACTTGTATTCTATTCTAGGAAGCAACGTGTGTAAATGGTGACCTCTTCTCTGGCACCCGTTGGTTATCAAGAGAAGGTGCCTTCAGAAGTTTCACATGCTCCTCTCATTCCTACCATGATTCTGAGGAAACCAGTGAAAAATGTTATAATGGAAATACATTGATCAGGTACTTCTACGTGTTTAGCTGTAGTTTGCTCAAAATAATATAGGATTTGCGGCGTTTGCGTCTTTTGGCTTACGACCCGGGGTCTCAGGTTGAATTTTTGGGGGATACCATGATAAATTATTTTTCTTAGTACGTAAGAGCAGTTCAGGTAGAATATTGCTTTTGCTCTCAGCATAATTAGGACCTGCGACCTCCGGACGCAGAAGCTGCTCAAGTATCCAGCAAAATTTTGTTGCAATTAATAATTTATTTACGAAAATGCTTGACTTAACAAAATAATTACACTCATATATCGTATTGAACGGATCTCCATTTATTTTTTGTTCTACACCCACACTATATATATATATATATATTTAACTATTTATTAGTTTTTTTAACGCATATATTTAAAAGAATAAGTTTTAGTAATTAAAATTCGGGGTGAATAGAAACAAAGCAAGATTTGTAAAAAATATTTTTTTAACAAAAAATTACATTGATTATCTACATTTGTTTACAAAATCTCTCTAGATATTTTCGAGGGACTGAGAGGTAACAAAACTATTACGAGTAGGATTTAGTTTTTCGCCTCTCGGCTATAACAGAACAACCTTAAAACAGAAACAAACACAAAGTCATCGTTTTCTTATAAGCCAGCTACATGTTACATACCTAAGTTCAGTGCAATAAACTTCCCTTTATGAGCGCTGAAAAATATATTAACCAGGAAGCAAGTTATACGAATATTTATATTATGGAAGCGGATATTACTTAGTGTTACGTTCTGTTACGATAAACTATACGATAGTGCGGCATAAAGTTAAAATGTAGGAGTAAAAATAGTATTTTGAATCTAATTTACTCATGTTTTCTACTAAGACTCATTGAGCGTTGTAATAAACTTACTTGTTTTTATCCATACTATATGTAAAGTATTATCATGGTTATTTTGCAATGTATCGCAGAACTTTGACTATAGTTGAGAATGATACAAACAGTGCGTCAGCTACTGACTCATCCCGTGTCTGTGACTTGAAGTGACTTAATGGTAAAATAATATTAGTAATTAGAACGGAAAGGTGGACCTGCAATTTGGCAAAGGTCACTTTAAGCCAATAATTTAGCGATATACAAGAGTAGTTGTGGGAATTGAGAAATGTGTGAAAAATCAATTAATCTCAAACAAATATTTTCTTCTCTATTCGTTTTAGCCGAACAAAATGAAACAACCATTTATATACGTTAATAGAAATTATAACTTCCAGAACTGGGTTCTACGTGAATGGTGTGTTCTACCCCGTTTACTACTCTTGCTTCGACAAAAACCGCTTGGAAGTTCTGTACGTGTTCTACGAACTGAATCCGGCCAATGCTGTGCACCAATCTGGAGTCGACAGGCCAAGTTGGCTTGGTAATTATAATTTATTTTCTCATATTTATATCAAACTAAATAATTTAGCCAAGGTAGGACAAAGTAAAGAAAAAGTTGGCTCAAAAATAAAAAATACTACTTTTATACTACCTTTACGATATATTTAGTAAAGTATAAAACACTGCGTTAGGTCAGCTTCCGATAGTACTAACCTCTTTTATTCCGTGGTTCTTGTTAATGGTTACATAAAATTGTTAGCGATGTCGCTTGAGACTCGTATCCCATTTGTATTGTATGTTGAGGCTATTAACACTAACGATGAAATGCTTTTTTCCTATCCCCGAATGGGTTTGGGTACACTGGTATATATATCGACCAATTAAATTGCATCTTTCATCATTAAATTTATCTTGTAGGCTGACGATCGAGTGCTATTTCCATCATTGGTGAAAGAGTTGCAAGAGAAGATGAATATTGCATGCGCATTATTTTAAAAAAAGGAGAATGAAAGTAAATGTGTGTGAACTATGGGTTTTGAGATAGAGGTAAATGTGGCAGAATTTGCGATTGAAATTGATGATAAGAATAAGAAAGTGTTACAAGTGAAAGTGTTTGTATAAAACGGGGAAATTTGTTTACTAGGGATGGAAAATGTGGTGAATATATGAAACGAAGAGTTAATAAGAGTAATGTGGTAAATGGCGCAATGAATAGTTTAATGTTCAGCCAATCAGTGTCTGAAAAGGCCCGGATGGCTGTGTGTGCATGATGCTGTTCTTGTTCCTACGCTTATGTATGGCAGCGAATGAGCATGAGAGTAGTGTTTATACAGTAGAGATGAGGTGCCACCAGTCATTATTGAACTTACTTTACTTCTCTCATCTCTCACAGCCCATAAATGTCCCCACCAAGGGGCTCGAGCCTACCCTTTATAGGGCGATTTGGCCATAGTCCAAATCTTGTTACTTTACTTACTTTGTTTAATATTTGATTGTCCGTATTTATTTATTTAATTTTAAAACAACAATTTTAAAAAAGGTGAAAGTAATTGAGGATTATATAAAATGAACGATAAATGACTAATCTCTCAATGAATATACATAGTAATTCTAAGGAGTTAATTCATTTGATTGATGAGATAAATAAATACAAGAATTTCAAAATCAAGATAGTGGTAGGAATTACCGTTCCGTTATCGTGTTTTATTTATCTTTCCTTTGACGATTTAATTATGAACAAATTTTGTCAGCTAAGTTCGTTCACAGGCTATAAATCTAGTGAAATGTCATTAGAAATAAAAAAAAATGTTTTATTCAATTTCTCTGCTTTAAAGTTAAAAGACTAAAAATGAAATATTAATAAACACTTTAGGTTAGTAAAGAAAAAATAAATATTCAATACTGCAAGTGTCTTTGTTCAGATCTTACTCAGTCACTTACTTACTCTAATTCGTTATTACTTTACCTACCTTCATAAGTATAAACCTACAGCTATAATTCCCAAAAAAAATTAAGTAGCCAGTGTTTCAAACCTTGTAACATCTCAGCACCTTTTGTTTGTTCATTGGGAAACCTGTGAGTATATGCATATATGATGGATATACATATATGACGCAGATACTCACGGCTATAAATCCTGAGAAGGGGTAGCTAGAACATCAGATAAAGAAATTACTCAGTCGCTGTTGGAAGTTGAGTGGGGAAAATATAGTAAAATAAAGGATGTTTATTGACAATTATTTTAATTCGTATCTAATGTATAAATAAATATCTTTCAGCTGGTAGCTTCTTCCCGGGAGTGAACATCAACACCCAATACACGCAAGTATCCCAGAAGGCCTACATCGCCAGCTACGTCGGTCAGTCCCTGGCCAACAAATACGTGACCAGCAACCAGTTTCTGGCTCGCGGTCACTTGGCTGCCAAGACTGACTTCATTTTCGCAACTGGACAACGCTCTTCCTTCTACTTTATCAACTCCGCTCCTCAGTGGCAACCTTTCAATGGTGGGAACTGGAACAATCTTGAACAGGTAATAAATAAAAGTAAAAAAAAAGTTAATTTCGTGTTGCACTTGCATTCTATCTGCAAAGTTAGACGTGGTGTTTTGAATTTCTAAAAATATGGAGGTAGAGGGCGCTGATACCAGTAAAGTGTTAAGAAGCAAGGAAAGACCAATTTCGTATCAGTGGTCACTTGGCACCAAAACTCAGATGGAAGAGCGACTGGGGCGTATACCCGGATGTGTTTTGCTTTCCTTAATTGATTAGTAGTACTTCTTAGTGTTAGGTTAAAAAAGATAAATGGAATAATTTATCAAATTACACGAAGAAAACTGACCATGAATTTATTTTCATCAGAATCTCCGTGCTCGTATCGGCCGAGCTGGGTACAACACAATCGTGTACACCGGGACATACGGAGTGACCCAACTGCGGGACCAGAACAACAACCTGGTTGATATCTACCTGTACAGAGACGCTAACAACAATGAACAAGTGCCTGTGCCCTTGTACTACTATAAGGTAACTATTGCATTAATTATTTATAAACCCAATCTAAGCTCAGACTAGCGGCCACCATAGATTAGACTGCTTTTACGTTTTATATCTGGATTAGGATTAAATCTAAAGGAGCACTAATAAATCCAAACTATCCATCGGTCCATTGTGCCCGGAGCCACCATAAACAACTGCGCACAAGCAATTGTGTACCTGCTCTGACATTATTTGTTTCTTTTTTATAGGTAGTGTATGAACCGAACCGCAAGATCGGTACCGCCTTCGTGGGTATTAACAACCCCTACTACACACAAGAGGAAGTGAAAGCCTTGACCTTCTGCAATGATATTTGCCGCAATAACAGTGCCTTCAATTGGATTGGTTGGAAACCAGACCGGATTGATATTGGCTACAGCTTCTGCTGCACCATTGAGGAGTTCAGAAAAGCCATCCCTCATTTACCTGAGTTCGTAGTCAATGGCATCCTGTCATAAATGACAATAAGTTAAAATGTGTTTATATAGTCATTAGTCAGATTATCTAAGAATGTACAAAACCAATTTATAAAGTAACCGTTGTTAATCTCAAAATAATGTCTTTTTATTTCCACATACAAACTTCTATACTATATATCTATCTATCTTCTATTCTTCTATACTATAATAAGACTGTAACGAGGTCAAAACTGTACATTGAAGAAAAAAAAATAAAAACCAGTGGAATATGTTTTATTTTCGATACTGAAGCCAAATTTGCTATTTTTGAAAAAAATGACTGTCTGTCTGTCTGTCTGTCTGTCTGTATGTCCGTTCATCACGTTAATTCTACCGGACCGATCTTGATCAAATTTGGCATGAATGTAGGTTATACACCTGGCCAACATATAGGATATAATTTATCCCGGATTTCGCAAGGGTTCTGTTAGGCGGCCGACCCTGTTAGTCTTTTTAAAAAAAACTACAAAATACACCCTAAAGTTTATTAAAGGAAAAACACCAATATTCTAACAACACGAAACAAAGTACTGATTTCCTAAGTTGATAGGCGCTAAAGCCAAGATGCGCGTCTCGCGAGGTCCAGAATCTAACTGACTGAAATAATGAATTAATTTAAAACAATAACTATTATTCAAAGAAATGCTGACTTTCAATAATATACTAAGGAAAATTACTAGTGTGACTGAGATGCTGATTGAGCTCTAAGTACATAGAAATAAGGGTTATAACAGCTCCCCCTTTTTGACGAAGCTTTATCCTTGAAAGGTGAAGCGGAGTTACTAAAATATCGAATCAACTTTAGAAATCAGTTTAACATAAATCGAAATAGTACATGACAGAAATAATAAACACATGACATTTAAAATTAGTTTCTAAGTAATAAAAATTAATAAAATCTTAACATAAAATAAATTTTATTGAATTAGTCGTAACACATGAAATATTTGACAATACACATTAAGTATTAAAAGTTGAGATTTCTATTTGAAGACATGTAATGTTTAGAAGGGGCTGGTAGAGACTTTAAAGATTTATTATCATCATCGGATGAGGATACTTCGAACATTTCTATATTGTTTGAAACAGAGGATTTGTTCTTTACAGATTTCTTGTTATGACATTGATTGAATATTTGTATACAACATTGAGATTTTGAATTACGATTGGTTTTTAAACATTTATATATTCTGTAGCTTAAATACAACATAATAGTGAATACACCGATATAAGTTGCAAAGGAATAATAAGAGCTATATTTTATAAAATGTGATTCCTTTTCCATATTATTAATTTCATTCTCTAAATTATCCAAATCATGTGAAGCGTATTTCAAGGAATCTAAGTCTATTTTCGTCAAACTGATCGGTGTTAAAAATGATAAAGAATGATTAAATTTTTCTTTCTTACAACATTCATCATTTGTAATGTCGAAATTAACATTTAAAGGAGAGTTTATTAAGTATGAGTAACTATTACTTGGTAACAATTGAATCGTTTTAGAAAAACCAATACATTCTTCAGTTAATTTAACTGTGCCGGTTCCAACAATGGAATAATCAACAATATTGTCATTACATTTTACAGTTAGCTTATTTGGGATGGATTGAACATATATCCATTTATTATTAAGTAGTCGCTGCCAAATATCGACATCACCATAAATTAAATTAGACTTACAGAGAGTAGGCAGAGACATAATAATTTCTGTTAAAAGTTTTGATTCGCAAGTAGGATTAGTTATGGTTGAAAATATAGATATTAATTCACATATAGAGTAATTGTTGTTTATAATTTTACACTTGTCTAGACTGTCTAACATAGCAAAATACAATCTGTTATCGCTCAGTGCGATATAGTTATTAGAAGGTTGAATCAAAGCAAAAGTTGACGATGTCTTATCTTGATGAGGTGTAGGCAGAGGAATGTTTTTGTAAACAATGAACTTGTCGTTCGTTATTAACGGAACCCGCAAAATAAAAACAATCTTATTATTAAAATAATATGAACTTAATGTAGACACATCTATTAAGGAGTGGATAGAGTTGATATTTAACTGAACTGGGAATTCCGAATTCTTACTTAATTGATTACTATTCCTAACTAATTCTTTGTATAAATTTAAAGGACTTATTACGCTAGGATGTAGAATATTAAGCTTAGAAAATAAAATAGCATTAAGAGTAGTGTCTAACAAATTAGATATAGATAATAAAGAACTTTCTATAATATTTAGTAAACTATTAATCCTAGTTATATAATAAAACATATCATCTAATTTTGTCACTTGGGATATCACCTCGTTTAGGTGGTCAATCTGCGCGTTTAATTTTATTTCATTTTGGTTAAGCTTATAAATAGAGGAGTTAAAATTATTAATTGTAGACTGAATTATATGTATGTTATCTTTCATTAGATGGAACAATTCGGATTCGCTCTTTTTGCAGGATTCGATCGCTGCATCGTACTTTCTCGCATCATCGGCGTCTAAAGTGCCAAAAAAGAATTTTAAGATCTCGCCACCGAATTCGAGAGATCTTTTAAATCTATGTGTTGAGTTGTCGTTTAATATAATATGGGATAAGGATTGCAATTTAAGATAACTAGTTTGTAATAATATTTCGTTTGGGTTTAAAACGTCTTTACAATTAATTAAATCATGTGATTCTATTTTATTACATAAGTTTTCAGTATTTAGTAATAGCTTTTCGATATTGTTGAGATACGGTTCAAGAGAAATTATATCTATGTGAGTAATTATCTTCCAATAATTGTCATAAAAACGTATGTTAGTAATAGGTTCAAAGTATATTCCGGGACTGTGGATAATTGGCGTTATCTTGGAATCTGCGTGGCATTTGTAGCACAATGCTCTGTAAATAAATATAATAATTCTTGAGTTATAATGTGGCAGGTTTAATTTGGTTCGTATGGTATTTAACGGATTTACGACCTATCTGTAACGTGACATTATGTTTATTGTGGATTTTAATTATTTTGTAAGGGCCTTTCCAAATAGGAGCTAGGGCTTTACGCTGTTTGTGGTGATGTTTCAGGTAGACCATATCACCTGTTTTATAATTGGTTTCATGCGAACTAATATCGTAATATCGTTTAGATATTTCTTTCTTAGTTAAAATATTTTGGATAGCTTTCTCGCGGCTGAACCGCATTCTATATTGAAGAGCGCGTATGTATTCATCGTATGTAGTGTTATTATTAGTTTCATATAAGGAATTAGGGATCTGGGGTTTATAACCATACAAAAGTTCGTAAGGGGTAAACTCAGTTGTACAATGTGGTGTAGTATTATAAGATAAGATAGCTGTAAATAAATAGCAATGCCAGTCGTTTTGGTTTTCGTTTACAAAAGCTTTTAAATATTCTTTCAAGGTAGCATGTGAGCGTTCAAGCGCTCCATTGGTTTGGGGGTGATAGGGAGTAGTAAAAAGAGATTTAATTTTCAATATTTCCATTAGTTGTTTGAATAATTCAGAGGTGAAGCATGTACCTAAATCAGTGAGTATAGTTTTGGGGAATCCGAAAAGAGACATGAAATGAACTAAGTTTCGAGCTATCTCGTTACTAGTTGAAGTTACCATGGGGTAGGCAGAGGTGAACTTTGTAAGATCATCCTGTAGGGTTAATATGAACTTAAATTGTTGAAAACCTGCTTCGGGTAAGGGGCCTACTATGTCGAGAGCTAGACGTTCAAATGGTCTAGTGGAAGTTGAGGTTATCTCCATCGGAGCTTTATTGGACAGTCTTAATGGTTTATTTATTTGACATAATTTACACTTCTTTACGTAATCTTCAATGTCGGAACGCATACCTTTCCAATAGTATGCAGCTTTTATTCTATTATACATTCTTTTAGAACCCGGGTGACCCGCAATAACAGAGTCGTGGTTCTCTTTTAAAATTTTAGGTATTTCTACGGGAGTTGGATAAATCATTTGATTTTTGTATATATGGACTTTAAGGTTTGAATCATGGAAAACATGAGATATCATGTTATAAATTTTAATATAAGGTAACTTAGAAAAAGGGTCAGAAAAATCTGAAAGAGCTATATCGGTTAAATCTGTATGGTCTCTTAATATAGTATCTCTTAATAAAATTAGTAAATTGTAAATATCCTTAAATTTAGTTTCTTCATAATGGTGTACCTTCGTGTATAAAAAATAGTATAATTTATTCTTATCGCTAATCAATTGTATTGTATAAGGTTCTCGCTCGGAGTGGAGCAATTCTGCTGAGTTATTTAGTTGAGATAATATTTCTTCAGAGTTGGGCATAGAATAGTCGAAGTCTAAAGAGATAGGACAAGCGATTAATTTTAACTTACTTAAATGTAAACTTTCTAAATGTTCTTCTATAATAGTGTTTGGGGTTGGCAGAGATTTGGTAAATTGATCCTTAAAGTATTTTTCGTAACTAGAATTAAGTAAATTATTATGATGAATAGCATTAACGGGGCAACGGGATAGTGCATCGGCATTAGAGTTAAGACGGCCTTGTTTGTATACTATTTCGTAGTCGTATTCTTCTAATTTGAGACGCCAACGAATAAGTCGGCTTCCAGGATCCTTAACATTGAAGAGCCAAACTAAAGGGCGATGGTCGGTTACGATTTTAAATTTTCGGCCAAAAAGATAGGGTCGGAAAGTTTTTACGGCGAATATAATCGCAAGAAGTTCTTTTTCTGTGGTGCAGTAATTACCTTCGGGTTTGTTCAAGGTCCGTGAAGCATATGCTATCGGTTTATCTTTGCCTATTTCACCTTGGGATAGCACTGCACCTATAGCATAATTAGAGGCGTCGGTAGTGACGATAAAAGGTTGAGAGAAATCGGGATATTGAAGCAAAGGAGCTGAAGTGAGTTTATCTTTTAAATTTTGGAAGGCATATTCTTGATCTTGAGCCCATATGAATGGAGCATCTTTCTTTAAAAGAGAAGTTAGAGGTTTAGTAATCTTTGAAAAGTCTTGAATGAAGCGTCGATAGTATCCGACGAGACCAAGGAATGATTTTATATTTTTAGTGTCTTGTGGTATAGGAAATTCGGAAACGGCCTTGACTTTTTCGGGATTAGGGGAAACACCTTTATCGGTGATAATATGGCCTAAATACGCGACTTCGCGTCGGAGAAATTCGCACTTGTCGGGCTGCAATTTAAGGTTGAATTTTCGGAGTCTTTCAAAGACGAGTTGAAGTTTAGATATGTGCGAATGAAGGTCGTGGGAGTAGATAATACAGTCATCCAAATAAATATAGCAATGCAGGCCTTGAAGGCCGGAAAGGACGGTATTCATGAGCCTTTGAAAAGTTACAGGAGCGTTTTTCAATCCAAACGGCATCCTGGTAAATTCGTAATGACCGGAGACTTCGGAATTGGTGCTAACGGTGAATCCGGTTTTTTGTGCATCTCCAGGGCACATCTTTAATTGCCAAAATCCGCTCACTAAATCTAGCGTTGTAAAATACTTGGAGTGTCCCAATTGGTCTAAAATATCGGTGATTAATGGTAAGGGATAACTCTCGGAAACGGTGATATCATTGAGACGGCGGTAGTCGATGACTATCCTCCATTTCTTTTTACCAGAGGCATCTATTTTTTTAGGAACTACCCATATCGGTGCGCTCCAGGGTGAATTAGAGGGTTTTATAATATTTTGGTCAAGCATTTTCCTTCTTTGACTATCGACTTCACCTTTATGACAGTCAGGAAATCTATATGACTTGACATGGATTGGAGGTGCGTCTCCAGTATTAATCTTATGTTCTATCGCACTGGTAAATGATAAAGGTTCACCCTCTAGGTGAAATATGTCTGAGTATTGAGAGCAGCATTCCAATAAAGATTCTTTTTCTTCAGAGTTTAAATGAGAACAACGAATAAGTTTTAGAACAGAGTCAGTGCGATTAATTTTAGGAGAATAGGTGCAACTAGTATTATAAATCTTGCAAGAGTCAATAAGTTCAAAAGGTGTTATCTGCACTGTATAGTCTTTGATTTCAATGTTCGAGTTAGTAGTATTCAAAACAGTAATGTTAGCTTTCTTATTAGGTTTGATTGAGACAATGCAATTTGCGACATAAACACCATCGCATAAGGTATGATCTAAGACTAATGCTTCATTGTTTTGACTAAGATCGGGCGAGTAATTTGAGATAGTGCACTCGATAACAGCTTCCGATCGGGCTGGAATAATATATGTAGGTTTCGTATACACTATGGGAATGAAATGTTTGTTTATAGAAAGAGACATGTTAGAATAATCGATGTTTGCTTTAAAGTGGCTGAGAAGATCACTACCTATTATACCATCGTAGTGGTCAAGATTTATGTCATCATTTGTCACATGAAATTTATAATTTAAGCTATCATTATTTAATATTATATCCATTTGGAATGTCCCTAAAGTGGTAATGAGGTTATCAGAGGTAGTAATACCTTTTATTCTTATAATTTCTCTGGAAAATTGTGGGTTAATGTCTAAACTCGACCTTTTTACGAGAGTGATGGTAGAGCCAGTGTCTATTAGAAAACATAAAGGTTTCGTACTGAAATTAGAATTCAAATAAGTATGTGGTAAAGAGACCTTTTTATTATAATTAATATTTGTTTCGTATATAGGTATATTTTCGTCATGTAAATGGTTTTGTAAAATTGTATTTTGCTTAAGAGTGGGCAGAGAATTAGTATTTTTGTCATAAGTTATAGAATGCAGTGGATTTTCTTCTATGGGAATTATAGAACTCGTTGGAGAATCACAAGGTGAATGTTGTATAATACTCCTATCGTGAGGAGATGTAGAACTCGTGAGGGAATCACGAGGTGGATTTAGTAAAAGACTCCTATCGTGAGGAGATGCAGAACTCGTGAGGGAATCACGAGGTGGATTTAGTAAAAGACTCCTATCGTGAGGAGATGCAGAACTCGTGAGGGAATCACGAGGTGGATTAAGTAAAAGACTCCTATCGTGAGGAGATGCAGAACTCGTGAGGGAATCACGAGGTGGATTTAGTAACAGACTCCTATCGTGAGGAGATGTAGAACTCGTGAGGGAATCACGAGGTGGATTTAGTAAAAGACTCCTATCGTGAGGAGATGCAGAACTCGTGAGGGAATCACGAGGTGAATTTAGTAACAGACTCCTATCGTGAGGAGATGTAAAACTCGTGAGGGAATCACGAGGTGGATTTAGTAAAGGACTCCTATCGTGAGGAGATGTAGAACTCGTGAGGGGATCACGAGGTGGATTTAGTAAAGATTTAGTAGAGGTAGTAGTGCCATTTAAAACTGGCGATTCCAATCGGCACTTAATCGGAATCATTCGCTGTTTAAATTAATTGAGTTAATTTCGGTAGTCAACTCGTTAATGTTAGCTGTAGAATTACTAGAATTATTATTAAGTGATTGGTTATTACGTTGACTATTATTGTATCTTAATTTACGGCATTCTTGAATAATGTGACCTTTATTCTTACAATAGTTACAGATTTTATTTGGATTAAATTTAGAGTTAAAATTATTGGTATTATTATTATTAGGTGAATTAGGAGTTAAGCTAGAGTTATTTGAATTTGGGCTCACATGAAATGTCGGTCGGAAATTACTTCGGGTAACTGGGGAGTTTCTTTTATTTCGGAAACATTCCGAAGAGCTATGACCTGGTTTATTGCATGTCGAACAGGTTCTGGGTGAGCGATTTGAATACCTGGATAAATTATATAATTTTTCCTCATCAATCGCTTGCTGTATTGCTTCATTTAGCGATGACGGGTTTCTACACCTTACTATGTTACTAATTGATGGGTTTAAACCTAATAAAAATGTATTTAATGCCAAATCTTCCATGGCCGCTACTCGGCCTGGGAGTTCTAATTCATTTGAACAGCTATAGTGGATGTCGGATAAGATTCTCGTTAGTATCGACTCTAACCTTAGCGAATATTTAGTGACATCTTCAGAAGATAACTGCCTACAATTTTGAAGGTCTACTAATAGATGGGTAGAATGTTTCTTTTCTCCAAATGTATTTTTTAAGAATGTTTTTATTTCGTTCCAAGTGTCAAAGCTTTTTAAGCTACACGCAACTTGTGCTTTGCCTTCTAATTGGGATATGATGAATTTACATAAGACATTCTGTTGGTCCGGGGTGGACAGCGATATAGCATTCTCACAATTAGTGAGGAATGCAGGGAGTGACTCACGGTCACCATTATAGACTTTTATAAACTTTGTTAAGACTGACAATGAAACTTTATCTGTAACTATTTCGTCTTTAAGTTGTTTAGTTTTTACTTGCGTATCTTTAGACATGGTAAATTAATGAGAAAAGGTAGAAAATAGAAAATGTAAAAATTTGTAAAAAGTTTGTAAAAATAGTAAATTAAAATTAGTTTTGAAGACTTCTCCTGGCAGCAGCTCGACGAAAAGGCTGGAATATATAATTTGTGCAAACTTACAGTACCACGATGTAAATGACGAAGCGTCGGTTCATATTCACTTCACAAAACTGAATTTTAGCACTAACACAATTTGACACTAACACAATTTGAATTTTCGATGCTTGAATTTGAAGGAGCTGGCAGAAGAAGCACGATGTTGAATATCTTGAGTTAGCCTGGCGCTCGACGGGACTAAGGCGCTGGTGATGAGTTCGGAGATCGCGGGCTCGGGCTGGCGAGGCTTACCGTCGGACCTGGGGTGATGTGTAGCTGATGCAGGCTTTGCCTATGGGCAAAGTCTTACTGTCGATCAGAGACTTTTGCAGGGGACCTGGTTTTTGTTCTAGCTTCTTCGGTATCTCTTCGACGAAAGAAACACGCTAGAATCCCACTTCTGACACCAATTTGTTAGGCGGCCGACCCTGTTAGTCTTTTTAAAAAAAACTACAAAATACACCCTAAAGTTTATTAAAGGAAAAACACCAATATTCTAACAACACGAAACAAAGTACTGATTTCCTAAGTTGATAGGCGCTAAAGCCAAGATGCGCGTCTCGCGAGGTCCAGAATCTAACTGACTGAAATAATGAATTAATTTAAAACAATAACTATTATTCAAAGAAATGCTGACTTTCAATAATATACTAAGGAAAATTACTAGTGTGACTGAGATGCTGATTGAGCTCTAAGTACATAGAAATAAGGGTTATAACAGTTCCCACAGGAGCATAAAAAATCATAACTTTTATATGGTTCCCCATATTTACACGATTAATTTTTTCATCGACCGACTTTATCGGACTCATCATTAATAGTATTTTTGGAAAAAATAAGGGTTTCATCCATTTTCATCAAAATAATTGTCCATTTAATTGTTTGTCAATAGTATGACTACTAGATATATAGGATATCACAAATTTGAGACTTACACAAATGTCTGCGTGGCGTAGCGGAATACCGATTGGTTAACACTAAGTACGAAGAGACCCAGGTTCGAATCCCGGGTGGTCAAAGTCTTTTTGCGTATTTTTTTTGCTTTTGTGTTAGGTTAGAATAATAGGATGCACTAATCCTTCTTTTTCACATTTAACTATGCGAATATGTATGAATAAAGATAATTGAAAGCATATTGTATGAATTTTGCGTATTCATTTGGTAGGTTTGAGAATATGTTTATAACTTTTGTTTATTTAACTATTTTTAACTAATATTCTCATAGATATATTATACTTTACTTACGCATAAATTAATATTCTGTTTAAGCCTCAGAATGCATAGTTTGTTTGTAAATAATAGTAAATTAAATATCTCAATTTTAATTCAGTACCGCCATCTATTGGCCAGCCTCAGAATGCATAGTTTGTATATAATAGTAAATATCTCAATTTTAATTCAGTACCGCCATCTATTGGCCGATGATTGTAATCTCTTGATAATGAATACATCACCAACTTATTGCTCCCCATATTTACACGATTATTTTTTTCATCGACCGACTATATCAGACTCTTCATTAATAGTGTTGTATTATTACATAACAATTAAAAAGGTTTTTTGGAACTCATCCCCTAAGGGATCGAAATATAGTATACAGATTTTTGATCTATAAATATACTGTATTAGAAATTTGAAACTTGATCTGATTGACTGATATAACCACTACAAAAAGGAATTTATAAAATTCATCTATCAATCAATCATGACTATATACTAACGGCTATAAATCCCAAAAAAGGGTAGCCACAGCTTCAGAGATCGTAATTCTCTATCCACTTTTGGAAGTTGAATGGGGAAAAGGTAGGTAGAATGGGTCTCCAACTGCATCGCCCAACAATATCTTAAAAATATTTCTTTCCTTTTTATTTTATTTATGGTTGTGAGTATATTATGTATGTATAAACTTTTAAAACTTTACCTCTTCATTTCTTCATTTACATGAAAAATATTTGTGGAAGTATTGACGAAGTAAGTTGGAGTTTCCTACTGATTCAACTAGATGGCGCTGTACATTGATTTATTGTATTTATGTTCAAGCGATAGTGGTATAAGTTTTATCTATCTATATACTACTGAAGAGCAAGCACGAGCGCTTTTTTATCGACACGATAACGGTTAGAATGAGATGGCAGTATACAATACTAAGTAAGTGCGTAAGAGATGGCTGCTTTATCCCACGCGATAACTAGTTTAAACACGGCTCGTGCTTGCCCTTCTGGATAGTATTCATACTTACCGGAGATATTCTTTTTTCTGAACATAGAAACTTGGTACAAAATGGTTTGTTTCATGATTTTTCTGAACAATTAAAAAGGATTTTGTGAAATAGCAAATGAAAGTTAATACAGAGATTTTTGTAATTTATTTATCTAGAAACATAATACATGGTGCGATTGAATTTATGAAATTCATCTATCCATCATTAATAAGTATATATTAACGGGCATAAATCTCATAAAAGGGTAGCCATAGCTTTAGAGATACAAATTCTTCATCCACTTTTGGAAATAGATTAGGGAAAAGATAGTCAAATAAGGGTTGTTAGTGATGGGTTACCAACTGCATCGCCCAACAATCACTTAAAAAGCCTCAATGTCCTTTATATTCTTTACAACGCCCGCGGGAATATAAATATAAAAAAACAGAAGTTGTGATAGTGTTTAGGTGTTTTGGATGTAAAGCGGATGCAAAAAATGTAGTCCACGCGGACGAAGTCGCGGGCAAAAAGCTAGTTTCTTTTATATACACTTTCATGGCTCACACACATACATTTTTAATTCAATTGTTGCGGTTGCAATTCAAACATATCGGAGTCATAAGGATTAACAAACCCCTGAGAGTTCCGTACAGATCCACAATCATAACTTGGCCGGCGGCGACTCTGGTACTACTGTCGCCATTTTGAAATTTCGGCCAGTCATTGTCTGTTAGTTCTTAACTAAATAATAAAACCGGCCAAGTGCGAGTCGGATCGCGCACTAAGGGTTCCGTACTATCATATATATAGAAAATCCCGTTTGTGTGAAAATCATGGGAGCCAAATTAGGTAAGTAATTTGATTTATGACGTTTAAAAATAGAACTACGGGCTAGATCTCATTCAAACCAATTTTCGTAAGTAGTTTGTATAGTAATACACATCATATATTTTTTTCAGTATTATCATGCCCATATTTTAGAAGTTACGGGGGGGGGACACACATTTTAGCACTTTGAAAAAGTCTCTCGCGCAAACTATTCAGTTTTGAAAAAAATGATATAAGAAACCTCAACATTATTTTCAAATACCTTTTGATAAATACCCCACACGTATAGGTTTGATGAAAAAAAAAATTTTGAGTTTCAGTTCTATGTATGGGGAACCCTAAAAATTTTGTTTTTTTTTTCAGATTTTATTTTAAAATCTTAATGCGGTTTACAGAATACATCTACGCACCAATTTCCAATAATGTAGTTCTTATAGTTTCGGAATAAACTGGCTGTGACATACGGACGGACGGACGGACGGACGGACGGACGGACGGACAGACAGACAGACATGACGAATCTATAAGGGTCCCGTTTTTGCCATTTGGCTACGGAACCCTAAAAATTATAGGGTGACCTACGTATATAATAAATTATCACTTTCATTAATATTTTTTGTAGTAAAAACTTTTTTTCAAAGACAATTATTTTTATGATGTATCTTTGCTTATTGATAAACGCTTTTATTTCCAGTATTCAATATAAAAATTCATGAAAATTATTATTTATATTGTTAAATTTTATCTAAGTAGGCTAACACCGTCCGAAAAGTTGTGCGCGCATCGATAGTCATGCGGTGCGGGTCACGGGAAGTGGGGAAATGCTCCTGAATAAGATTTCACTTCGTAAACACTGATGCGTGGGTTCTAATCCTAATGCGGGGATGTACCAATGTGTCATTTCTTAAGTAATAACTGTCTGACATATAAAAATACAAGGCAAATACGACGTGATAGCTTAATGGGTAGAACACCGGTTAACGTGCAAGCGACTAGTGTTCAAATCCCGAATCGGGCCTACACCAATTTGTCTTTTCTAAAGTCATATGTGTGGTTAATTTATCACGGTTGTTAACGGTGAGGGAAAAATCGTGAGATAACCCACATGGCTGAGTTGTACTTAGTGGTGTGACAGTGTATTCGTAGAAAACGGCGATAGGCCTGCCCCCTATCACGTGAGTACACTGTCCATGCAAAACGTGGGTACTCTGAACACCAGGTGACAAAGTCACGTGATGTTCAGAAGTATTAGTACCTCTGCCAAACCCCTTCGGGGGTATTCGGCGAGAACGTTTATGTTATGTTATGTTATATGTTACAAGGCTGTTAACAGCAATAAAAAAGTGCCCATAAATTCACTGACCCAGCAAAATGAATGACCCAAACGATATCTGATGTTTAGAAATATTTTTTCTGTGCCACCTTTTTAGGGGATCTATGTGTAAATATGAAATGTTAAAGACAGTACACAACAAGGTAAGCCTCTAATTTACAGGATTTAAAAAATGATTTTAAGTAGTTACCCACTTATTAACTCTGAGTGGCACAAATAACAAATCCTTGAGTATAAAATAATGAAACAGCTTGCAGAAAAGTACAATTGGCAGTGTTATCGCTAAAAGCTTCCAGACAACATTTGGGAGGTAAGATCATCAAATTTAGGATACACAGTCATTCGGGTAGACATACCAGACAAGGGCAAAAATAAATAAATATAATTAGCTTACATTAAAACGAACTTGTTTACTTACAATAATAGTTATTACATACATATACTCAAGGCTGTAAATCCCTAAAAGGGGTAGCCCGAGCTAAGGAACTAGAAACTCCTCAGCCACTTTCGGAAAGTTGAGTGGGGTAAAGATGGTAAAATAAAGGTTATTGGTAATGGGTCTCCAACCGCTTCGCCCAAAAATCTCTTAAAAGCCGCAATACCGTTAGTCGCCTCTTACGTACACCCACCGGCAGAAATGGGGTAGTGCTATTTTAAGCCGACACTACACAGCAACTAGTTATTAATTAAATGAATATTATATAAATTGTTTTATTAAGACATTTCAATACATAAATAAATTAGCCCGTATGATGTAAAGTTATTTCCCTTATAATGGTTATTTTTTATTTACTGGCAATACTAATATCGATGACAGCGACAGCCCTTACCGGCCAAGAAAAGATTGTGGATCTGTACAATCAAACTAGCACATCGATCATCCGATCAATCAAAAGTGCTGGAACTGATCGATCATCCCCTTATACTCTTGATCACTCTTGATTATACTAGACCTGCCTTTAATTACAACTTAATATAACAGTAAATTGTGAGCTAGTAATTAGACTGGAATTTAAATATATACAAACAAAAATGTTTACCAACAGGCTATTTGACAAAGTTTTGAAAACTATCTTACGATGTTTATTTGTTTTGATGAACCCTAAAATAATACTTTTCTGCCTTTATTTTAGCTATTTTATTAAAAAATCGAAAAAGAAACTACAATATTCAAATATGCCGCGAAAACGCGACTTTAAGTAATATGGCGGCTGTGGCACGTAGTGACGTCAATTCCGCATTATACACCAATAAGCGAAGCGATACACTATCTATTTACGCGCAATCTACGTCATTATAGAAATAGCCCATTACGGTCGTTTTTACTCACGTGACAGTTGCATCAAAAAACCTATTTTAGAAGACGGATTTTGGTAAAATAATGCAATAATTTTATCTCGCAATATTACAAATCGCTCTAAGAAATAAATATTAAGACTGATGAAATAAAAGAAATTTGTATTCTTATAACAGTCAAATAGCCTTATAATTATGATATTCCATCAACGGTTGAGAGGCGCCCGAGCGCCTCTGTCGGAGCGCGCCCCTTAAAACGTTATTTATTATTTTTAGAAAGACTTGTTTTGCATGCTGTATTGTAGCCGCCGGGATCGATGAATTATTTTAGCCGAAACGCTTATTTAAAGTTATTAACAGTGGTCCTCCGAAGGGTTAACAACAATATAACAATAAAAATATCTTAATTTAACCCACATGCCAAGAATGTTAAAAGGCCGATCATCTAAACGTTTAATATAACATACATATACTCACGGCAATAAATCCCAAAAAGGGGTAGCCAGAGCTTTAGAGCTAGAAATCCTCAGCCACATTTGGAAGTTGGTAGGATACAAGATGGTAAAAATAAAGTATCGTTGGTGATGGGTCTCCAACCGCATCACCCAAAATCACTCAAAATAGCCCCATAGCCTTAGTTGCCTCATAAGACATCCATAGATAGAAAGGGGTAGTGATATTCTAAGCCGGCATTATATACGGCAACAACCAAATAGATAAATGAGATTTCTCGTTTTCTTGATCCTATGCATTATTCTGAAATAAATAGTTACGGCATATAACAAATGTACCGCAACTAGATAAGAAAACAGAGATGTGGCATGTCTTTGCATCAAAAGCCGTTCACTTCATACAACCCATAACCTTAAGGCTGTCGGTATGGGTACCTAATTAATATAAAATACGTAACTTTGTGACAAGTCCTATGCATTTACCTACAGGCAAATATATCGCTTTTAAGAAAATTACATAAATGTTATACTACCCGTGTGAAGCCGGGACTGGGTCGCTAATGGAATATGAAAGTTTATGTAATTGCTACAAATTTAAATAATAACGTGCCCAAATTGGTGACCATTAGCTCGCATACAACCTTTTCATCACTTCGACGGTCACCGTTTTCGGCAACAATTGTTGATCTCGATGATGCAGTTGCAATCCAAGTCCAAATAAAAATAGCACCCAGTGAAATTTCAAAAGTGGTTACATTAAAATTTAGCAGAAAGATAAATGTTAAACCCGGCATCGCCGCTATCCTCCCGCCATCAAAGTCAGAGTGAAAGTAGAGTAGAAGGCAAAGAGTATACATACAATGTGTAGAAGGTTTTTGGTTGATGATGGACTGACAATACTGACATAATTGTGACAAATCTGACACTGACAATGACATTTATGACGTCACGTCACCCTCTCGAACTCTAGTCTATAAAGTCTATTATCTATATATCTATCTATCAGTGTTGCCAACGTAGGCGATTTTTCGCCATTTAGGCTACTCAGATTGGAAAACGGCGACCAAAAAATCGTAAAGGCGACTGGTCGCCGTTTAGGCTACTCGAAAAAGATTAAATTTACTTTTATTTATAATCGAATTACGACACAAATAAGCACAAAAAAATAATCTACATAAGAAGATTACGACAATCAATATAAAAAGATGGCAAAACCCCTTGGCAAAACCCTTCACCCATATTGAACGTTTCATCTCTAAATACCTCTGAGATTATGTTGGCAATACTGTGAAAATATCACAGGTGGAGTTGCAAAAATTGAAATTCGAATCAACCGAATATTCGAATCAGTATGTTTATTAGAAGTATTCGAATCAGGAATTTTTATCCGCTTAACCTTTAGGAGTAATAACAAAACAGGGCAAGAACAGAAATTGCTCGCAGCAGATCAAGCAGAATAATGTTTTAGAGTCTGGCTAATGAGTCTTTGGACACGCCAATTTAAAATATTTTCTTTCTTTAACTTTAAAACACTGTTTTGATACTTTTATTTTCTTTAAATAACTTCAAACTCTAGTTTAAAAGACTTGTTGTTTAAGTATTAAGTACTGATTTTATTATATGTACAGGAAGTTATAATAAAAATACATAAGTAAATAGTTAAAAAGGTGGTGTTAGTTTCGGGTTTGGGCTACTTTAGGCTACTCAAGCATTGAAAATTGGGCGACATACTGTCTTGACTTGTTGGCAACACTGCTATCTATCTATCTATCTATTCGTCAAATTGAAACTAAAAGTTGTTGATGTTGTGTTAATTATATTTTATATCAATACAACAATATTCAAGTGTTACCCCTTTGGTGCTGATAATGTCGGATGACCAGAGACCTGTTAATGAGGACGATGTGAAGCAGTTAGCAGAGAGAATGAAATTAATTTGTAGCGCCGATCCATCCCAATATCATAATGATTTCTCGCTTCGTCGATATTTACGAGCCTTTGGAAATGTTGACAGTGCTTTCCAGGTTTGTCATCTTATTACTTCCTAGTATTTGCTCATACGTACAAAATCAAACATAAATTTACATACACAACATACATTATAGTGTTAATGCTTTCGACAAGGAAACTGCCAATTAGGTACCTACATAGACAAATCACAGTATTCACGTCCCATATAGCCTAAGCGTGTGTTTTAGCTTAGGTTAGGAAAGTATCCACTTTTCGCAGGTATATGTGAAGCATTTGATCTGATTTCTCACTACTTTATATATAGTTATTTCCCTTACTTACTGTAACTAACCTTGATTTCAAATGCTACTTAAGAAAACAGAAATGTTGACTCTTTACTTGATTTTATGCAATAACAGGAATGTAACACTTTATCTGTTTTGTTCTTGAGGTACTGAGTGCTGTAGAATTATCAGGAATCATGTGGACATTGTTGTCTGATAGCCGTTAACCAATAAATTATTTTGAGTTTCATTATTTATATTGCTCAATTCAATTACTAGTATTTCCCTATTGAACTACTAAAAGTGGCTGAGGTTTTTTTTATTCTGAAGCGATGTAGTGATGACAGATAAGAGTATACATATGTTTGTATTGCTCAATTCCTCAGCATTCTGTACTAATTTTTAACTTAGCTTTAAAGAGTTAATTTTTTTCTCATTTATGTTTATTTTCTGCCTAAGTATTTCTTTTAAGTTTACTTCTTGATAAAAAATATATTTGAGATCTGTAAGTCTGTAATTTTCTCACAAAACCTTTTTATTTTTAAACTGTTGATTTCTAATAATACTTACAGGCTATTTTGAAAACCAACAAGTGGCGCAATGAATATGGTGTCGCCAGTCTGCAGGATGACAAAGAGTTAATTGAGAAATATTCCAACAAGGCCCGAGTACTACGGCACAGGGATATGACTGGCCGGCCCATTGTGTACATTCCAGCTAAAAATCACAGCTCTAGTGATAGAAATATTGATGACTTGACCAGATTTATTGTCTACTGCTTGGTATGTTACACTTAATATGAAAAGAGATTAAGATTTAATATTCCATATTTGTTGCATTATACCAATGCATTAAAAAAAGTTTTAACTAATACTTTTATTATTATAAACTTTTATATGGACAGCATAGGCATCATGATGTCCTGTCAAAGAATAGAAATATTTGATTATTTGGGATGAAAGTTGAATCCCTCTAAGTACAGTTTCTATTGGTCTCCTTATGGTACACTTATCAGTACCCCCTAAAAGGAGTTACATAGTATTCAACTTATACCCAAGACATATTACCTAAAATACATGTTACATATACTGTAATTTACCATAAGATTGTATGAAAATTATCATGAAAATTGTTTAAAAGTGTTTTATGATTAATAATATATCATTATTTTTAGGAAGAGGCTAGTAAAAAGTGTTTTGAAGAAGTTGTTGATAACCTTTGTATAGTATTTGACCTAAAGGACTTCACATTGTCATGCATGGACTACCAAGTGTTGAAGAACCTTATCTGGCTGCTCAGCCGACACTATCCAGAGCGGCTCGGAGTTTGCCTCATCGTCAATGCACCCACTTTCTTCTCTGGCTGTTGGGCAGTTATTAAAGGGTGGTATGTATTAAAGTTGTTAACAAAAGCATATTTTTAATTCAGTAATATGCAATGTTATACTGTACTGTATCTTTGTAGGTTGCCTATTTGGCAACTGCCTTGTATAAAGCATATAGGCATGTAGAATGTTCAAAACTATAAAAATATATTAATAAAAAGTGAGTGTTGAAATTGATGAATGTAGAGAAAGCAACCAAGGTTTTTTTTATATTATTTTCCAATGTAAAGTATTATTTATACCAATGTTTTTTTCTTTTTAGTATCTGACTCATGGTTTTTTTTTAAAAACATTATTTTACTGAGATCTTAAATGGTATTAAATGATATTTACGTATATTTTACAGGTTGGATGAAAACACATCAAAGAAAGTGACTTTCGTCAGTTCTGAAATGGACTTATGTAAATATTTAATACCAGATATATTACCCACTGATATGTAAACTATTGATTGCGGTAGTCCATCTTGAATTGACAAATGGAATGATCAGGCCATAAATGTTTTGATACAATAATATATAAGTGTTCTTTTTCTAACCAACATAGTTTTAAAGGGTTATCCATTTACTTGTATTGAAACATTGATGGTGTTGACTAGGTCTGGGAAAAGGATTTTGAGCTAGCAAAGTACTAACTGCCTTAATAACAATGTAAATACAGTTAATTGTATATTTCAATCTAAGCAATAAAAGGAGGTTTCTCTGGATTCAATAATATAAGGGTTTGAGTTGTCTTTTAAATATCCTGTAAAACCAGCAAATTGTTTCAAAGTTAAGTTATCTTAGGAAATGACACGTTGTGATGATAAAAATAACAGCTATCCGTGAATGTAAAATCATATGTTGGTACTTTCCAAAATCCAAGTAAATCGGAAAAAGAAAGATAAGAATGTCAAAAAATTAGTTTTTAGAAATGGTTGTAAAAGTTGGTTCCGTGACATTAAGTGTTATACGACTTAGAATCTAGATCTGAATTATTTATATTTAAAAACTTTATTTGACTATATTTGAGTAACGAACAAAATAGACATGTTTTAAGGGGAAGTTAACTAAATTTACTAGGTAAAAATTAATTATTGTTGAGTCTCAAGATAGAAAGGATCCGAATTATATTTTTCTACGGATTTTGGCCATAGGTTATTTACTTGAGAGTTAAATAAGTCGTAAATACTTCACTCTTATACTTACAATATTAACTTAAGATCTTTTTAGTGCTATTAAAAAAGGGTGGTTGGTTTATTGTTGTAAAAACCTTAAAAGAATCCCTTATTTTGTTAATATTTTTGTTTTTTTTTTTCATATAAATATGCATACATTCCATTAGGTTAAGATAAAGGTATTGACCATCCCTTTGAAGCCTAAAAACCTCCCTCATTCACTCAATATTTAAACATTCTAAAACAGGTTGTGTCAAATTTCTTTTCATTGGTGAGATTGAATAAAATACAAAAGGAGTAGCAATACATACTAATATATGATTATCAAGGATATTTACACATCTATCTGACATTATACCTCATCCATAAATATATATAAAGTTAAGGTAGTTAGTACTATTATGTAGATATATAATGTTTATTGCATTATTATATAATTAATGTATTACTTCGAGATTATAATATAAGGAGATTATAATTTTATTTATTCTACATGGTTAATAGTATATTTCAAAACTATGGTAGTCAATTATAATATGAGATTGTTTACTGTACAATGTATACCAATGTTCTACAGCCATAAGTAAAAAAATGATACTCTTGGTCGATGGATATAATATCCAATTCAAATTTATGCAACTATAAAATAATGAAATAATAACATATTCTATTAATTTCATTAAAGCTTCAGTACCTATACTCAGAGCTATTAACTTAAAAAGAAGAACTAAAAAAGAGATGGGGCTTCATCATGCTTTAGACGAGTCTAATCCGAAATATATGACTTAGAATAACCTGTTTCGGTTTATGAAGTAAACATTTTGGATATTTAATCGTATGTTCACAAAATATCGTATGTGGATTCACACAGGGTATAAGCTTATAAATTTTCTTCAACTAGTCACTTATCATGTTCATAGGCCAATGAGTCTTTAGGCAGTTGAGAACTATATAAAAAAAACTCAGTCATTGAGTTAATATATTTTAGATCGGTTAGTAACAGTGGTTTATGTATTCTCTGTGGCTGATGTTTTTTTAGATAATTATGCTATTGTTATTTCCATTAAAAGTACTGACATCTCTATATGTTATTATACTTACTAAAGGGTATCACAATATGTTGGCAGAATTAAATCTGTATTCCTATATTCAATGTCTCGTTAGCCGAGTTTCCAATCACAATGGTATCTTTAAAATACATGCATACTATAACATCCAATTGTTCTTCAATAAAATGAAAGAAGACTTAAAAAATTTGGGTGTTCAAATCATGTCTGTAAAACAAAACAAAAAACAAAAGATTATTTATGCTATTTTTTTTCCAAACTATTATTTTCCTGCTAGACACATTTTACAGTAAGTAACTAAAAATGTATTGGATACTTATAATTTTGCTTACTCTTGCAGTTATTATGGAAGTTAATCTGATCTAAAACTGCCACACGTATTTCATGTCACTTACTTTAAAAGGCCTATCTACATTGCGTTATTTTATCCGTCCTCACTTTCTAGTGAGTATCATCGCTTGTGTCCTGTACACTACAGCTTCTAGATTAACTTAAGTTAAAGGTTTTGCCGCTATCCCATTTAATGAAATATGTTAGCTACCTCTCTCGCTTTTGTTTGAGCCCTCGATAGTCACCTAATTAATTACATTAGAGTCTTTTAAAATTCCATTCCATTATTATTATTTATTCCATTAAACTTTTATAATTATCTTGGTACAAGCATCATAATTTTAGTTCCCATAGACTTATCTAGTATTAAATTACCTCGAATATTGTTAATATTATTCATCTTAACCAATTGCCATGTCTTGCCCACCATTTTACCAATATGTTTTACTTAAGATTAGGTTGTATCTAGATTTATTGAGCCTTTGACAATTTTAATTAACTGACGGGTTTTAAAAAAATGACTTCTGTGCCTCTGCTCTGTTTTAACCCTTTATAAGACAGAGGGCAAGTAGCGACCACCATAATTTCAACCTTACCTAGCTTCAAATAGAAGTGAAATACAATGAATTTTTGATCATACCTGGCCTTATAAAGGGTTAAAGAAATATTGGTAGTTGCTTACTCCTGCTGGATTAGTTCGAGGTTTAAATAAGACGCATTAAGATTTAAACTGAACAGAAAAACCTTTATGGTGGTCTTAATCGTTTTATTTAAACATCGTAGATAATTTGCTTTAAGCTATCATGGGGTAGTATTGCCAAAACACCAAACTGTTGTATATAATCAGAATAGTTTTGGCGCTTCTGACCTACTGTATTTTTTTACAAGCAATTATATTGCTTCATGTTAAGTTATATTTGGTGAACTCCCATTTCCTATCATTATTGCTATTGCAGATTACAAATACAGTTAAACTTTTTTACAAACGTCATTATTAACTTCAGTCAGTACCGTGTTGAGACATATTTTGTTGTTTAGTTGTAACTACTTCTGTTCATAGTTTTCTAGGTTTAAATATTAACCCATATTTTATGTCACGTTATTGTGTATATGTATTGAATAAATATTATGGTGGAAGCCTTGAATACCTGTCTTATTTATTTATCCTGATAGTAGTACATTTTTCTTAATGCCAGCTTTATTTATCTCAAATCAGGGAAAAGGGTGAGCATAAAATTCCCTAACGGAATTGTTTAAAACCATTAATATAATGCCGTGCCATGTTAATATATGTATGAAAATCAAATGTATGTAAGAAAGTAATTAGGTCTTAGTAAATACATCCTTCATGGTCATGTGTAAAAATGCATTATAAATTACCTGAGACCATTTTTCAAACAAGTATGTAAAAGAAATCTTATTTTGAAAGCCTATTATAATACAAATGTAAACATTAATGATAAAAGGGCACAGTGTATCAGCGCTTTTTGCCGGATGTTTCCGGGCTAACACCAAAATTGTAATGGACACATAAAAAGATGCGCGTTGGTGAGTTTCTTTCGGATACTTCTCACAACAATAGACCTTCCGAATCCGAGGTAGAAGTATATTTTAACTTAATACATACATATACTCACGGCTATAAATCCCTTTACAGGGTTGCCAGAGCTTTGGAATGAAAAATTCCTCAGCCACTTTTGGACGTTGATTGGGGAAAAGATGGTAATAATAAATGTTTTTGGTGACGGGTCTCCAACCACATCGCCCAAAAACCACTTAATAAGCCCCTATACCCTTATTCGCCTCTTATTATCTTTTTTTGTTGAATTAAATGATTGTTTTATTTATCTTCCGTTTTTGTTGTCCTAAGAATGGCAACTTATAAAAATATGTTTTAATGCAACTTAATCTTTGAATTTTCGTACAAAACTAAAATTTAATAATACTTGTAAAGAGATTACCACGCTACTCGCCATGTTATGGTTATAAAGTTTAGTACGATACTAAAATTCAATCATGAGTTCCTATTAGTAAAAAAATCATACATACATACATATGAGGCAGGATATGACTGAGCTAAAATCTCAGTTCCAAGCGGTCACAGAAGTCCTCGCTCAGAACAACATCAGAATGGCTGACTACGAGAAAAAAGATGCAGCGAAGAACAGACAAATAACAAGTCTGCTCTCTGAGATTTCTGAGCTGAAACAAACTATAGCCGTGCAAGATCAAGCAGCACTGAAAAATGAGATTGAAATTACTGGCATACCTGAAGAAGGAAATGAAAATCTGGAGCACGTGGTCATTCTCACGGTCACTAAAATCGGAGTGAGCCTGGCCGATATCGACGTTGATTGGGTTACCAGAGCTGGTCCCAGACAACCAGTGTCTACTGGAGCAGCAGGATCGAGAAGAACGTTCCCCCGGCCAGTTGTGGTAAGGCTTTTGCGGCGGGGGAAAAGGGACGAGATCATCAAGGCAGCCAAATTAAGACGTAATCTGGACTCCGCTGACATTGTGAAGGGGACGGCAAACAAGGTTTTTATCAACGAGAGACTGACAAAAAATAATCGTCACCTATTTCGAGAGTCAAGACTTCGAGCAAAACGCCACGGATTCCAGTACTGCTGGGTACGAAATGGCCAAATATTTGTTAGACGAGCTGACAAAAAACCAGCTATCCAGATCCGCGACTTGGAGGATCTCAACCAGTATGTTGACCCTCCCGCTGCTGACCCTACTACTGGCATCATCGATGGAATACCGACGGACCTCACCCACAACCCGAACTTACAGTTTTTTCCTAATTAATTTAATACAGCTCCTATGTGCCGAATTTGTTACACAACACATAATACTCAACACAGCACACAATATTACACACTCTTTACAACACACAATTTTTCAGAGTAATATAAACACCGATCCAAAATCATGCAACCAAACCTCACGTAAAATTATCACAGTAAAAACAAACCAGTCACTTGTAATTTCATGGTCATATTTATTTAACAAATCTTCACGTGTCAAAATACCAATCAAAGTATATTTTCGAATAATTATCAAGCCGCTTATCGTAGTAAGATATCAACTTTTAATACATATTCCAATATATTCTAATGGCTGAAGACAATGGATTAGTAATTGACGAAATACTTTCTGTAAGCTGCATAAAACTAGAAGATGTCGAAGAATGTCATAACACCCTTGATGCGAAGTACAACTTTAAACTATTAACATTTAACATACGAAGCCTAGCGAAAAATTTTGAAGCTCTCCTTGTAGTTCTCAAACGACTTGAAATCGAATTTGATGCAATTGTTCTTACTGAGTGTTGGTTGGACAGCGGTACTATTATCCAACACATGGATGGATACGTTTCCTTCAGAACAAGCAAGTTTACAAACCAGGCCGGTGGAGTAGTAATTTATGTTAAGGAGTCGTGGTCTTCATCAGCTTATGAGCCTGAGGTCAACGAAGCAAACTGTTTGGTGCTAGATATTGCCGAGGGACCCACCATCATAGGAGCGTACCGCTCACCCTCCGTGAGATGCGTTACAGGTTTTCTAACGTCCCTCGACGACTTACTTGATAACATACATCAAAAACCATATGTTGTACTGTGCGGTGACATTAACATTGACATTATCTCAAAAGGGGTCAACTCTGCGCGAGACGAATATCTTTGTCTTCTATCGGAGCACAGCTTTTTACCTGCGGTATCGAAACCGACTCGTTTAGGCTCGTGCTTAGACCACTTTTTTGTAAAAGCGAACGACAGTAATGGCATTATATCGGTGATTTGCCCTACAGATGTTACTGACCACGATTTGGTGATGCTCGGAATTCAGTGTCAAACAGATAAACGAAAACACGATCGGCATATTTTCAAAACCAACTACGAAGCGGTTTCTGACGAACTAAGGAACATAGACTGGGCATCTATCACTAAACGCACAGAAATTTCGGATGCAGTAAATGAGTTCATTTCAACCCTAAATTCAATCATCGCAAAACACAGTTCCCGAATAAGATTAAGTCGGACTAGATACAACATAAAACCATGGATTACCCCGGGGTTGATGAGGTGCATGAGACACAAAGACTATCTACATCTGAAATATCGTAAAAACCCGGACAACCCTATTAACAAAGCCTCGTTTTTCCGATACAGAAACTTTTGTAACGACTTACTTCATCGTCTAAAAGCAGCATACGACAAAAATTTGCTAGATGACAACAAAACTAAGCCCAAAAAACTATGGAAAATAATAAAAAGTCTGTACACTAACAAAAAGAGTAATGACGCCTCTAAGTTATTGGATCCAACAAGAGCTGTGTATGATAGCCTTAATGAAACCAACAAGTACTTTTCTACAATTGGTAAAAAACTAGCTGACACTATCCTCACAAAATTAATAAAACGGAAGCAAAATTAGCTGCAGAAGTAGGAGAGAGCCCAAACACTCCATGTAAGTCGTTTTTCTTAGAACCAACAGATCCATCAGAAATAAAACATATCGTAATGAACCTCAGAGATGATAGCGCTCCTGGTATAGACAATATTAAGGCACCATTACTAAAAACATGTATAGGATCTCTGGCTTCTCCTTTAGCTCATATTGTAAACCTGAGTCTCGCAACCGGGATTTTTCCCGATATTTGGAAGCTTGCATCGGTATCGCCAAAACATAAGTCAGGTCCCAAAGAGATTCCGAGTAACTACAGGCCGATTTCGCTGCTTAGCATCATTTCAAAAGTTACAGAGAAGGTAGTTAATAACCGCTTGGTTAGATATCTCGAAAATAACAACATGTTAACTGAAAGCCAGTTTGGATTTCGTCGGGGCAAATCAACCGTCGATGCTGTCTCACTTTTAGTGGGTGAGGTGTCTGGTCACTTGGATGAGGGAAAAAGATGCTTGGGTGTGTTTCTAGACTTGGCAAAGGCATTTGATACTGTCTCCGTCCCCATATTGATGAGAAAGCTAGAACAACTAGGGATTCGTGGCCTAGCTTTAGACTGGTTCAAAAGTTACCTTAGTGGACGGAGACAGTGTACAAAAATCAATTCGTGTCTTAGCGACCCTCTGCCAATGACGGTAGGGGTTCCGCAAGGTAGTATACTCGGTCCTACGCTGTTCACTATCTACATGAACGATATCGTAAAAATACCATCACTAGGAGCTAAAGTAATATGCTACGCTGACGACACGGCAGTACTTTTCCATGGTGACACTTGGCCAAATGTCTTCAAACGAGCCGAAGAAGGGATGAATAAGATAGCAAACTGGCTAGACAAGAACTTGCTGACACTTAACACCGACAAAACTAAATACTTGGCATTTCACATCACTAGTATCACTTCACCTAAACACTCACCAGAGATAAAGATCCACCAATGTAGCCATCAGCCCTGCTCCTGCCCAGGATTAAAACGAGTAGGAACTATTAAGTACCTAGGTGTTGTACTAGATGAACGCCTAACATTTAGTGCACACATTGATGTACTCTCCAGCAGAGTTCGTAAAATCATCCACATCATGAAATCCCTAAGAAATAGCGCAGACCTGCATTTATTAAAAACTATATATATCACGCTCTGCCAATCGCTGTTAACTTACTGCATTCCTGTGTGGGGTGGTGCTGCCAAAACATTAATGATACAGATTGAGAGAGCACAGCGCTCCGTACTTAAGGTGATGTGCAGGCGGCCTCGCAGGTATCCCACTGATGATCTGTACCGCGAATGCTCGGTACTTAGAGTTCGTCAGTTGTATATTCTAAATATCGTCCTTAGTACGCATAAAAAGGTCGTGAATTCCCCTGATAAACATCTCGTCAAAAAAAGAAGATTTGCCATGCCCACCTGCAGAGTAAGAACTACTTTTGCCCAAAGGTTTGTTAGTTTTTTAGCTCCCTTGGTATTTAATAAATTAGTGAAAGCAAGTGATATTATTAAATCTACTGCTAGGGAAGCTAAACAAGCTGTAACAAAACATCTCTTACAGCTAGATTACATTACCACGGAAGAACTATTAATGACCAATAAATGACACAACTTTAATATAATATAGCAATTACTCACACTCTGACATACACACACAAACACACATCTTTACTCTCTATCTCACACTCACTAACTCACGCAAACACATACACACACAAACTCACAGCAAATAACGTTTAATAAAATTGTTTTTTGTTTTTATTTTCTCACAGTTTTACTATTGTTAATTTTCTTTACATTACTTTTATTTAATAGACAATTTCTCTTAGATTTTGTATAAATTAAACTCATTTAATAATTATTTTGTTTTGTACGTTACAATGGTTGTATCTCAAACTTTTAAGTCGTATTACGGGCCCCCACGATACAGGCTAGGCCTAGTGTAGGGGCTACCAATATTATCAATAATGTAAACACGGTTAAATGTTGCACTCAACCTACTCTGTAAACTATATAAATCTGTAATGTAATTGTGCAATTGGAATTTAAATAAATTATTATTATTATTATTATATACTCACGGCTATAAATCCCATGAAGGGGTAGCCAGAGCTAGGGAATTAGAAATTCCTCAGCCACTTTTGGAAGTTGCGTGGTGAAATAAAGGTTTTTGGTGATGGGTCTCCAACCGCATCCGCAAGCCCTAATACCGTTAGTTGCCTCTTACGTACACCCACCGGAAGAAATGGGGTAGTGCTATTCTAAGCCGGCACTACACAGCACGTAGTAAAAAATGTATGGATAAAACATAACATAAACGTTCACGCCGAATATCCCCGAAGGGGTTGGCAGAGGTACCTACTAATACTTCTGAACATTACGTGACTTTGTCACCTGGTGTTCAGAGTACCCACGTTTTGCATGGACAGTATACTCACGTGATAGGGGGCAGGCTATCGCCGTTTTGTACGAATACACTGTCACATGACTAAGTACAAACTCAGCCATGTGGGTTTCCTCACGATATTTTCCCTCACCGTTAACAACCATGATAAATTAACCACACATATGAATATAGAAAAGACAAATTGGTGTAGGCCCGACCCAGGATTGGAACTCACGCCCTTCTGTTTTCGGGCGGGTGTTCTATCCACTGGACTATCATGTCGTCGTATGGATAAAAATGAATGTAAATTATACATAAAAAATATGGACATATTGTACCTACCGAATGTGTATGCGAAATTATATTGAATCGGTTCAGCTGTTTCGACACGCTTTGTTTTGCTGTGACACGTGGAATATAGATGATTAAAACGATTTACAAAAACAATATTTAAACGTATCATATTGGGTAAATGGGGGCGTTGGGGGTTTCAATGCATATTGTAAGCAAATTTGACTAATTGCTAATGCGTCAGTTTCTCTGCATTTTATGGTTTTTACACACGCAATCAGTGCAATTCAGCAATAGGATATAGCATAGGATTTTACATACGTATACTCACGCCGTTAGTTTCCATTGCGGAAGACAATGACTATCGAACGCCACTTGCACGCCACGTGCGTTCCTGGCTAACCTCTCGAGCTTGGTCTATATTCATCAATCTTTTTATACATGCTCTTTTATATTTCCCACTTCGGACGCCTACCTTTTAAAGTACATATACTCACGACTATAAATCCCTAAATGGGGTAGCCAGCGCTGAAGAATTGAAAATGCCTCAGCCACTTTTGGAAGTTGAAAGGGAAAAAAAAGATTGTAATAGAAAGGTGTTTGGTGATGGGTCTCCAACCGCATCGCCCAAAAATCCCTTAAAAGCCCCAATACCCCTAGCCGCCTCTTACGTACACCCACGGGAAGAAATGGGGTAGTGCTATTCTAAGCCGACACTACACAGCTATATCTACAATTGGCCTAGACCTCGTGTTTAAAACATACCCTTTTTATATTTTAAATGAATTGAAGACATCAAACTAAACAACTTTGCCTATGGAATGCTTATCTCAAATATTGTAATTTTTGTGTCACTGTCTAAATCAAACTGGGAAAGTATAGTGAGGTTCTTCTTAGCCTCAGGGTCTTAAAAAGGTCTAGGCCAATTCTTTATATATTATAAATATTTGTAACCATCACCAAAAATCCTTCATTTCACAATCTTTTTTCCACTCCCCTTCACCTCTTATTGTTTAGCTAATTTACCTTTCATCGCTGTTAATGGAAAACTGAAACGCGGGCTGTTTGTTAGGAGCTTACAAAGTGGTGATTCAGGAGGAGATACGTCCCATCTTCCCCAGGAGCTAGTTTAAAGTAATAGAATAGAAGAGAATAAAGTAACCTTTTTTACCCTCCGTCTCGCTTGTTCCCATCTTTTCTAGAAGAGCAATACGTTTTATATGTCCACACGAAATAAATACGTAAAAATAATACTGGATCCAGCGTTGTGACTTCTATCACGGATTTCGCTCAGTAACCTACGTTGGTAGGAGTGTAAGAAAGCTTTTCAGCATCATGAGTAATCTGGCAGCAGATTTGATTATAGCAAAATAAAACACAAATTACATTATATCATGTCTTTTACTCGGCATAGTTTAAAAAACAGTTATACAAATTAATAGCTGTATTTACAAATATCAGAAGCAAGTCACACCTTACAAAACTTGATCCATAAATTATTTAGAATATTGTACTGTTACTAAGTGGCTTACAATTACAAATATAGATTACAATGAAATGCCACTGAAAGTCGTTCACTAAACATACTTACAACTATATTATATATGACTACAGTCGAGATTTATATTATCACATAAACATATCAAAATAATACTCCATTGCATAAAACTGGAATGTCGATCCAAATTGAGAGATTGTACTTACGAGAGACTATGTTATTGGCACAAAACCCTAACTTTTTATACAAAAGTTTAATTCACACATTTCTTATTATTGTCTATTTTGACATTCGGCGTTGATATGCAACTTTTTTACATTTAGCTAGGGAGCGTATGGTAGGAATACACGATTCTACGTTATGACTAGCAGTCAATAGAATTATATAATGTAATACTGGGAATATTATAAAATATGTTGTCTTGAAAACTGGTACTAAGAAGCTATATACGTATTGGACATACTGCGCTGTCTAAGAACTAAGCAATTCCTTGTTATTTGCACTAATTGATGTTATCTAAATTCAAATCTCACGGAGCACAAATTAGTCAAAATATTGTTTTGTTTTCGGTGTAATACTAAAAAATACTGAGTGTATGTAAATCTCTCTGTCATACCAAAATATATTTAATCCGGAAACTAACAACGTTTAACTTATAACCTTATTATTATTATTTTTTTCACGTATGAAGTCTTGAAAATCTCAAGGAATAATCAAACATATACATTTTCATATAAATAAGAAAATGAAAGACATTTTCAGCCCTGTAGTTGCACAGAAATTACAGTAATCAGTGTTCAGTCCTTTTAATAGTGCTGATTTAACACTGTTTCCTAGTAGCAAACACTATTTTAAGAGTAATAACTTTATTAGTGAGTAGTTAAATATAATTTGCAGTGCACTTTGATTCAGCAGGTGAGTATCTCTTATGAAGCTTTGCTACTGATAAAAATAGACATAAAAACTAACTCAACAAATGTAGTATCATCATAGCTCTTGCTTTTGAGTGTCCATGAAATATGAAATCATAGTTTAATACAGTAAGTCATATTAAATCTAATTCGAGATTGATTGTTTATAGGAATAATATAAAAATGCAAGTCATAAACGTACAAGTCACAATGCACCTAAATAAATTATAATATGCCTAATTCCATAATTAATTATAAGAAGTCTTTTCATATCTATAGGGGTATACAGACTTTACAAAATTTCAGTACAAAAAGGCATTGACTTTATCCAAAATTTTTCGAGATCGTTGGGACTAAGTCTGCATTTTTTTGGTTCTTTCTCTCTTCTTTCTCATGAGTTGAAGCTAAACAAATTTGGGAACTTAACAATTCTAATGACTACTTTTATCTACATGAATGACAAAAAAAAAGTTAATTTATAGCCCAAAAAATACGTCATTAAATGAAATACAGCAGTCATTATTTTATATTATAATCGATATATACATACTAAACATAATATAAAAATCTCACATGTCAAACAAATCAATCATAATTATTTAAGTATTTGTTCCCAATCAATGCTTACGCAATACCAAGCTACATAATTCTTAACAGACAAAAACCTATCGTTCACGCCGTAAATCCCTGAAGGGTTAGCAGAGGTTCTAAAAGTTTTAAACATCACATGATATTTCAGCATCTGGAGTTCCGAAAAGCCATTTTCACTTCCAAATAAAACTTAAAATAAAAATGCACTTTAATGGAATGAATTTTTTTCACACAAAATTTGGGTTAATTTGGAAACGATACACACACTTATCACAGACTTCTAAAGATCAATTTGTCACTTCAAGTACAGTCAGTTCAAAGATAATAGGTGTTGTTTTGCATAGAATAGGTCTGAATTTGCGCTTACAACCACTCTCAAAACAATATTTCATTCTGGATATCCTCTTGTTAACAGAATAGTCGGGATTGAATTTGGGAATAGACAAATACGAACTTTGAAACCTTTCTGAATTTGCCTGTAACCATAAGTCTGTTCGTTTCAAAGTGTTGAAGGCGTAGTTTCATGGTAGGTCGGTAAAGTGAAGCCTTCTTTACACTGAACTTCAAGTAACCAAATGCTAATTTTCCAGTATTGAAGGCGTAGTATCATGGTAAGTCAGTGTATCGAAGCCGGTGTGGAAGGCGTAGTATTGCGTAGTAGAGAGAGTAGAAGGCGCAGTCAGTCGGCCAATACACATTGTGAAACGGCTGATAACTCTTCTTTGAGAGCGCGGAATGAAGGTCTTTCGTCGGCTGTATGACGCCAACATGCTCGCATTACCTGGAATAATTGTTACTATAATAATAGAATATCTCGGAGGTAGGAAACGCAAACACTACTTAAACGTGTAATAGATATAAAGGATAGAAGAATTTCGCGCTGGCCACTGACCTCCATTATACTATATAAGTACGCTGGACTAATGATACGTATAAAAATGACAGCTATTTACTGTGCCAATTTGAAGCGCCCCCAATGAAGGAACGAGGAACTAAATATGACATAAACTGCAAAATGGCCAGTGTTTTTTTTACCATAAAACATAATATATCTATGGTTTTTAGAAACAATTATAAATCAATAGTGCTGTAAAGTTTCGTTTCGATAAAACTTAGCCTTTCCTTTAAGCAGAAACATTTTATCGATATATTTTATCTTACTGTCCCATCTCTTTTATTAGTTCCTTGTTCCTTCACTGCTGCCGTAAGCGCCAAAATGGCGAAAATCAAATCGCCTCACTGTCACCCGGCCTATAATTAGTCCAGCGTACTTATATAGTATAATGGAGGTCAGTGGCGCTGGCAGCCATTGACACGCTAGCTCAATTGGCAGAGCGACGGGGGCGTATACCCGAGGGCGCGGGTTCGATTCCCGCCTGTGTCGAAGTTTTTCTTTCCTTTATTCATTATTTATTTATTAGAAATAATCCCCAAATGAGGTTTTCATTAACAAAAAGATTTAAATTATGTGATAGTTAAGCGTTTTCAACATTTGCATTCTATCGGAAAAGGTAGACAAGTGGCCTTCCGAATTAGTAAAAATTCGGAGATAGGAAACGCAAACACTACTTAAACGTGTAAAAGAAATAAAGGATACTATAAGAATGTTTGGAAATAAAACTAAAATATTCATAGATATTAAAATAAAATTTTCTTTTTGCTTTTATTTTACATACTAGGTAGATTCACTGTCCAAAAAGTGTGGTAACTGAAAAAAGGGCATAAGTCGGAAATATGCCTGGGTTTGCTGTACTCTATTCTATGACCGTGAGTGAAGCAAGAAATTCCATGCTCCTCATGTTCAGCTTATGCGCCTTAAGATATAAGAAAATTACTAACATCGTTTGTCATTTTTTTGTTTGTTCATTTTGTTTTATTTAATTATTTAGTAAAAGTTATAACTAAAGTTAGTTGTAAGATATAATTTTATCAATCTCAAATAAAAAAAACTAACATCATAAATTCAACCTTGTACAATTGGAGTAACGGTTCGATACATTTTTATTTATTTTAGGTGTTTTTTTTCTTTTTGTCCGCATAGAATCGGTTAATTATTATTAGGAATAATTCCTGAATGAATTATTAATATTGCTGTGTAGTGTCGGCTTAGAATAGCACTACACCTTTTCTTCCGGTGGGTGTACGTAAGAGGCAACTTACGGTATTGGGGCTTTTTAAGGGATTTTTGGGCGATGCGGTTGGAAACCCATCACCAACAACCTTTATTTTACCATCTTTTCCCCACGCAACTTCCAAAAGTGGCTGAGGAATTTCTAATTCGTTAGCTCTGGCTACCCCTTCTAGGGATTTATAGCCGTGAGTATATGTATGTATGTATGTATGAATTATTAATACTCACATTATAAATCTCGTTCAAACACCCCTTGGGTTTTTCTAAGACTTGTCCTCTTTGCACCATTTCCACTACTTCGGAATTCTTCATCCGCCCGTACGGTACTTTGCCGCACGTGAAAACCTCCCACATTAACACACCTACAAATAATACAAGTTATGATTATGCTGGCCGTGTGGTGCCGGCTTAGAATGTCGCTACCCCTTTCCACCCACGGGTGTCGTAAGAGGCGACTAAGGGTATTGGGTGTAATGCGGTTAGAGACCCATCACCAAAACCTTTATTTTTACCATCTTTTCCCCACTCAACTTCTAGGGAAATATAGCCGTGAGTATATGTATGTATGTATTATCTTCTATAATAGAGTAATAAATGACATTTAACACTAGCAGTCCTTTGCACCGCTGTGATGACTGCTTGAAAGTTAAGTTGTAAGAAAAGGGGGTAACAAGCCAAAAGGGGGTTGTTAAGGTGAGAGAAACACTCAGTACATTATGTGACATGATCCTGCCGCTGATTTATGGAAAATAAAGAATAAAGTTGTTCTGATCAAGTATATCCTGTGGTGAATTTGATCACAGTGAATTCACTAACAACCCAGTATAAGCTATTTAACCCCCTTTTGTTCCACCCTTCAAAGTGCCTATTTATGGAATAACTAAGGACCACATGAGCTACAAATTCTTCTGATATAAAGTAAAATTAGTAGATTTTAGTTTTTTTGTTTTGTTTAATTTACTTCACTGCTCTGTGTGTTGTGTATATAATATAGTCTGTGGTAACTTTCTACTTGTCATCTTGTCCTCTGTTTTCTGTTCGCAATAAATCCAGTTCTATAAATTCAAACTTACTTATTTTACTGATTAGCCATCAAACCCTAAGTCGCCTTCCACTAAACGAAGTAAAAGAAATAGTTTAATTCAACTCCAAATCAGCAACTAAATACTACATACATTTTCATTGAGATAGGCGATCGTTATTTTGTAAACCTCTCGAGCTCAATCTTCCCATACGCACCCTTTAATATTTAGACTACGGACGCCGGTTTTTATGCGTACAGACTCTATTTGATATCCTCGGTGGTAGTGTTCTACTGATTTTCCATCCACATTGGTTCTAATTATTTCTTCCAGCAGTTAATTTTCATCCATCCGCACTGCATGTCAAAACGATCAACATTCCTCTTTCTATCTTTTTACAGCACCGTCTTTCATACGACACAAAAACACAAACAATTTAATACAATTCTACAGCATCCTGCAATATAACATTCTACAAAATAGTTACTCACCAAAAGCCCAAACATCAGACTTGGAGGAAAACCGGGTATAATTGAGAACCTCTGGCGGCGCCCATTTGATAGGAAACTTGGTACCGCCCGAGCTCGTGTACTGGTCGTCTAACACGTAGCGAGCGAGACCGAAATCGGCTACCTGTTTTAATCAATATATGGATGTGTTATATAGATCAAGTTAGCATCAGACGAATCAGAACTTGTATTATCGGATATATAAATAACTCACGGCCATAAATCCCAAAAAGGGTAACTAGCCCGGCTAGTACGAGCGGTGTTTAAACTAGTTATCGCGTGGGATAAACGTCTAGGTCTGTCATACTGTTTGTTATACCGGTATGACAGAACGGATGAAAAAAGTCCGCTCTGTTCGCCTACGCTGTCGAACAGAACGAACTACGAAAAAAGTGTCCGGTTTGTTATACTGGTCAGTTTGACAGGTAAATAGTGTTGAAAATTTTCACGAGTGAAAAAACATCAAGAGATAAAAAACATAGTTTTTTACCAGACATATTGGAATAATGCAGAAATTTTGAGGTGTTCTCTTCCAACCAATTGAATCTGTACAACTAAAAACAGACTAAAAAAACTGTGCCCCACTGCCTAATGCCGCGTTAACATTTATAGTTATAACACTTTCGTAAGATAAAAACTATGAAGTGGTAAAATAACTTGGATGTTTGCTATATTGCTGTTTTTTTTTTCGTGTTTTCGTAAGCATTTTTAGTACTATCGTCTGTCATAAAATCACGAAACTAAAATGTTTTTTGGTTATACTTGTTTATCAATTTATTTTTGTAGCTAACTGTAACTTAGAACGTTTTCAGCAATGAAAAATTTAATATACTTTATCGTATTTAGGGAGTGCAAATATCGCGAGGTTGGGGCTCAAGCGAGATTCCGCGAGTTTTATTAAGTACAATACTGCGAGATCTAGCACTATTGTTATTCATAATTTACTATTTTTCACTGAGCAACTTACTTATTATCTAATCGTATTTATCAAAAATCATAAACTATTAGTAGCTCTGAAATAATTTAAAGGATTTTTTAAATTTTTATTACAAATTCTTCTAAGTTTTTCTTATTACCGATGTTTTTACACTCTCGAAAATTTCACAAGACCCGCCACGCATTAAAATACATACAAATTTTAAATCATTTCTTAAGTCTTTTTACCCTTTTATGTTTTAAACATGGTAGAAATTTATGCACTGCAATAAGTATAAGTTAAGTATATAAATAATTTACTTATAGGACCTTGGTAAATACCCATCACTTAAAACAATATCTTATCTAACAAACCGGACTCTTTTTTCGTAGTCCGTTCTGTTCGACAGCGTAGGCGAACAGAACGGCCTTTTTGTCCGTTTTGTCATACCGGTATAACAAACAGTATGACAGAATGGACTAGACGAGGATAAAGCAGCCATCTTTTACGCACTTAGTATCGTATACTGCTATCTCATTCTAACCGTTATCGTGTCGATATAATAGCGCTCGTACTAGCCGGGCAGAGCTTCGAAATAAATACTTCAGCAACTTTTGGAAGTTAAGTGGGGATTTTCATATAAAGGTTATTGGTGATGGATATCCAACCACATCGCCCAAAAACCACTTAAAACGACCCACGAACACTCGGGGGTAGAAATGGGATAGTGTTAATATAAGCTGACACTACATAGCTGGATATGAGATTCTAACTCAGCGATATATTTAATATTACATAATACACATATTATGTTTGCCGTTAAGTGTCGGCTTAGAATGTCACTACTCCTTTCTTCCCAATTGGTGTCGTAAGAGGCGACTAAGGGTATGGGGCCTTTTTAAGTGGTTAGATCGATGCGGTTGGAGACCCATCACCAGCGATACATTATTTCTACCATCGTGTCTCCTATCAACTTTCATATGTGGCTGAGGAGTTTCTAGCAGTTCTAGATACCCTTTTTTGGAATTTATGGCCGCGAACATATAACTGTATGTATGACATTTTTGTTTCATTTTTTTATCAAGTCTGCTACCTGTTATAAGAACCATATGAATTACTAGTTTTGTTTGTTGTATCGGATCAGCAAATATTAACTGGGCAGCATACACCACTATGTACCAACTTATCATTTGCATTTTTATATATTTATAATGAAAAATTCTTTAAGAGAAGTCATTTTAGATGTTAAAAAAACGCCGCTAGTGTGCGAGTGAGTCCGCTATAGATCGCTTTAGTTATTTAGGGGAATGGGAATATATTCATTTTACTTTTTTTTCATACGTATACTGTTGGCATTAGTCTATGATAGACAATGTAATTATATTTAAGTTGGTAACATTGTGTGATTGTCTCTGTGGTAGCACTGTAAACTTGTAATCTTGTCGTGTCTCATCTTAAGTAAAGTTACAATAAAACTCCAAGAAAGTATCTGCTGTTTTTAATTTAAACTACAGGTTATGGGACCAGACACATAACTTAAAAATAAGGAAGCAAACCATTTGGATCAAAAAACTGTTTCGTCGAAGAAAAACAATTGGCGGCACCGGCACGTGGCGCGGGAAGTTGTTTGAGGTTAACTTTTTGGTAAAAGAAAACTTGCAACGCAAGGACGGGACGAACAGGCAGTTATTATATTACAATATGGAAGAAAACAAGCAGGCAAGCATTAAATTGGAGGGTGCATCGAATTGGAATGTGTGGAAGTTCCAATCCGCCATATTACTTCGTAGTCATGGGCTGTTGGATGTGGTGCAGGGAATCTCAGTGGAGCCGAGTGATGCCACTAAAATAACAGAATGGAACAGACGTGACGCAAAAGCTCAAACATGGATCGTTACTAGGATTTCCGAAAATGTAATGATGCACATTATAACTTGCACTACGGCGGCGCAAATGTGGAACAAACTGGAGAGCGTTTATGAGCAGAAATCCGATACAAGTATCCACTTAATACAACAAAGATTTTTTCAATATAAGTTCGAACATGGAATTGAGATGTCTTCATTTTTGTCAAAAATAGAAGAGATGAAAAATCAGTTGAAGCAAATGGGAGAAGATATCTCAGAAAAATTCGTCATTACAAAGGTTCTAATGTCACTTCCAGACTATTACAAACACTTCGTATCTGCATGGGAATCTGCACCGGATGATAAACAAACCTATGATAATCTAGTGGCAAGATTATTGATAGAAGAGGAAAGGTTGAGAGATAGAAAGGAAATACCCGTGCAATCAGCATCGTCCGTGGCTTTTGTTGCTAGAAGATTTGATAAAAAGGACGTCAAATGCTATAAGTGTCATAATAAAGGACATTTCCAAAGTGAGTGCCGTAATAAACAAAGCAATAAAATGGAAAATGATAACAAACGAGATAAAAAGTGTTTTTACTGCAAGAAATTAGGACATTTAAAAAGTGAATGTTGGTTTAGAAAGAATAAAGACAAGAGTGAAAATAATAATGCTTTTGTAACCCAGAGTACCAGTGAACAATTTCAAAAAGCACAGTGGATAGTGGACACAGGTGCGAGTAACCATATGTGTTGTGACCGTGATTTATTTACCACATATACTCCATCAACATCAAACACGGTTGTTACTGTAGGGAATGGTAACTTGTGTAGTGTGCATGGTTCCGGACAGATTGTGCTGCAAGTTAACAACGGCGAAAAATGGATTGATACAACCATTGATCATGTGTTATTCGTTCCAGAATTAAAAACAAACTTGCTATCTGTCAAATGCATCATGGATAGAGGTTATGTTATGGTTACAAATGAGAACATATGCAAATTTTCAAAGAAAAACAAAGTGTGTGCGGTATCTTATCGTAATCAGGATATGTATTTATTAGAGGTGCGTTACAAACATGTTACAGCGAATGTGGCCAAGATGCAATCTGACTTAAATGAATGGCACGAAAAACTAGCACATCAAAATATGCAGCATGTAAAAAAGGTACTAGCGCAGAATAAAATTGAAGCTACTGATAACTTTATTAACAACTGTAAAGGATGTTTAGAGGGAAAATCACATCGCCTGCCTTTTTCTATAAGTCAGACAACAACTTCAAGAGTGTGTGAATTAATCCATGCGGATGTATGCGGCCCGATGGAGGAGAATTCCATTGGAGGAGCCAAGTATTTTCTTCTGCTCAAAGATGATTTTTCAAAATACAGAACTGTCTATTTTTTGAAAGGAAAGTATGAAGTTAAAGCTTACATTGAAAAGTTTATAAAGTTCAGTGAAAACATGACTGGCAAGAAAATTTTATATTTTAGAAGTGATAATGGTTTGGAGTTTATTAATAAAAATATGAAAGAAATGTTTGCTCAGTTTGGAATTATACATCAGACAACAGTTACATATACTCCAGAGCAAAATGGAAGAGCCGAGCGTGAAAATAGGACATTAGTGGAAACAGCTCGATCTCTATTGTATGCCAAGGGATTGCCAAAGAAATTATGGGCTGAGGCAATAAATACTGGATGTTATGTACTTAACCGAACAGGACTGAGTACTGATAAAGTGAAAACTCCATATGAGGTTTGGACAGGCAAAAATTATAACATACATGATTTAAAGATCTTTGGAAACCCTGTATTTGTCCATATTCCTAAAGAAAAGAGAGCAAAATGGGACTCTAAAGGTGAAAAAGGAATTATGGTAGGCTATGGAGAGCAGACAAAAGGATACAGAATATTTTTTGAGAAAAACAATACTGTTCAGATAAAAAGAGATGTGACATTTTTAAACTGCTCAAAAGAAATAGATTATAATATTGTATTGGAAGATGAACAAGACAAACGAGAAATGCCTAGTCAATATGTAGAATTAAAATCACCTAAAGAAAAATCCAGTGATTCAAGTTCTGAAGATTGTGATGATGATAGCACTTATGAACCAGCTACTAGTGACTGTGATGATGATGTGGAGGTCGGAGCAGAGCCACTAAGAAGAGAACCTAGTCAGCGTAAGAAAAAGCAAACATCATTCTACAAATGCAATAATGTAGTTTTGTTAAAGGAGGATGAGCCGAGAACATACCAAGAAGCTATGAGGCATGAAAATGCATCTGAATGGCAAAAGGCAATACAAACAGAGCTGAATACACTAGCAGAAAATAGGACATGGGAATTTTGTCAGAAGCCTGGTGATAGTAAGGTAATTTCTAGTAAATGGGTATTCAAAATTAAATATATTAATGGGGCAAAGCAATACAAGGCCAGATTAGTAGCTAGGGGATTTGAACAAAACAATGATATTGATTATAATGACATTTATGCACCAGTGGCAAAGTTAACCACCTTTAGATTGTTTATATCTGTTGCTACTTTGTTAAAATTACCAATCCATCAAATGGATGTCACTGGCGCATTTCTGTATGGTGAAATTAATGATGATGTGTATTTACAACTACCAGAAGGAGCATATAATGGTAATAATAATATTGTTAAATTACATAAGTCTTTATATGGTCTTAAGAAGTCTCCTAAACACTGGTATGACAAATTTAACTCAGTAGTGACACAGGAAAATTTTGTAAAATCTAAAGCTGATTCATGTCTTTATGTAAAGAACAATGATGAATGTAAAATTTATGTACTACTGTATGTTGATGATATTTTGACATTTGGTACAAATGAAACCAGTGTAAATGAGTTTAAAAATATGTTGTGTAGTAAATTTAGAATGAAGAATTTAGGTTTCATATCAGATTTCATTGGTATTAATGTTAAACAAAATTTAGAGACAGGTGTAACTGAGTTATCACAAAAGGAGTATTTAATAAATATTTTGAAGCGCTTTCATATGGAAAATTGTAAACCTGTATCATCTCCTATTGATCAGAATTTTGTATTTAATCAGAACTATGATGAAAAGCCAGATAAAGATTTAGAAAACTTGTGTAGACAGATATTAGGATGTCTTATGTATGCAGCGTGTGGTACAAGGCCTGATTTATGTACATCTGTATCTATTCTTAGTAGGTATCAAAATAAAGCTAATAATATGTTATTGTCATCATTGAAGAGAGTGCTTAGGTATATAAAACATACTATAGACTATAAACTTGTTTATAAATGCAATGATAACTGTAAACTAATAGGTTATTGTGACGCTAATTGGGGTGGAGATTTAGTTGATAGGAAATCCACCACTGGGTTCTGTTTCATATTAAATAATTGTTTAGTCTCTTGGTGCTCCAAGAAACAATGTTCAGTAAGCCTTTCTTCTACTGAATCCGAATATATTGCTATGAGTATGGCTGCAGGTGAGGCATGTTGGCTAATAAACATATTAAAAGATCTCTTTCCTAAAGTAAATATGTGTCCAGTCACTATTATGTGTGACAATCAGTCCGCTATTAAGGTAGCCAGTACTGAGTGTATTAAAAGACTAAAACATATTGATATTCGTTACCATTATGTTAGAGAATTAATAAATAAAGATAAGATTGTTGTTAAATATATCAAGACTGAGAATCAATTGGCAGATGCCTTAACTAAGCCAGTAAATGCTTTGTTACTATTAAAATTTGCTAATCTTTGTATGTGTAACTTAAGAGAGTAATTGTTGACTTAAAGTTGAGAATAATTAATATTACATTGAAGGGGGGTGTTGGCATTAGTCTATGATAGACAATGTAATTATATTTAAGTTGGTAACATTGTGTGATTGTCTCTGTGGTAGCACTGTAAACTTGTAATCTTGTCGTGTCTCATCTTAAGTAAAGTTACAATAAAACTCCAAGAAAGTATCTGCTGTTTTTAATTTAAACTACATATACTTACTTATACTCACGCCCATTATTCCCATTGGGGTAGGCAGAGACTATCGATCGCCACTTAGTACGATCTTGACAAACCTCTCTTGCTTCCCTTACATTCATTATCCTTCTCATACATGCTCTTTTATTCTTCTCACTTCGGACCCCCGCCTTTATAAGAACGTTTTCATACGTATACATGGCTATAAATCCCAAAAATGGATATCCTGACCAGTGTTTTTACCTGAAAGGCTTATTTTTTATTGAATTAGTGTGTTTTCTTTCCTTTTTTTTTGTGAAGGACCTTCATCATAAATTAACAATAGTTCTAAAACACTAGAACTTATATAATGTACTGATTTATACAATCCTTTCATTCAAAATATTTAATCATACAAAGCTTACCTTGACTACATTTTCATCACCTACTAAACAATTTCTTGCTGCTAAATCTCGATGGATATAATTATGTCTTTCTAAATATGCCATTCCTTTGCACACCTGTAAGTGAGAAGAAAGAATATATTAATTAACATACCAAATATTTACATTACTTAATTTGTATAGGATAGAGAAAGGTTTATAAAGTGATTCGTTTAATATAATTTTATAAAGAAAGTTAAAGGAATCTGGTAGAAATAATGTTAACTTAAATCGGAACTAGGCTGTGTATCACTAAAACTCAGCATATGACTGGACTTTATGTTAATACACTATTTTATGTTTAAGTTCAATCCAAATGCATTCGTAATCCAAGACAGTACAATGTAATACAATGAATCAATCACTTAAAATTGATCAATTTATTTAAACCTCTTTCTTAGCCTATTATTATTTGGTTCCACCTCAGCATCTATATATATAAATATAAAGAAAGATATTTATATACCTAGAACATTCAAATTCTATTAATATAAATATTAAAACATTGAAATTATTTGACGATGTGGCCGTGGTCGAGTGTGTAGGTGGCTAGCTTCTCGATCAAGGTTGCAGTTTCGATCCCCGCTGAGAGCAACATTAGTGTGATGAGCATAAATGATTGTTTCTTAATCTTGGATGTTATTTATATGTGAATTATATTATACTAAAATATATCGTTGAGTTATTATAGGAATGAGTGAACGTAAAGCTACCTTGAATGAATGAATGAATGTAAACTAATATTAAATAGTTAAAGATATTATATTGATTTTCTTAATTTCATACTTTTATAATAAAACCAACTGATGCTATTACTTATACATAGAGGACTTAACTAAAAAGAGCGGAACCAAACGTACTTTAACACCAAAAATGCTAAAATAATTCGGCTATAAACTAATTGTCGTAATCAATTGTCCTCAGGCCCTGAATGGTTGATTAAATGTTTTATTTTCATTGGTAATACATTTGCTTCGCTTAAGTCAGTGGCAATACACTGAACCACTTCGGAAAATGTCATTTTTTGTTTCTCTATTTAGTTAAGTCCTCTATGCTTATATGTATACTATTATTATTATTAATTTATTTAGGTGTCATTGTCACAAATATAGGACTGACTGAAAACCAGTGTTATGAGGTAAAACTCATAACGAAATACTGAGTCAGAATCCTATTCGTTGCTGCACTATTTTTAATTTATGTTTTTTTATGTTTTAAGATTTTTACGTTTTGTTTTTCATTGTGTTGTTTTAACATGTTTTGTTTTTTTTATGTAGTACTAATTTAATTTGCAGCAGCGAATACACATTTTCTTTTCTTTTCTTTTCTTATATATAGAGTAGTTACCTGTATACACATGTCTAGTAAAACTGCGGGTCCCAATTGGTCGGGCGCGGTTCGTCGCAGATAGTTGAATAGTGAGCCATGTCTCATGTACTCCGTTACTATGTAGATGGGACGGTGTTTCGAACATACGCCGTATAGTTGCACGAGATTTTGGTGTTGGAGTTTGCTGGAATTAAGTTTTTTGTGGTTATTATAGTGATAAATGACGGTATGATTGAAAGATTCAGCTGGGCTTATTTAAAATTTGTAAGAGACAAAGCTCGGGTGGGGTGGAAAGCAGATAGTTGAATAAAGAGCCGTGTCTCATGTACTCCGTTACTATGTAGATGGGACGGTGTTTCGAACATACGCCGTATAGTTGCACGAGATTTTGGTGTTGGAGTTTGCTGGAATTAAGTTTTTTGTGCTTATAACTCAAAACAAACATGATTAAATAAAATAAAGAATAAATAAAGGAAAGAAAAATTTCGACACAGGCGGGAATCGAACTCGCGACCTTCGGGTATACGCCCCCGCTCGCTCTGCCAATTGAGCTACCGTGTCAATGGCTGCCAGCGCGAAATCCCCACATGAGGTGTTCATGAACAAAAAGATTTAAATTAAACATGATTAAAACTTTAATAAGTTTTAACAAAAGAAGAGGATATTTTTAACTGATTGTTAACAAAACTTTTCATAACACATCTAAAGTACAAACATACATATTAAATAATCCAATAGCATATCAAATTAGAAGAACGTAAATACTTAAAACCTAAAAATACTATAAATGAGTAGAAATATCACCTGATAATCAAAAAGTTCGTCCTTTGCAAGAATACTAACTTAGATGTGTCTATATCTTATTTAACTGATAAAAATAGAGGTTACATAAAAATACTCACGTCATAACCTTGGCCTCATCAATAAAATCGTCCTCCGACATAGTTCCCTTCTTCATCATCTTGACGGCGGTGTCTATTCTTAATTCGTAAGTAAGAATACTCACGTCATATCTATCAGCCACTGAATCTTCTACTACTACTATTATTGTCCTCTACTACTACAACCACTAGCTACTACGACGAATCGATCGGATGTTTCGATTTCCCATTTGTTTGGTAAAAATACTTGCGTCATAACTTTCAGTTACTCAATTCGTTCAGAACAACGATATTTCTACCTCCTATCAAATACAAACAGCTTTCGCAAAAAACATGGGTATTTTTTACCTCTGTTAACACAAATATAATCTAAAATTTCCCTTGTAAATGATAAAAATACTCACGTCATAACCTTGGCCTCATCAATAAAATCGTCTTCGGACATAGTTCCCTCCTTCATCATCTTGACAGCTGTATCTATTCGTCCCCTCCAGCGGCCGCGGCGAACTACGCCGAACTGACCGGCGCCTAGCTCTTCTAGGAGAACTAGCTCCGATGGATCGATTTCCCATTTGTCTGGGGAAATATGGGTTAAGGTTAGTTGGATATATTTGCTTTGTAGTGTCGGCTTAGAATAGCACTACCTCATTTCTTTCGGTGTGTGTACGTTAGAGGCGACTAACGGTATAGGGGCTTTTAAGGAATTTTTTGGGCGATACGGTTGGAGACCAATAACCTTTATTTTACCATCTTTTCCCCACTCAACTTTCCAAGGATGAGATCGCTTCAAGGGTGTAAATCCACCAGAGCTGGGCGAGCAAAATGTTTTTTTTATAATTAATAGAATCGCCTCATTTACATATTCATGCGACGTGTTTCCCGTGAAACAAACAAGTTTGTTGGGTTCTTGCCCTTGTGACAAAACCGCAAACTGTACTACAATTTAAAGAAATTTCTTTAATATGATTCAATTGCGATATGCAATAGAAAGTTTTCTTGTACATACATATACTCACGGCTATAAATCCCTAGAAGGTGTAGCCAGAGCTAAGGAATTAGAAATTCCTCAGCCACTTTTAGAAGTTGCGTGATGAAAAGATGGTGAAATAAAGGTGATGGGTATCCAACCGCATCGCCCAAAAATCCCTCAAAAACCCCAATACCGTTAGTCGCCTCTTGCGTACACCCACTGGAAGAAATGGGGTAGTGCTATTCTAAGCCGACACTACACAGCTTCTAAGCCGACACTACACAGCTAAATCTGAATAATCTTATCTAATGCAAAAATACTCAATATACATATCGATCATTATTTCTTTGGGCTTTGGCTCTACTCGATATCTTCCTAAAGGTATTCAGGAAGGCGGCTAAGGGTACTTTTGTATTTTTAGTAAGTTCCTGGAGAAATTGAATTGCTGTGTAGTGTCGGCTTAGAATAGCAATACCCCATTTCTTTCCGTGGGTGTACGTAAGAGGCGACTAAGGGTATTGGGGCTTTTAAAGGGATTTTTGGGCGATGCGGTTGGAGATCCATCACCAAACACCTTTATTTCACCATCTTCTGCCCTCTCAACTTCCAAAAGTGGCTGAGGCATTTTCAATTCTTCAGCTCTGGCTACCCCTTTTAGGGATTTATAGCCGTGAGTATATGTATGTATGTATGTTCCTGGAGAAAAATTACGAAAAATATTTTGCTAATTGATTATCTTCACCATAGTCAATTTCCAATAGTGACTGAAGTATTTTTAATTCCGAAGCTCTGGCTACTCTTGTTTTGGGATTTATAGCCTTAAAGCAACAACATATACGATAATTAATACCTTGGTAAGGCAAATACAGTATTTAAGAACTAAATCGAGAATAGTATATTGCGGTATATATCGAAATCACGACTAGACCACAATCAGTCGTGGGTTTCGACAAAACCGCAGAATATACTCATTACGAACTTGACCGTCTTCGTATTCAATTAAGTTCACTTTTAAAAAACTTTACGATAATTCGTTTCACACTCAACACTTTTAATTCAGGTTACTAATTCACTTTTTACCTTCATTACGAGTCAGTTGGGTTTCCCATCAACCGCACATTAAAAATCCGACATGCAAGAAATTGCCTCTTTCAATTCGGTACACACTTAAGACTGTTGTGTAGTGTCGGCTTAGAACAGAACTAATTGAACATCTAACAATATCGTATAAGGCGACTAAGGGTGTGAAGGACTTTTATGTATTTTATGGGAAATGCGGTTGGAGACCCATCATTAATAATCAGTTATTTAAGAATATTTTCCAACTGAACTTTCAAATGTAACTAAGGAATTTTTAATAAGGACGGCCCCTTTACACTTTTTGAATTTACAGCCGTACTTAATCTTATCGTCATTTTCTTTATCCCAACACGCAAGCAGCTTAATAATATTTGATTATTCAAATAACGAAGGTATCGAAACAACAAGGTTTTTTCTAATATAACTTTTTTCCTTTCTTAGAAAGATTTATAAAAGTTATTATTCTTTAAAGACAGGAAAGCTTAATTCTAAGATAAGAAAAATAGCAGCAATATTTTGAACCGATTTTACCCAAACACGGACATAGCATATATGCCAAACCAAAATTTTAACAATAAAACCCACATGATATGATACCCCAAGTTCAAAGAAATCAAAACAATGCAATAACTTCAAACAAAAAAAAAAAATTTGGAGCACAAAACCATATTTAGAAAACAATGGTTTCTCCAACAAAAGTAACATTTTAGGTCATACACCTTTAATAGATTTTGATGAAAAGCAAAATAGAAAGTGATATTGTAAATAGAATACGAACAATGTAAATATGTTTTTGTTTTTACATAACATAACATAAACGCTCACGCTGTATATCCCCGAAGGGGTTGGCAGAGGTACTAATACTTCTGAACATCAAGTGACTTTTTCACCTGGTGTTCAGAGTACCCACGTTTTGCATGGACAGTGTACTCACGTGATAGGGTGCAGGCCTATCGCCGTTTTGTACGAATACACTGTCACATTTCTAAGTACAACTCAGCCATGTGGGTTTCCTCACGATGTTTTTCCCTCAACCGTTAACAACCATGATAAATTAACCACACATATGTCTTTTAGAAAAGACAGATTGGTGTAGGCCCGACCCGGGATTTGAACACTAGTCGCTTGCACGATAACCGGTGTTCTACCCATTGAGCTATCACGTCGTCTTTAATATTTAATAATTTTTGTTTTTAATATGATTTTTTATGGCCAAGAGTAGAGATAAATCCCAAAATTTGGGGCAGCTGGAGCTTTAGAATCGAAAATTCTTTAGTTGAGTAGAGAGAAGATTTTATGATAAAGGATAGTTAGTGATGGGTCTCCAGCGACGTAACCCAACAATCGCATAAAAACCCTAATACCCTTAGTCGCCGTTTTGAACACCCGAGGGAAGAAACAAGATAGCACTATTTTAAACTATGTATTTGTTATACGTCCTAAAATATATACAGAATATTAATTTATTCAAATTTTTAACAAAAGATATTTTTATAATTTAACAACATTGGTGATAATAACATACGCTTGGAAATCAGAAAAAATATATATCAAAAAGGTGACTATTACATTTGTGTAAATTGATTTAATCAACATATACGCCTACAAGTTGATTAAATAAATTAAAGTAAATAAAAAACACTGAGTCATATCTCTAGCGTGCCGAACAACTTTTTGATTCACGTACAAATTGCACCTTGTTGTGAAACTTATTTTGCAACTTATAGTTAAAGGTTGTCTTTAGAAGGGTGCTCCGCTCATTTGGTCTGGAGTTTTTACTTATTCATATGATAATTTTTAGTAGATTTGTATTTTTTAGTTTATTTACAAGTTATAGTAAAGTGCAATACACACTGAGCCTGCCGGGCTGCCGGGTCGAACATTGTCCGCCGACACAACCCAGCACCCTGTTTTAAAATAATTATATTTAACCTATGTATGAAATCTAGACCGCCGACAAAAAGTTGCCGACATTTGTCGACGGCCCGGCCGGCTCATCGTGTATTGTGCTTAAAAATAAATATGGTAAACTTACCATGTGACAACCCCGGCGTAGGCGGCACAGGTCTATCGCAAGGCGTAGTTTTGAGTCTCGAACAAAGTCCGCCGCTATTATGCTTATGATAGTTGATCAGCTCAGGAATACTCGCGCAGCAATGCTTGTCTGACAGAAAGAACTCGCTGCGGCCATTTTGTTTTATGTGGTAGTGCTTCGTTTGGGGGTGGTTGCTGGAATATAAATTTATAAATATAGATAATAATACAACGTAAGATGAATTAAACTTGTTATATATTAATGTGTCATATCATTTGCTCAAGTTTTATCAACAAAATCCACACCGATTTTGTAGAGTTAAAAGACGATGAAAATTAACCTAATTTCGTGGGCCCTTATTTTAAACTATATTAATTAGAACAAAAAACAGTTTACAAGCAAATAAAAAAAGTGCTTAAATAACTCAAATTAACTTTATGAAAATTTCCACGGTTATTTATAACTAGTGTTTCTTTATAAAGAGTTATATGTATGGTAGGTATGTCGTCATAGATTCTGTATCCATCATAGATATATATATTAATCCATTATTAAGATATAAATTATATTATTACTATTAAAATAAATATATTTAGATCAGTTCAATAATAGTTGCCCTAAAACAATAATAACAGGTTATTATTAAGGATTCTTTATATAGAAAATAAGTTTAGTAGCATTATATTATTTTAAGTTATAATGTATAATACATTACAATACATACATCGTATTGAATAAACGACTATCGCCTAAAGCGCACCAATTTTAATTACTATCGTCAAACGAAACCGAAAGAACATCTACATTACTCATTGAAATGTTTCAAAGTAAATCTAATGATGGCAGTAATTTTATAGCGTATATAAAATAAGTACAGATATAATAATTAACTCTATTTATACTAGCATAGCACTATAATCGAGATATTTTATTAAAGTAAGTACATAGCGATTCTATAACTGAAGGTATGATTCTCCACTACCTTTTCACTGTAACAAAATTGCGATATTTCACAATATTTCATTAAATTTATTTCAATAAAAATAACAGTGCCCTTGCAGTGTTTTTATTGGTGAATAAATTTTATCTCATATGTCCTATCCACATGAATCCAAGAAAAAGAAAATATTGACAAATTAGCAAAGTTCTGTCTACCCTTTATAGGGATTACAGCCAATACAAACGAAATCACTAACGGCATACATTAACAATGTCAACGCATGTTTAAACCTGACCAAATAACGGTTGACGAATTGCTCATACCAATAATTGTTAGTAAGATGATTGATATCATACTATCGACACTTCTGTCTTGCGTGGGAGTAGTTTAGTGTACCGGAATCACTTTAGTATGTCGATTGAGTCATACTCTCATCTATATTCATTAATATGTATAACTGTACGTATGGATGAGCTATTGAAAAGTGATCGGCTTATAATAATGATTTTAAAGATGTTGCTCATCTGTTGTCAAGTCAACGATTGTTAGTTCAGGTAGTAATTCTATGTTCCGCTTAATTTAGCTACTTACAACAATAATGCTGTGTGAGGCACCAATTTCGTAAGTTATATGATAATTTTTAAATTGTTTTCATTTCCCTTACAGTTTTGTAGTTATTTCTTGATGTATTTATTCCATTTTACCTTTTTTCTAACTATGTGATTTTTGAGTACGAGAATAATGTTTATATGAATTTTTCTTTCATTCTTTAATATTCATATCTACATTAAAATATATATATCACATAGCTATGTTAAAAATTGATATTACTCACACTTTGGTATACAGTGAGAGGGTGTACATCCCCATAGAAGAATTCAAACGACAAAGCATCCCTCCTTGTCTTCTTGTTTGACCAACGATGTTTATGTGATATAGCAACTCATATTTTGTCTTTCCTTCTTAACATTTATCTCCACATTAAACAATAGATAGTACTTACACTTTGGTATACAGTGAGAGGGTGTACATCCCCTTGGTAGAAGAGTTTCGCACGACAAAGCATCCCTCCTTGTCTTCTTGTTTGAGTAAAGATTCGGCTCGCTGTCGAGACATGTCTCCTACGTACCATCTAAGAAAAAACATTTTATATTAACTAATTAAATATGTAGTGTCGGCTAAGTATACCACGAAACAGGGGTTTTACTGAAAATCAGTGCATGATGAGTATATACTCTGTCATGCGAGTGCTGAGTCAAGGCCTTTTTGGTAATGTTTTTTTTCTTTTTTTTAGTTTGTCTTGTCTTTTTTAATTTTCTTGTGTTAATTACCAAATAAACATTATTTCTTTCTTCTTCAAAAAAAAAACTAATTCTGTGGGTGTCAAGAAGCGACTTAGGGTCTTGGGGCTTATTAGGTTATCTTTGGGCGATGTGGTGGTTTCATCCAATGAATCATCTAGTCTACTAGGAGACCTAAACTAACAGCATGAAATAAAGATAAAATTAGGGTAGTGGTATTCAAAGCGATGATAAGATATATACACAATGAACCTTCAATATGAATGTACATTCTTCAAATAATTATAACATATATTTTTCTCTGAATCTATGTAAATGATTATGACCATTATCATTCATTAGGAATAAATAGTGCTGTGTAGTGTCGGCTTAGAATAGCACTACCCCATTTCTTCCGGTGGGTGAACGTAAGAGGCGACTAACGGTATTGGGGTTTTAAGGGATTTTTGGGCGATGCGGTTGGAGACCCATCACGAACAACATTTATTTAACCATCTTTTCCCCACTCAAATTTCCAAAACAAAAGTGGCTGAGGAATTTTTAATTCCTTAGCTCTGATTTAAATCTTTTTGTTCATGAAAACCTCATGTGGGAATTATTACTAATAAATAAAGGAAAGAAAAATTTCGACACAGGCTTCTTTAGCTCTGGTTACCCCTTCTAGGGATTTATAGCCGTGAGTATATGTATGTATGTATGTAGGAATAAATAGATAAAAAGTTAAACACGATTGCTTGAAACATCTAAAACATACTCACTCATATTTTTGTAATCCTAATGTTTCCTTTTCTTTAACATAATTGCTAGGTATGTATCCAACTGATCTGTAATAACAACAAACAATACATTATTATTAAACAAGTCCTAATAATTATCATGTAAATTGTAAGTTAAAAGAAAAGTTCTTACCCTTGATCATCTTTCACCTTCCACCAATGTTCTTGTGAATCGTCAATCACTTCATATTCAGCACCCTGAAGAATGAACAGATTATATTAATTACAAGTTATTGATTTATTTTTATAGAGAATGGATTGTAGTAAATCAGTAAAAGAGACAAATAGAGCTAGGAATGGTAATTTCAGTAGAGGATTACAACGGAGTACACGTAAAGATCAAACAGAGAATGATTTAAAATGACATACATACATACATATACTCACGGCTATATTTCCCTAGAAGGGGTAGCCAGAGCTAAGGAATTATAAATTCCTCAGCCACTTTCGGAAGTTGAGTGGGGAAAAGATGGTAAAAATAAAGGTTTTTGGTGATGGGTCTTTAACCGCATCGCCCAAAAATCCAATAAAAGGCCTAAATTATTTAAAATGACTGGCTTCGAAAGTTAGGAGAATAAAGAAAAAAATTCTTAATATGAATGAAGCGCGGAAGTGTCCACCCCTTTGGGAACAAGTCATGATCATATGTACACACAATTAATGTATTTATCTTTCCTCACAGGACCATATTGCCAAAATAGCAGAAACCAACAATTACTAAGCTACTTTAAGAACTTTTGGGGAATTATGGTAAAACAAACGATCTTCGATTTTTCATAAGATACATCTCATACATCTGTCATTTAAAATTACAAATATGACTTTAGACGCCATTTTAATGCAGTTTGCTATCAACTTAGAAAAGCCTCTTCGTCGTAGAAAACGTGAAACGTTCTTCAACGTAGAAAAGCCTAAAATGTTTCATAAATGAATATCGGTACAGTAATAAGCATTAATTAAACCAGCAATACACAATAATAAAATAAATACCAATTATATACTGGAAAATGATCAAAGAGTTTAAAAATATATTTAGCAATGTATAGCCCATAACATCACAAGTCATAGGGAGTGAGCAGTCATCCTATAGTATTATATAAAAAATGCATAGTTACCTTTTCTAATGAAAGATCACCGGTTTCGATTGCTTTAAAGGGGTACAGAGCTACTACAACTTTTGGTCGCGGCTTCTCCTGAAATTAAATTTATATATTTGTACTCAATTGCTAACGCTATACGAACTCCTAATTCTTATTAGGCTAAGAAAATTATTTAAGTCAACGATAAATAAAACAACATCAGGTTTCAGACAAACTATAAATATATACGGAAGTGTCAGTATGTGTATTGCTAGGATATTTACATTCACTTTTGATATTAATTAAAAACGGAATTTCCGTAAACAATGCATTATTAGGACATATAACCCAATTGCAACTAAGGAAACTAATCGGTAATAAATCATGGCAATAAAGAAAAACAAAAAAACTTATGTAGAAATACAAATAACTCATATTGAATAAAATATAAATATTCACCTTAGGCTTAGCGGAAGGGGTCCCCGGAGGAGCCGCGCCTCCCCCCGGCATCGTGATCGCCGCCGTCACAGCTGAAACCATCAAATCACCCATCAGAACCTTACACACAGACACACACACAAAAAACCTTATATCACTACCAATAATAATCACAAACAAGTTTTTCACTTAAATAACTATAATCAATCAGGACGTATACAATCATCGATAGCAAGATTAATTGTAAAATTCGTGACTGTATAAAAAACTGTTGTTCGGGAAGTGAACATCCAAACTTTTAACACTAAAAACTATTAAAACTTGTTCTACAACTGATAGTGCCAATCAAAACGCGAACTCAGTACACCTGAGTTACAAAACTGATTACAGATTGCAATACAAAACACAGTTTTTTCGAGAAGTAGGAAACATCCAAAGTTAAACACTAAAAATATAAAAACTTGTTCCACTGATCACACCGCGCTCATTACACCTTACAGAAAGTGATTGCAAAGACCAAAGACCGGTGGTTTCGAGGCCGCGTATGAGGCCACAATATTAACGTACCCTCGAGGGTGGGCAGAAAGGCTGATAAGGACAGGCATGGTATTTTGTTTTTCTTTTTGGTGACCATGGTTTCTTCCGAGTCTTGCAGCATGAATGTGGCGGTTCGCGCGACACGTAAAGCTCGACTGGTTCGGTTGGCGCTCACTCGCGTGTCAATGTACCGTAGCGAGATAGTAAGCGCGTGCTCACTACTCATTTTCAATCAAGTATTTTTTGTTTATCATAAAGGATTTGTTTTTTTTTTCTTTTTACCGTGATTTTGATGTGTCGTATATTTGTAATCATGAAAAGTTTTTAAATGAAAATTTGTGGGTTTTATGTTCAAGTTATTAACACTTCAAGATATAACAGGCGAAATATAATCAAAAGTACAAGTTTTTAAATTATTTATTTAATTCAATCTTTATATTAAAATAAAAAAAAATATATTAATTTATATTCATAATGACACTCCTGTTTTGTTTTTTTTCTATACTATAATCTGAATGTATGATATAAATCCTAATAGTAACGGCGATCTACAAATATTATCTATAGTTTTGCTTAAATCGACTAGCGGTTTTAATAATTTCATACCTATCTAAAAGGCTAATAAATGAAAGTTTTTTTAAATGTAACCGTAAAAATATATAAATAATTAATTATTAATTTACCCAATTTAAATAAACGTAATTATAATTTTAAATCTATCGCAAAAAAGCACTAAAAATTCACTTAAAAAAAGTCGTTTTTTAATATTCTTCAAAGTTAAAGAAAAGCCTATTTATTATGAAAACAGCCTTAGTTTCGTCTCGACGAAGCATCGAGTGCTTCAAAGATGGTCGCGGCCTACATTCACCATTCGATGCGGCAGGCGTTCCCCTCTCTCTTTCACACCTACCACCATACACTCGGAGCGAGCGAGATAGCCAACACCAACTAAATACCATATCACCAAACTTACGCGAGAGAGTATGAAGCCTTCTTAAGAAGGCTGTTCGGAACGGATAATGGGTTGCTGATGTTAAACACTCGGGTATCGTTGCATCATTAGGAGCTTTGGAAAAGGATGCAAATTAAGTAATGTAGGTTGTTGTTTAATTAGTTAATTTGGAAGCTTAGAATAGAAATATAATTTAATTTCAATTCTTGACATTATTATTAAATTATATTATTATTATATTTTTGTGTTTGTAACGAATTTCAATTGACATATATTCGTATGTGATAATTATAAATTTTGCTATTTCAAACATTTCCAAGTTACTTGTAAGGAACAAATGCTCTTATTTAACTTTCTTAATGTACATAAAGAAATGTATTGCACATCACAGCGTAAACATTTAACACAAATATTTCAAAACATACGTACTTTTAATAAACAAATGGGCTACATGCCGAAAAAAATTAAATCACTGCGGTTTTTTGGTGGAAAGTTTCCGACAATATTGAAATAAAATTTAATCAACTTTGTGCTTTTTCAATAAAAAGTATTATTTTTCGATAACCTAATTTTCGGCCTAATCGAATATGATCTTTTCGGCCAAACTGAATAGAACGCATGTGTCCGTCATTATCACACACTAATTAATGGATTACCGAGAAATGTGGTGCGTTCAATTTCTGAAAGAATGGCTTATGTGCCAATCCTTCCAAACCATACATAAGTGTCTTCGCTTGTAAGAGTTTAAATCTGACTTTGTGCTAAATGTATCACGATCATTTTAGTTAAAAGTTATTTCCTAATCAAAATACTGAACATATATCGAATCGCAGAGATCTAGGGATTGTTGGTATTGTTATCGAAAAATATGCTTCATACACTTAATTAAAATATGGTGACTTATTTATCAAGATAAAGATAATTATTTTTATACGCATCATATAATAATTAATATCGACAGAAGTATTTCATACGTAAACAATTAATCATGAACAGAACAATTAACAACGATTTAATAAGACTAATTAAATAAGTTAACAATGGTATACGTAAGTATAAAATAAGTAACCATATTTAGCGATAAAATTGACAGGCGTGGTATGTAAAAATACGTTTGACGTCAACCCGTCTACGTTTGTATAATAAAATATGGTTACCAATTTATAACAAACAGATTTTATTATGAAACTGCGTATTTTCTTGTTCCACTACTTATTTTGGTACAACCGCCTACTCACATGAGAGCCGTTAAATTAATGTATTAGACATCGAAAGTGATAAAAGTCAACTTTTATTATATTTGGAACTTCAAAACAATATTTCCATTAGGAGTCTGTTAGAAAGGTGTATTTTGTCGAATTAAAGTATTTTTGAACAGAGTATTGTACTATCTAACAGGAGGAATATAAAGAACTATTTAATTACTTGTCAGTCGGCCTATAGTGTCAGATTAGAATAGCACTACCCCATACATAGCCATGCATCCGTAGTTCGTCTTACGAAGCAGCAGCTCTGTTTCAAATGGACGGTGGGCAATATTATATACGGACCTACCCCTTCATGAGATTATGATCGTGAGTAACGGCAAACCATAGAAAAGATGTATGACAGTCAAGCAGTGATAAAGACACATAGAGGTATATGTATGGTAATATCAATAGACAACAACTACGGTGGATAAATAAAGAAACTGCTGAAATGGCAAGCCTTCAAATTGAAGTGTAATGATTATAACAGAGCATGTTTGAAAAGAGTGATGTATGTAAATAAATGCGAGTAGTTTGTCAGGGTCGTACAAGTGACAATCTAAAGTCCCTGCTTATGGGAACTATTGGTATCTTTCTGTAAGTAAATTTATATAGATAAGTGGATCATATCATGTATTTAAGTCGTGTTTCAACTTATAATCTTCTGTCAAAAGGGTGTCTTACTGCCCTTACACAAACGACAGAATCTAATATCATATTAAATAATATATGATGAAAGGAACCGATTAGTTGCACTATTATCACTAGAGTTTCTCTTCGAGAGTTCTCGGACCGAGAATTCCCGGGAAATTTTGCCTTACTCGAGACGAGAAAAAAGTGGCCGAGAAGTCGAGAAATCGAGAAATTCAGTCTAAAATTCAAAATTCTTAATAACGCGCTTGCGCGTGCGACGCGGTGTGTGAGTGACCGCCACAGACACTACAAGCAATATTGAAACTGTTTTAACAAGAAGCTTGATTAAAAAAGAGTTTCAGTTATACACTGACCTCCATTATACTATATAAGTACGATGGACTAATTATAGGCCGGGTGACAGTGAGGCGATTTGATTTTCGCCATTTTGGCGCTTACGGCAGCAGTGAAGGAACAAGGAACTAATAAAAGAGATGGGACAGTAAGATAAAATATATCGATAAAATGTTCCTGCTTAAAGGAAAGGCTAAGTTTTATCGAAACGAAACTTGACAGCACTATTGATTTATAATTGTTTCTAAAAACCATAGATATATTATGCTTTATGGTAAAAAAACACTGGCCATTTTGCAGTTTACTACGTATTTAGTTCCTCGTTCCTTCATTGGGGGCGCTTCAAATTGGCACAGTAAATAGCTGTCATTTTGATACATATCGTTAGTCCAGCGTACTTATATAGTATAATGGAGGTCAGTGCAGTTATATGAATCAACTGGCAAAAGAACACCTAATCTGGAAAACTTGTATAATGCTGTTGTGTCAGCAAAACCTACATCGACAGAAAATGAACGGGTTTTCTCATTGTCAGGAAACTTTGTGACAAAAATACGAAACGATTGTCAGATGATGCTATAAACGCCCTCGTATTTTTAAAGGCTTATTTCATTCATAACAAGACATAGTGGGCTAACTTTTAAAGCAGTTTCGCTTTAAATTGTGATTGTCATTATAACTACAAGATTATTAATTATTTATTAGGTTCTATTGTTTACTTAAGTAACGAAATGACTATCCATTTATAATAATAAGAATAAGAAATATTGAATAGTTGATACAAAGACTAAACTAAGGTACCTTGCTCGTAATAATTAAGCTAGGCTGATTGTTATTTTTTTTATGCCTGACTGAAAAACTGACGTTTTATTTTATGCTACATAATTGTAAAGTTTGTAGTACATACAGGGACTAAAAGTAAGTTATTTAGTCTGTAAGGTACTAAGTTTTACTGTGGTGACATGATGACACTGTTTTAGAAGATATTTTATTTGTTTATTCCAAAGAAAAAGACTATCTATTTATTTGTTTGCTAACTACTAATTGTTTGTTGAAATAATGATTAAAAGATCTCGCTAGAGCTTATTTCGCTTAATTAAAGATTTCTATACTTAAAGTCAAATGAAACTAAAAATAAACGTTGTTTATATAATATATTATATATTTTTTTAATTGATCTACAAAACCAAGTACAAAATTAGGAAAGTAACAATACAACAATTTTGATGCATGTTTTTCTTTTGCACTCTACTTGATGTAGATACTGCATGCTCGTTAATACACAAACAAATATTTATATCTTAGACCTATGATTGTAAACACAAGAACAAAAAAAAAATACATTAAAAATTAAACACTCAGAACACTAAAAAATTAAAATAAAAATCAGACAACAAGGCATGAAAAAGAAGATAAAAAAGATAAAAACTCAAAAAAATACTCAAAAAAAATAAATAAATATGAAGCACTATAATAAATTGATAATGAGTGTTTCACGGCTGCCAAGCTATCATTAAATATATCTTAAAGAGATCAAAATGAGTTTGTTGACGAACACATGCGATAAATAGGGGAGTGAGTTCCTAGATTGGTTCTTACTGACGGAAGACGAAAGGTTTTATTATTTTGAAGCCTTGATGACATAGTCTTTTATCATAAGAAGGTAGGGTATGACACAGGCGATCATTGAAGCTTAACATGTTGTTGAATATTACATAAAAAGCGTAGTTTTATTGTTAAATCACACATTATTTTTTAAAAATTTCCATATTTCTCAACAACCCGGGAATTCCCGGGAAATAGTGGTCGAGAATTCTCGTGCTCCGGGAAATGAAAAAGGTCGAGAAATGAGAAACCCTAATTATCACATCACGCAAGTTTGTTTAGTCACAATCACCCACTGATAGTGCTTTTTAAACCAATGTTGGAAACATCAAAGGCGATAATAGGCAGTTTTTATGCAAATTTTATTCCGTTCATTTTGATTCGCGTCGTGAACACGGAAACTGCGTGATAAAAATGACTTGAATGATAAATATACCAATTAAATTATGATACTTTATACATAACGCATTAAAACCACGGGTGTTCTTGTACGTCGAGATTGTGAGACCTTGCATCAACCGTACTGCAATTCAATCAGGAAAGGGTTTATGGTGCTTACAGAACAACCCAGTTGTCTTCTTATAGAGCCTTTTATCAACAATCTATTCATAATTTACGGCCGGTTTATCGGAGATCTTTGTCGTGCAGTGAACTTCTATTAGCTGATGATGACGATTAATATTGGACTATGTACAACCCCTAGTAGGAACCTTCCCCCTCTGCTACCTGAGATTCCCTCCAACCTCCATAGGTTTTTTTATCACTACTTCTTTATTTGTAAGCTTGGTGGGGGGCTCGAAACTTTAAATTACTACAGTATAAATTTAAATAATAATATATATAATTTTTTGAGACAAAGCTTTGCAAATTAACAAAGTAAGGCTGTTCTTGTTATTTTTCAAACATATTAATTTATAATTTTAATATACTTTATCATAGAGGCGCGAATACATTTGAACGCAACGTCAATATAAAAACATAAAAGATCAAAACAAATTACAGGCGCTCCATGGCACAACAATAACAACAATGATAATCAAAATCGGTTCAAAAATGGCGAAGTAATCGGCGAACAAACATAAAAAAAATAATATACGATCGAATTGAGAAGTCGGTTAAAAACCAAAGCTTTTTACGAATACGCACAAAGCAAACATGTATTAATAATGGCTGCCCATCGCGTCGTAACAACAAAGGAAAATATACGTGTTCTGTTAGCATCCTCTTCCTATACGAGTGAAAGTATTCGTGAGTCAGCCGAGTAAAAGTACGCACAGTTATATTATGTTCGATACGCCTACACTGCGCTCAGACTGATTTCTTAGTAAACTTGTACAGTATTAATATTATTACTATTTGGAATTAATTAATCAACATAGGTTTGATGCGATGTGGTGTAGGCTTTAAATGTTTTGAGAATTAAATAGCACTTGTCTATACTTTTATAAAAAGGAATGTTGAGATGGTTTGGGCATATAGAGAGGATGGATGACAGTAAATTTGTAAGAGATCTATAGAGCCAATGTGGAAGGTAATGTTAGTAGAGGACGACCTCGGAGGACACATTTGGATCAAATAGAAAATGTACTCAAAAAGGCAGGTGTCCGAAGTACGAAGAATAAAAGAGCATGTATGAAAAGATTGATGGATGTGAATGAAGCTAGAGAGGTTTGCCAGGATCGTACAAAGTGGCGATCGATAGTCTCTGCCTACCCCAATAGGAACTAACGGCGTGAGAATATGTATGTATGTATGTATACTTTTATTATTTTACGCGGGTTTCATGCAAAGCGCTTGTGGTTTTAAATAATCTCCAATCTGGTTTCAAGGGCATACGATTGGCAGTTTATTGTAAAAATATCAAAAAACATAGCGATGCTTTCATACATTTTGTTAATCATAATCATATTTATTTCATGAAATCTCGAAATGCTTTAATTTCATTTGGAATGCATTACAGTCTTGTCATCGATTGAAAGAAATAATTCAATATTCCTCAATGAATAAATCAGAATAAGAAAAAATATTTCCTCGAACACGCTTTCTTGGTATACTGATGGTTTGATTAAAAATGTGTCAGTGTTAGACCGCCCATTTATTAAAGAAGGCTATATGCTATGCTTATATCATCAAGATACAACCAATAAGAACAAACAAGCGATTAATTTTGGAAAAACTTTTTTTTTTTTTTTATAGCCTAATTTACTTCCCACTGCTGGGCAAAGGCCTCACAATTTTGAGCCCACACATCTCTGTTTGAGGCTGTACACCACCACCCTGGATCAAACCTGTCCAGGTCGTCCCTCCATCTCCTCCTAGGCCTTCCCCTACGCCGGTGCCCATCTGTAGGCACCCATTCAGTGGCTGTTTTAGCTTACTTATACTAATTAATAGTTTAAAGTAACGTTTCTAGTAGATCATGCTTTCCATGCATTCGAATTTGCGTTGGACAGCAAGTAAAAATACATAAAATAAAATAATCAGTAACAGAGACGACTGCGAAGAGTCTGACCTTCAGTCATAAACCTTATATTTTAACAAAACAAGCTTTAATATTAACATACAATAATGTAATCTTATCCTTTAACTTTTACTTTCAAATTATTACGTCATTGCAAAATTGATATGATTTAAAAACTCGTTTAGTGTTATACTGATATGATTTATGTACATATTAAAACCATAGGCAGGCTAACGGCAATTAACGAATTAACTTGTAAGATCACTGAGCTAATAAGCGCCTTACTGATGGGAGCGAAGAAAGCTATATAATCTGATGGATTGTTACTTTGCCATGTCAATACTAGTAGGCATCTTTGGATAAAAGTTTGTTACTCAATATAATGTTAAGGTGAATAATAATGGTTCCGAAAAATAAATGAATCTCCAACTACATCTGTCCGGCTTTTATTCTAATAAACCAGCGTTTTAATAAATTACCGACAAAAAATAAATTAATAGTTTAAAAAACACTAAAAAACACGCTTTTATAAGTGCACTTAAAAGTCAAAAATAAATTACGGGTCGTTCAAGTTGTCTCTATTTCTGGGCTGAAGTGTAAACTATGTGCTTTTAATTATAATATTTGATAGTAAAAGCGTGGGGCGCTGGAAAAGGAAAGATTTTTTGTTAACCTTGCTAAGAAATCAAGTTAAGCGATGTTTCGGGAAGCAGGTTACAGAGATCGGCACTCTAACTAGAGTTGCAGCACCACTAGTTGGAGGCTCTATATTAAACAGTCTGTTCAAAGTACTAGTCAACAGTAGCAAAATGTAGAGTTTTTGTTCGTGTATTTGTTTACAAGAAAGTTTTTCCTGCTCCAGCACCCCACGCTTTTACAATCAAATATTATAATTAAAAGCACATAGTTTACACTTCAGCCCAGAAATAGAGACAACTTGAACGACCCGTAATTTATTTTTGACTTTTAAGTGCACTTATAAAAGCGTGTTTTTTAGTGTTTTTTAAACTATTAATTTATTTTATGCTTTTTAGTCTTTGCTAATGGCATATTTTAAACATCCATATTATTGTATTCAGACCTTGAAACCTAATCGTGGTCAAAGGTCGTTTCGTGGTCAAAGTTCATAACAAGACCTTTCTAACAAGTCCAAATACGGCTATAATACGATCATCTATCATTAAGTTCCAGTTAATATCTTCCGGCTCCATCATCAGATGAGCTCGACAGTACCATATTATTGTATTCAGACCTTAAAACCTAATCGTGGTCAAGGTTCAGTACAAGACCTTTCTAACAAGTCCAAACACGGCTATGATACGATATTTCATCATGGAATGCTAGTGCCTATCTTCCGGCTTCATCATTAGACCTAGAAACCTAATCATGGTCAACGTTCATTACAAGACCTTTTTAACAAGTCCAAACACGGCTATGATACGATCATCCATCATGAGGTTCCAGTTCATATCTTCCGGCTCCATCATCAGATCAGCTCGACAGTACCATATTATTGTATTGTCATCGAAATCACATACAACTGCCAATTTTCATAACGCTATGACCTTTAGAAGATGGTTAAATTAGTTTTCTTAGATTTGATTACATAGTTACATACATACAGGTCGACCTAATAAAAGCGTGTTAAAAACCCAAAACATACCGAAAAAATTAAATAAATTTAACAAACACGTATGAACAGGACCAAATTACATTTTAACTTAAAAATATATTTAACTTCGAATAATAAAACTAAACATACATATGCATACATATTTACGGCTATAAATCCCTGAACGGGATAGCCAGAGCGGAATGAGAAATTCCTCTGTCACTTTTGGAAGTTGATTGGGGAAAAGATGGTAATAATAAATGTTTTTGGTGACGGGTCTCCAACCGCATCGCCCAAAAACCACTTAAAAAGCCCCTATACCCTTAGTCGCCTCTTACGATCACCCACGGGTAGAAAGGGGTAGTTTTATTCTAAGCTGAACCTCCGACAAGTTTATCCGTTGGGGGGGTTGGGAGTTCTAAAGCCCCCTGAAGGTGAAGAAAAGTTAGGTCACATTTAGCTAGGTTAGGTTAGGTTATGTATAAAGTGAAGTGAAGCGCAGCGGAGCGAGCACCTAAATGCATAATCCCAATGAAACATGTAGTGTAATTTATGAATAACTTTTAGGCAAGTAAAGGTAAAAATTACAAAGCATTGTTACCAGTAGAGCATTATTTTACTTGGAAGAAAAGTATTGTGACAATAAACAGACATATTAATTTGTCGAAGATTTAAAGTGCTAACAGACGATCGAACATGCACGGCGCGCACCATCGCACTGTGCGGTGCGCTCTAGCCTACAGACGATCGAACATGTACGGCGCGCACCATCGCACCGTGCACCGCAGGCGCTTCGAACCAGCCCGCACCAATATTAATAATAATTATGTGCGGCGAACCACGCTACACACGTTCGTTTTTGGTACGGCCCGTACCACGAACACTGGTGCGCGCCGTACATGTTCGATCGTCTGTTAGCACTTTTAAGTATGTCATTCGGTCGCTTCGTCATTTTTGACTCGGACAAAAGTAGTCGGAAATTTAGTATTTTAGGCAGTAAATTTAATATTTTTTGTAAGGACAATTTTTATTATATTATCGGAGCTTTTATTACTACCCTAATGTTAATATATTGACATTAGGGAAAAAATGGTACGATTTCGTTCGGCAGTAACTATTACACAAGTTTTATACCGAATGATCGAATTGCAATGAATAATACAGTTTTTAGGGTTCCGTAGCCAAATGGCAAAAACGGGACCCTTATAGATTCGTCATGTCTGTCCGTCTGTCCGTCCGTCCGTCCGTCCGTATGTCACAACCAGTTTATTCCGAAACTATAAGAACTACATTATTGAAAATTGGTGCGTAGATGTATTCTGTAAACCGCATTAAGATTTTAAAATAAAATCTGAAAAAAAACCAAAATTTTTAGGGTTCCCTATACATAGAACTGAAACTCAAAATTTTTTTTTTTCATTAAACCTATACGTGTGGGGTATCTATCAAAAGGTATTTGAAAATGATGTTGAGGTTTCTTATATCATTTTTTTCAAAACTGAATAGTTTGCGCGAGAGACTTTTCCAAAGTGGTAAAATGTGTGTCCCCCCCCCCGTAACTTCTAAAATATGGGCATGATAAAACTGAAAAAAATATATGATGTGTATTACTATACAAACTACTAACGAAAATTGGTTTGAATGAGATCTAGCCAGTAGTTCTATTTTTAAACGTCATAAATCAAATTACTTGCTAGTGCTGCTACGGAACCCTTCATTAGCGAGTCCATCTCGCTCTTGGCCGCTTTTTGTATACTCGGTTCTTTAATGTTTTGCGACAGAATGACAGTTTCATTTTTGAACGATGCGGTGTGAAATTATATGACTTTGTATGTAAGATAGAAAATAAGGCAGTTTTGGCACATGGAACGGATGAGGATATTGATTAAAATCCTATACTAAGCCGTTCTGTAGTTTAAGCGTGAAAGAGTAAGAAATATCTATACAAGCATCCTTACAACAACACCGATCGCCGGTTTATATGATAATCACATATTTTTATAAACCGTCGGATAGATTTAAGAATATTACTAATTCACCTAAATGCGTGTTTGGTGGGCATGTCATTCTCCTCTAACACTACAATTCACATTTTCCCTATAGTATTTCTTTCAACACTTTACTTCCATCCATCCTCATATAGTGCCAAAACAATAATGAAATTCATTTTCTATCTTTTAAAAAATCTAACCTAAGTTTCCACCAGAAGTCTGTTCAAGTACTGTTTAGTACTGTGCCTTGACGGAGCTTTTCTACAAAATCAATTGCCAAATCTGAATTTGTTTTTTGACAATAATGTAACAAATAAAGTAGCAACTGTCATACCATTTTGGAATCCTTATTAAATGCCCTAACTTTTAAAGTTACTTGCCCAACCAGTGTAGTACTTTTTTTTTCAGGGAAGTGAGTTGAAATCGAACGAGAAAGTAAATTTCTCTCTTGATCTGGGAATGATTTGTCATTTTCTTTCAAAGTCAGAGCAACTGAGTATAAGTTTTAGACTACTAGCTACAGGAGCATTACTCAGGGTTACGAAACAAAACAATACAGTAGTAAAATAATAAAAAAGTGGTAATTTGTAGAAATGGGAAGGAAAAACGCATCACAGGGCAACGCATGTAACTTTTTCCGTTTTTTTTTTTGGTTGGTCATAATTTTCAAAATATAAGACATAGATATTTTTTATTATTTTTCTCATTCCCCGCCAGGGCGGCCTTCAGCCGCCCGGCAAAACATATTAAGGTGACGCCGCATAGGCCGCAGGGCCAGCAGCACCGAACCGGAGGGGTTTTAGTCGGTAAAAGTCCGACATACCGCCCCGTCGCTCTCTCGAGCTAGGGGAATCCTATGAAGGTTTCCCCTCCGGTAAAAAAAAAAACTGATAACTGGTATAATGTGGCCTACCACCCGGCGCCGACTTGACGTCGCGTCCCGGGACACCCTGTATACTGATAAATACTGAATAAGATACTGATAATTATCAGTGTCGCCTGCGATGGCAAGGGCAAAGAGTAGGGAGGACCCATAGAGTAGGTAGCAAACATGCAAGTATTACTAACGGTACACAGTCGTAGCCACATTATGCTATTCTTACGTATATTGATTGGCAATACAAAGATGACAACGAGGCATAAACAAAAGTACAACGGTCTGCGTAAATGAGTGTGTTCCACTATTAAAATTTATGAAAATTCACGTATTTGATATTTACGTCAGTTAGTACATTTTACTGTGATTTTAATATTGAGATGATAGAAGATAATTTGAATGTTTTTGTTCATGAAAACCTCATGTGGGGATTATTACTAATAAATAAAGGAAAGAAAAATTTCGACACAGGCGGGGATTGAACCCGCGACCTCGGGTATACGCCCCCGTCACTCTGCCAATTGAGCTACCGTGTCAATCCCCGCCTGTGTCGAAATTTTTCTTTCCTTTATTTATTTATAGATTTTTTTTTTATATTCAGGATATGTTCAAGATATAGGGCATATAGACTGATAATAACTACAGTCTTAATTTAGACTTAAATGGCTAAAAATGAATTGTTTGCCAAAGAATATGTATTTGCTTAACACTCTGTGCTATTTAATATTAATAACTTTATCGAAGAAAACACCAAAGTTTAGACTTCAGTACCAGAATTAACTTTTCGTTCAATTTGATGCCAAAATCGTTTTTGACGTTTAAGCTATGACGTTTTTCACTTACTGCCCATCTATATACTACTAGGTTGGGATTGAAGCTTCGCATGCAGAAAATTAGAGCGAAGCCGGAGACAATCAAACACGGTTGACGCGTGCTAGTTTTGTTTACATTAGTTTTCTATACACTTAATGGGAAGCTTTGAAGATTGATTATTCTTCAATAGTAACGTTTCGACTCGACTTGGTACTCGATACTTATGACCATCAGGCACAATTTGGTAGAGATCGGTCCAGTCGTTTAGGAGGAGTGATGTCACAAGCTAAGTCGGGGATTAATGGAGCTTCGCTCAAATTATATATCTATGGTTGTAGCTGTATTGCAACACGCAACATGGGACGTGTCGCTCTTTGACTCGATCCATCCATATAGTTTCGCCTATGGTCGCGGTAAGGAGAGGGTAAGTTTCCGCAGTATCTATCAAACACTAGGTATTACTCACGCTGTACAATAGCGGTACTGGTATCCTCTTCTCTTCACAGTAGTAATGACGGGTATCAAGCGGTCGCAGTAAGGAGGGGGGGGATCGCACGCTATATCTAGCATTACATAAAGTCTACTCACGTGTCTGCACAACGACGGCACTACTGTTACCCTCTTCCACAGTCTCCTCACTCATAACGGTAGCAGTACTCGTAGTAGTGGCGATGACAGGTAGTAGGTCGGGTCGCAGAAAGAAGGGGGGGGGAGCAGTTTCCGCAGTATCTAGTACTAAACTACATGAGGTAATATACTCACGTGACTGCACAACGATGGCGCTAGTACTGTCTTCATCCACAGTCTCCTCACTCACAACGGTAGCAGTTGCGGTGGGGACAGTGACAGGTAGCAGGTCGGGTCGTGGCCAGCACGCGGCCAGCTGGCAGCCGGGCGCGCGCCGTCCTCCCTAGTCCTATACTAGTCCTAGTAAGGAGGTGGAGGAACAGCGTCCGCGCTGTATAGCGTCACATAAAAGCTACTCACGTGTCTGCACAACGATGGCGCTAGTACTGTCTTCCTCCACAGTCTCGTCAATCACAACGGTAGCGGTGGTAGCGGTGGTGGCGGTGGTAGCGGGCACAACGCCGGGCAGCAGGTCGGGTCGCGGCCAGCAGGCGGCCAGCTGGCAGCCGGGCGCGCGCCGGTTGCCGCCGCAGCACGCGTAGCGCCGCGCCGCCCACCACGCCGGGTGGTAGCGCGCGCGACGCACGTTTAGTGCGCACACTGGTGTAAACATTGGGATTGTCAGCTTTACTTGGGACAAAATACGCTTTCGTAGAGAATAATAGTTTTTTTTTTATTATGTAATGTTTTTTTCTTATCTTACATACATATACTCACGGCTATAAATCCCTAGAAAGGGTAGCCAGAGCTAAGGAATTAAAAACTCCTCAGCCACTTTTGGAAAGTTGAGTGGAGAAAAGATGGCGAAATAAAGTATGTTGGTGATGGGTCTCCAACCGCATCGCCCAAAAATCGTTTAGTGCGCACACTACGGGGAAAAGAATGGGATTATCAGCTTTAATTGGAAGAAAATACGCTTTCATAGAGAATAATAGGTTTAATAGCTGAATTAAGAACAACATACGCTTATCATGCAGAGAACAAACGCCCCGCCGTTTAAAGTTATGGTCAATTGGATTATTTTTTAAAGTTAAAGTTTCTGAAACACAAACTTATACTGTAGTGGTCCAATGGGATTGCTATCTCATTGTCTAAGTCGTAGTGATAAGCCAGAGTCGATAACAAGTGATAATAGAAAGCAGTTACAAACGCTACCCGCAGATGACATTTTTAAAAAAAATAATTCGACGGTATCTACGGCACCCGAGGCGGCGGCGGCGGCGGCGGACGGCGGCGCAATCGAGCCGGCCGCGGCCGAGCGCGTGATGTCACCAGTGACGTTACATGCAACCGGTTCGACCTATGCAGAGCGCGCTCAGCTGACTAGCGATAGCGCTGTACCGTCTTCGCCACCTCACACCGAGTTTCAAACGATTACAGCACCTAATGTAGGAAACGGCCCAGGCACGTTGACGAATACGAAAATAGTATGTTTACAAAATGAACTTAAGGAGGCTGACTGGGTTACAGTACAGAAGAAAAGGAAAAAACGCTATTCGGGAAAGATGGGCTGTGCTAATCATGTACAAACCTACAAAGCGGCGGAAAATAAGGTGCCTATATTCATAGGTAACGTACACAAAGACACTAAGGAACAGGATATTGTGGATTATATACAGGAAAAAACGGACGTTACGGTTTCCTTAATTAAACTGAAGCAGAAAAAAGAAAGGGGACACTATGCATTCAAATTATTTGTTCCTAAAATTAAATTACATATGTTTTTAGATGAAAAGTTATGGCCGAAGGGAATTTTATTTCGTCGATTTATAAATTTCATAGAAGTAAGAAGGCGTTCTGAAGAGGCTTGTTCACAACTGCTAAATGGACAGTGATAACATTAGGACAGCATCATGTAACACATTTGTTACATTTAATTGTAAGAATGTAAAACGTTCTATCGACGCGATTAAGTCGTTATGTGATACCGCCGATATAGTAGCACTACAAGAAACGTGGCTTCTGCCACATGACTTATCATATCTGTCATCGATTCATCAGGACTTCGGCAGTACGGGAACCTCGGCTGTTGATACATCGGTGGGCATGCTAACTGGCAGACCCTATGGCGGAGTGGCGCTTTTGTGGCGGAAAAGTGTGTTTCAGTGTGTTACCGTAATACCATGTGATAATCCCAGAATATGTGCCATTAAAATTGTTTTAAGTGACCAATCGTTTGTTGTGTGCAGTGTATATATGCCCTATGAGAAGCTAGAGCATTTGGTAGAATTTACGGACTGTCTCGGTGCGTTGAATGCCATAATTGAAGAAGTCGGAGTCGCGTCTGTCTTTTTGTTGGGGTATTTTAATGCTCATCCGGGTGAGTTGTTTTATAGTGAACTAATAAACTTTTGTTCTGAACAAAATTGGCGTTGTGGTGATGTTGAGAAGTTGGGCCTTTTTTCTGGTAATTATACGTACATTAGCGATGCACATGGCAGTCGAAGATGGTTGGACTATTGTGTAGTCACAGAGGCTGCTTGGGAATTAGTTACCGAATGTAAAGTGCTTTGTGACACATATTGGTCGGACCATTTTCCTCTTGTCACTACATGTAAGCTAAATGTGGTAAAAACAACAATCTTGAATAAAAATGTAATTTCAAATAATGTATTATGGGGTAATAAAAATGATATTCAAATTGAAAACTACACAAACATTTGTAATGAACGACTTAAAAATTTGGATTTTCCTCAACAATTCACTTCTTGTTGTGTAAATCTATGTGAAGTCAGTAATCACAGAACTATTATTGACCAGTTTTATAAGGACTTGATAACTATTTTGTCATTTGCCTCCAGTGAGACCTGTAAAGTAAATTTAAATTTAAATCGTCATAAAAAGGCTTTATCTGGTTGGAACAAACATGTGAGCAATGCTCATAGGGAGGCCAAATCAAAATTTCTACTTTGGGTTTGGTATGGGCGACCAAGAAATGGCTATGCCTATAATGAAATGGTGGCCAGTCGTAAAATTTTTAAGGGTAGGCTTAAGTGGTGTCAGAACCACCAGGATCAGATTCGTTTGGATATGTTAGCCTCACTTCACTCCAAGGGAGACTTTCGTAGATTCTGGAAGTCCACTGGCGCCATGAATACGGGATCCGGTCTCCCTGTGAGCATTGACGGTATTAATGGTGCATCTGCTATAGCCAATATTTTTAAGGAACATTTTACCGTTAAGTCGCTCTCCTTAGGTCAGACTGAAGGGATGCTCGGTGCTGGTAGTGGTCGTGGTTCCGACTTAACTACTCTCGTACAGGCAAGAAGTATTGAACAGTTAATAAACTCAATGGCGAGAGGTAAATCGCCGGGTCATGACAGTCTCAGCATCGAGCATCTTAAACACGCTGGTAAACATTTACCCAGAGTAATTGCACTGCTTTTTAATATGTGTATTGTTCACTCATACTTGCCTTCTGAGATGACGAAGACTATTGTAGTACCCATAGTCAAAAATAAGACGGGTGATTTATCGGATAGGTCAAACTATAGGCCCATCTCATTAGCAACAATAATAGCTAAGATATTTGATGGTGTGCTTGATGCTCATCTTAAGAGTTGCTTGAGCCTGCATGATGGTCAGCATGGGTTTAAACGTGGGTTGTCAACAGAAAGTGCGATTTTGAGTCTTAAGCACACCGTCAAATATTACACTGACAGGCAAACACCCGTGTATGCCTGTTTTCTAGACTTGTCCAAGGCATTTGACCTTGTTTCGTATCAGATTCTATGGAAGAAGCTGGAAGAGGTAGGGCTCCCGGTAGAGTTACTTAATGTTTTCAAATTTTGGTAGGGGGGCCAGGTTAATCTCGTGAGATGGGCAGGTGAGTACTCAGAACCGTACAGGATGGAGTGCGGGGTTAGGCAGGGGGGGTTGACCTCGCCCACGCTCTTCAACCTGTACGTGAACGCATTGATCGAGGAGCTCAGCAGCATGCATGTCGGATGCCACATTGGCAATGTGTGCGTCAATAATATCAGTTACGCGGACGACATGGTGCTGCTGGCCCCCTCGGTCAGTGCGCTTCGCAAGTTGCTCCACGTCTGTCAATCTTATGCGGATTCGCATGGCCTTCTATACAATGTGAGTAAGAGTGAATACATGGTCTTCAAAGCTGGCAAAAAGAGTCCTAAAGTTGTCCCTGTGATCAAGTTGTATGACAGGCCCCTATGCAGGGTTAATCAATTTAAGTACCTCGGTCACTATGTAACAGCTGACCTAAGAGATGATGTAGACATGGAGAGGGAACGCAGGGCGTTGTCGATTAGAGCGAATATGTTGGCTCGCAGGTTCGCCCGTTGTTCAGTCGACGTTAAAATAACGCTCTTTAAAGCCTACTGTACGTCTTTCTACACGGGTAATATGTGGGTGAAGTACACCAAGAAATCGTACAACGCCTTGCGCATCCAATACAACAACGCCTTACGGGCGCTGTTGGGGTTGCCACGCTACTGTAGTGCCTCAGCCATATTTGCGTATGCAGAAATAGATAGCTTCACTACTATTCTGCGGAAGAAGGCTGCGTCACTACTGCGCAGGGTGCGTGGCAGCAGCAACGGCGTCCTGAGGGCGATAGCCGATAGTGGGGATTGTCCACTTATCGGCCACTTAATTGAAATGACTAAACTAACACAATGGATTTAATGCTGTCCGAAAATAAATATTTTTATTTATATTTTTATTTATTTTTATTTATTTATAATGTAAAGAGTTTAGTTGTTGCTTCTTCTCTTTACGGACACCATCCGAAGCAACGGAATTATTTAGCCTTACAAAAATGTTAGCAATAAACTTTATTTAAAAAAACTAACTTATAGACTTTTTTTGACGACCAGATAAGACCAGAACGCAGAAATTTTCGTCATCCAACTACAAACACATACTTAAAATCCGAAATATCAAGGTCTTTAAGTTCCGAAGTAAAGCGAACATTCTATCTACGTTAGTGGGTCCAAGTCATAGAGATATCAATGGTTCAAGTACACTGCCAGTCATATGACATTAACTATAAATAAGTAAGAAATCGCAGTAAGGAATCTTAGGCTTGGCACGACTTAGTCTAGATTACATTACTTTTTAGAGATAAACTAGCAGCTCCATCGAGACTTGCTAGTTTTTTATAGAGTGTTTTTGGTTTCTCTAAACCATATGAATAATTTACTTATTAAAATGAAACCTCATAGCTTGATGGGAAGAACATTACCGTGCAGAGAGGCGTAGATGGGAACTGTATCAATGTGCTATAAGGGTGCTTGATTCATCACTGTTGTTGACGATGAGGGATATCGTGAGGAATCCCATAAGGCTAGTCATGTGACAATATATTCGTACGAAGCGATAGGGCTTACGTATCACGTGATTGCACAACCTAAGCTAAAAATTTGTAAACTGAACACCAGGTGGCAATGTCACGTGATATTCACATGTGTTTTTATTTTTTGTAATTGTTGTTATAGCGGCAACGGAAATACTTCATTTGTGAAAATTCCCGCTTTCTAGCTATCACGGTTTATGAGATACAGTCTGAAAACAGATAGCGGAGTCTTAGTAGTTGGGTCCCATTTTACCTTTAGGTACGGAATCCTACAAACCGCGGTCGCTAAATGGATCAGAACTTCCGTCCGTCATGCAGACTGGTGTGGGTTCAAACCCCGGATCAGGCCTACACCGATTTCTCTTTTCTAAAGACATATGTGTGGTTAATTTATCATGGTTGTTACCGGTGAGGGAAAACATTGTGAAGAAACCCACATGGTTAAGTTGTACTTAGTCATGTGACAGTATATTCGTTTAAAAACCCCCTGCCCCCTATCATGTGAGTACCTGTCCGAGCAAAACGTGGGTACTCTGAACACCAGGTCACAATGACACTTGATGTTCAGAAGTATTAATTAAAAGGTATTATTAATACCTTTTATATATCTTATCTATTATATTATAGGATTCGAAAACACGCCTCTTTGCATGTTCTAGCCACTGAGCTATCACGGTTAGTATTTTATACCGGTTACTATTATAATATTATTTTTTATGCAACCGTGATAGCCCAGTGGGTAGAACACTCGGTTATCGTGCAAACGACTAGTGTTCAAATCCTGGGTCGGGCCTACACCAATTTGTCTTTTCTAAAGACATATGTCTGGTTAATTTATCATGGTTGTTAACGGTGAGGGAAACATCGTGAGGAAACCCACATGGCTGAGTTGTACTTAGTCATGTGACAGTGTATTCGTACAAAACGGCGATAGGCCTGCCCCCTATCACGTGAGTACACTGTCCATGCAAAACGTGGGTACTCTGAACACCAGGTGACAAAGTCACGTGATGTTCAGAAGTATTAGTACCTCTGCCAACCCCTTCGGGGATATTCGGCGTGAACGTTTATGTTATGTTATTATATTATTTTTATTATTTAATTACCAGTCCGAATAGAGTTTATCCACTGCAACCTTTCCGCGTGCCCATCTGCAACTAGATATAACGTGTAGTCGTTGGACTGCTCTGTGTACCCCACCTGGAAAATATACGTTACTTTTAATATACTTTCATAGAATAGCCATCTATTTCTTCCAGAGTTGTAAGAGATGTTGTGGTCCAAAGAGGGGTATTAGGGTTTTTAAGAGATTACTGGCTGATGCTTGAAGACCCCTCACCAACAACCTTTATTTTACAATCTGTTCACCACAAAAATTCCATAAGTGACTCTGCAATTTCTAATTCTGAAGATCCGGTTAACCCTTTTAGGGGTTCAGTTGAAAAACCTAAAGTGTGAGCGGATCTATATTTGAACGTTCCTAAATCCTGAGACTTAATTTAAAGCAACCATACTCATGAAACTATCAAGTTAAATACGAAGCTGTCATTTGATACTTTGAAAGTATCTGGCTTACACATATAAATTATAGTTTTACCAATTAATTACAATCTAGTGTCTCATGTATCATTTATATTAAAATAGGAACAAACGGAAGCGTCCGAGATAAATGTTCCAATTGTAATGCTATCGGCCACCGACCGCGTACATGTAATTTTAATTATGACAAGACCATATTTCTCTGAAGTGTAGTCATAGTAAAAATTCATGATTGCCCCTTTCGGAATCGAACCCAAGGCCTCTAGATCGTGAGCCAAACGTACTAATCCTTGCACTTTGTAGTCTGTTAATCAATAACAGGTATAAATGGCACCCAACTACACCTGTAATTATTTGTAAGTGCAATGATGATGCTATACACACATATAGGACAGGCATCAAATCGTTAAGTGCTGTCCATATACATGTTCTTACACAGTACAAGTTGTGATGAGAATAGTAAACATAGTACTGGTAACATGGTCATCACCTACCGAGAATGACACTTGCCTGCATCATTGATTGTTAGAAAATTACTTTATTTAAAGTTTGAGATTCATAATTAGGGATAGTGACGTAAGCTTATGTCACTCACACCATCTTTTTTGACAAAAGTCTACCTGCAGAGCTAGCACGATAGTATCGTTAAACGATAAAATCACGACACACAGATTGTTAAAGAACTTGCCTTTGATCAAGTAATTATAATAATTAATAGCTATGTAGTGTCGGCTTACAATAGCTCAACCCCATTTCTTCCAGTGGGTGTTCGTAATAGACAACTTAAGGTATAGGGACATTTTATGTAATATTTCGGTGATGCGGTTTGAGATTCATCAACAACAAACTTTCCCCACTCAATTTTCAAAAAGGCTGTAGAATTTCTTATCTTAAAGCTGTGGCTACTACTTCTAGGGTTCCACAGCCGTGTGTATATGTGTTTTAATAATCATGGCATCTTTCATTTCATTATTTAAACTTCGTGCAAACCTACAGCGCACTACGCTTGAACTGATATCTCACCTGAAAGGGGTACCTATAGAGTGGGCTCTTCTCTCCGTCACTGTCTGGGATTTGTTTGCTGAGCTCGCCAAGCTGGGCCTGCTCGACGGTGTGGATGGCTTCTGTGCAGATCCTACCGCGCTCCTTTCGACGCTGAGGACAAATATATTTTGTTATCTAACAGATTATGAATTAATGAGAAAGAAAGGAAAGGTTTATTCGTCCATGTATAGAAGTTAACATAGGCTTAATAATGGTTAAAAAAAAACAAGCAACTGACCATGCGTAGCTTAAACCTAACGAAACCATACAATATACGTTGGAACGTGTAGAGTCGGCTAAGTACTAACACTATCCCATATTCAAATCTACTCTCACATTTATAACAAAATGTATATCAAACTGTTTAATACACTTTACTGTCAACATTATTGTCACAATATCAATAACCAATGAACCACATAATATCGGAGTTTTTACATATTGTACCATGTTTAAACAGTAAATAAGACAGTACACCGGGCCTTTTAAGCTACTATTAGGGGACGTGGCTTGAAAGTTATTAATCGCCACCGTTTAGCGTTTATTTAACCACTTTTGTCCCTTTCAATGCCGAAGTAGTTTGAAGAAGAAATGTCGATGTGTTTTTGAAAAAAAATACGTAGAAATAAATTTTTATTATAAATTATATGTCAGTTTTACAATTAACTTCAAATTACCAGCATAAAATTAAATCTTTAGTCCTAATTATCAAAACTACGACGTAATTAATGAAATAATCACTTAAAAAAAGAGCAATTTGACGTAAAGACAGACATTCTCATCATTTTCCCATCTCAGAAGCACTAAAACACATCATAGAAAATCCATTGACAATTCTAAACATTGTAACAACGAAATTAGTTACGACTTGTTACGCTCATACGTAGTTAATTAAGATTGGAACTGACCGGTCTCCGATCAATTTAACAAACCATCAATAGCCGCATAGAAATAAGTTTTTGTGCAGAAAACCGATATAATTAAGTTGACCAATTAAAATAACTAAAAAAGTCCTTATACGCATTTAATAGACCTCGTATTGCGTAGGTAGACACTGAAAACGGAATGCGCACATATCAACCTCACTGTCCATACGTTTAATAAAAACACATTGAATTAACAAAGTAGAGTTGTTTTGTAATATTTTTGAGAGAATATTCAATGAAATTTACCCATTTTCCAGTTAAGAGATTGTGTTAAGTTGATATCCGCTATGACGGTATACCGGTAAGGAACTGAGGGTACGACACACCCTTGCTGCTCGGACATGCGCATTGCGGACTTCCAGGATTCGATACCCCGACATGCAATACAATTGTACTTGCAACAAGAATTCTTATTCGTTTTGTTTTAGGATTTTTGGTTTCCTATTAATGCCAAGTGTCGGGTTTTGAAGCTAAGCTTTTTTGATTTATAATTATATTAGGAATGATAGCCGTTTTAATTTTACAATATGTGCTTATGTTAACTTAAATTAAAACAAGTTACTTAAAGTTTAAATTATATTTTTTTAAGAAATGTGGTTTTAAAGTGTATTATAATTACTAAGAATTTTGCAGTCTGAGAAAAAAGATAACTATACATGCATAAATATATATTAATTACGACTGTTGATGTCGAAATTTTTCTTTTTCATTTCTAAATGATACATCAACTAATCTATTATCTAATTAAAATGTTTTTGTACATGAAAACCTCATGTGGAAATTATTACTAATAAATAAAGGAAAGAAAAATTTCCCCGCTAGTGTCGAAACTTTTCATTCCTCTATTTATTAGTAATCTATTATCTCCCAACGCGTGCTACTTGAATTCATAAACCGAACTTAATCCTCAAAACGAATCTCAAAACCATTCTCTATTCAAAACAAAAAAAAAAGAACACAACTATTTAAAAAAAGAATTAATCGCACGACAATAGACAATAATATAGAGTGCGACATAGAGTACACCTGTGGACCATTGTGCCGAACAAAACGGGTTTCGTTCCCGAGCAATCAAAAGGTGATGGAAAGTTCGGAATGTATTATAAATGCATTTCTGGACGATGAGTAAGGACACCGCAATGATGTGTCACGAACGGTATGTAGCCCGACTCGTACGCGCAATTTATTGGGTTATTGGTAATTGATTTATGATGACTTTAACTGAATGTTGCTTCAAAAATGCCTTCTTTTACCATTGAAGGGATAAAGTTTTTGTATAATGTATGAATATAAATATGTTTAGAGATCTATAGAGCCAATGTGGAGGGTAATGTTAGTAGAGGACGATCTCGGAGGACACATTTGGATCAAATAGAAAATATGATCAAAAAGGCAGGTTTCCGAAGTATGAAGAATAAAAGAGCATGTATGAAAAGATTGATGGATGTGAATGAGGCTAGAGAGGTTTGCCAGGATCGTACAAAGTGGCGATCGATAGTCCCTACCTAACCTAATGGGAACTAACGGCGTGAGAATATTTATGAATGTATGTATAAATATTTTTACTGCATAAGATTAACTAAAAAATCTAGATATGTTCCGCAGAATAAAGAGAACGGACCCCTAAAAAATTAATATGCACGGACACAGCTCTTCAAGTTTGGAATGGAATTCTAACTCGACGGTATAATTAATAACATACAATAGATACTTAAATGACATCCAATACTAAGAAACAGAACTATACGAAATAGACTCTATATTTTTAACACAAATTAGTGGATCATTCGCATGGGTAGTGTTATTTTCAAATATGTATTCTCACCGCCTTATAGTTCATCATGAATATATATAGCCTACTAGCTAATCCGGCAAACGTTGTTTGCCATATAAATTATTTCAAGACAATTTATATTCTATAAAATAAATGTAAAATGTTTAGGGTGGACAATCCTAATCACTGGGTAGTATAAAGAATAGTTATTAACCTATTTTCAGACCTAATGAAAGTGTCTGCAAAATTTCAATTAAATCGGTTCAGCCGTTTCGAAGGAGTTTAGCGACAAACACTGTTACACGTGAATTTTATTATATTAGATGTTACTTTATTAAAGTCATGGGTTTCCATTGAAACAATTTTTTAAATCGTTCAGTTTTAATCCATACTTACAATCTCTTTGATAGTACTAGTATCTTCTTCAGTATCAGTATAGGTAGATATGGTCCAGAGCGGAGATCGAACCCGTGACCACCCATAAGTAACAAACCTAACAACTGGACTAAGAACGTCAAGTTCGTGAGTGACTCACTCTCCTTACTTTAGTTTAGTTAGGGTATAGAACCTCGTCCGTCGCACCCTCTGATTACTTAGCGAGAATACCCCTTCGTTAGCACGAATGTGAGGGGTGACTATAAATACAAAATAGCAACAGTTTGAGTGAAGCAAAAACTTTATAAACTTTCTTACGAAAATGTGCAGAGTATGAAGCGGGGGGGTATGAAAATTTGCACACATATAGTTTGTAAACAAAATGAGATATAGGGCATATTTTTAATTTAAATTTGCATATGTACATCAAACCAATAAAAATGCATCACACTAACATTTATTGAACTTGACACCGAAGAAGAATAATATACAATACAGTTTAATTTACTATATTGTGAATTTGTAAAGTCAAAATGAGAATAGAATTATATTGTTGGTCTTTGGTATTATTTTGTTTTAAGCAAAGAAGTTCTGTATAAGGTATACCGGCAAACTATTTCTCTGCTGTCCAACATACATATAAGTTAATTATTCCGACAACTATGTTTTTTCTATTCGTTCTCCTTTATAACACTTTACTATACACGACTGTAAACGCCAACAAGGGGTAGCTACAACTCCAGAATTAACAATTTCTCGGCAAATTTTGGACTTGAGGTGTGGAAAAGATTGATTAATAAAGGATGAATAGTGCCGGGTCTCTCACTATCCTTTATTAAACAATTACTTAATAAATGGCAGGCGTCCGAAGTATGAAGAATAAAAGAGCATGTATGAAAAGATTGATGGATGTAGACGAAGCAAGAGAGGTTTGCCAGGATCGTACGAAGTGGCGATCGATATTCTCTGCCTACCCCAATGGGAATTAACGGCGTGAGTATATGTATGTATGTATGTATGTACTTAATAAATACATATTATATTTTATTTCCAAAGCTCTGGCTACCCCGTTTAGGGATATATAGCCGTGAGCATATGTATGTATGTATGTATGTATACATATTAAGGTCAATGCCCAAACCCACGTCAGACACGGTTGATTAGTACCTTATTTGGGAGGTATTACTAGTACTTCAACTAAAAAAAAGCGAAACATTAAGAGAGAGTAATGGGAGATCTGAGATATTTTATAGTTGACAGCAGAGATACCAAAAACTGAATTGAACTAGACATCAGAAAATGATTTACAATAGGTTTGGTTCCTATCCGCGGATTATCGGAAATCGGGTCAAAATAGTAGCAATGACTTGTAAGGACTAAGTACATTTAAAAAAGCAATGGAAATAATTGGGTGTGCAAACTATTGAATTAAGAAAATGGGCTGGGATGAATGCATAGGATCAAGAAAAAACTCATTTATTTATTTAGTGGTATCGTCTGTCTGTCGACCTGTTAAATCGTAAAAGGCATCAATTTTTGTTTGTGTAAACATTTGCATTTAAACGACATTAAGATCATGAATATGGCAGAAGTTATTGAGTTTATTAAGACAACAAAATCACCAACAGATAATGGAAAAATTCGTGGAAAACCAGTTTTATAATAAATATATTTAATACTACAAACATTGGAATTGATGCGTCGTGTATAATCAGGGAAAAAATTCCTGCCTGCTATTGTCAACATAGCACCTAAGTATGATTAGAAGTCCTCTTTATTTAACGTTTTCGCACATATTTCACACGGGGTGGCAGAGGTACTTTTACATGAGAATATCACTTGAAATTAAGTGACCAGCATAGCCAGTACGAGCGACCTTTTAACTAGATATCGCGTGGTATAAAAAGCCATACATACATATACTCACGGCTATATTTCCCAAGAAGGGGTAGCCAAAACTGAGGAATCATAAATTCCTCAACCACTTTTGGAAGTTGAATGGGGAAAAGATGGAAAAATAAAGGTTTTTGGTGATGGGTCTCCAACCGCATCGCCCAAAAATCCAAAAAAAAGCCCCAATACCCTTAGTCGCTTCTTACGACACCCGTGGGAAGAAAGGGGTAGCGACATTCTAAGCCGGCGCTACATGGCATCGCCATCATCATAATCATCATCACGGCATGGCAAAGCCATCTCTTTCTAAAAAGTTATCGTGGCCTTCGGTGGTGGTACGAACACACTGTCACATGACTTAATAGTAATATAGTGGATGGTTTCCTTCACCGTTAACAACCTTGATAAATAAAGTTTATGTATATGTGTGTATTTCATGAGGGACTTAGAACTACCCTGAGTAGGGTAGTTAAGCCATGGTACACCGTGCTGGCTAGTACGAGTTGGCAGACTAGCGAAATCTACCGTAATGGTATCCGGGACTGACGGCTTAACTTGCCTTCCGAAGCAAGAAATTATCTCAAATACAAATGATTGAAGCCCCCAGAATTGAAACCCGAGGCGAATAGATTGTAAGCTGAGCGCTTTTACCGCAAAACCACATAAGTATACAAAACAAGTATGACTCATAGAAGACGTTGGTGGTAGACAAATTCAGGATTGGCACCCATGCATCAAAGGCAGTGCTCACTTCACTTTGCTACCAAGGTAAAAGGATCCGAAGGTTTTCAAAATAGTTATTGGTAAATGTTTGGTCGCACTGTTGTTGGCTCAAGAGTATGTGGGCGGCAGGCAAATTTTTAGATTGAATATAGTTTAAATTCAAATATATAAAGGATCATTTCTTTGTCGTTTTTGTTGAATTTTATAAGCCGACCATCAATCATATAAGCTGACAGACAAGAACATCTATAGCTATCACTGCTTGAAAGCTGCAATATATCACTGGGTTGTCAACAGCTAGGAGCAAATTCGATAGCTTAATCTGCCCCTATGTGGCCGTACACACAAAACTATAATTTCTAATAAATAAAGAATAAGTAAAGGAAAGAAAAATTTCGACACAGGCGGGAAAAGAAAAAAAAATCTTTCCTTTATTTATTAGTAATAATCCCCACATGAGGTTTTCATGAACAAAAAGATTTAAATTAAACTATAATTTGTTGTGCTGTCATAGATTGTAACTATCACGATTGACAGTTTGAAGCAGTCAAATACATGGCGGCTTTTAGTCTTATCTCAACTCAAACTCAAATGTTCTCGCCATATATCCCTGAAGGGGTTGGCAGAGGTACTGATACTTCTGAACATCACGTGACATCGTCACCTGGTGTTCAAAGTACCCTCGTTTTGCTTGTACAGTGTACTCACTCACGAATAAACTGTCACATGACTAAGTACTGGCTCTTAGTGTCTTATGAATTTTAAAGGAAACCTCATGTGGTGGGAAACACAATGTCAAGCTCAACACTCTTAGGTGGCTTTCTGACACGGAAAATAATAGAATAAAAGTGTTTTACTATAAGCTTACTCATCAAATGAGAGGGTTTCAAAAACTCTTCAAAAGAGAAGTACTTAGGACTCATACAAATAATCACTAGATATGAATCTCATCATGGTTACAGTTCACAACACAGACAACCTATCTTCAAATAGGTGCAGCTGCCTCTTCTTTGTTACACTCACAACCAAGTATTTTATTACCATGTTATAGGAACAATGTTGATAAACCATATAATTATACATTGACTTATTCTAAATATTTTAAGTAATTGCAAGTTGGATAGTGTCATGAAAACAGAAGAAATAATATTTAGTACCTCTTAATAAAAACACAGAAGGTATTAGTATTTTTAACGAGGTTTGTGGATGAGCGGATAGTTGACTAGCTTTTTATTCCAGAAGTTTCGGGTTAGATCTCACTGATTAGATTAGATTTATGGGATGGGCATAAATGATTATTTTAATTAATATTAAATATATGAGTTAGTATCCTATAATACAATTTCTACTTAGATTGGAGCTAACTTGATCTGTCTATAGTATGTATGTATATATATTTATTTTATTTATTTATTCTTTCCCACACATTAACTACAGTAACCTAGACCAAGATTTTAACCCTGGAAATAGACAGTTGACACAAGGAACTTACCTTTGGTTTATTTAAAGAAGTTAGTCCTTAGCAGCATGAAAATAGAAACACATTAAATATAAAAAAATATAGGTTAAGTAGTTGGAAAATTTATTTTATCTGTCAGACCATAGAATAGTATGTTAGTGTAAAATAATGCTGACTATATTAGATGGCTGTCTAATAACTGAAACATGGTGGTATTTTCTAAGGATATATTAACTGTATCTATGAATGATCTGAATAAAGTAGAATTGAAATTAAATCAAACCCTCTAGAGATGTTCCTGGGAAGATAACCATAATGATTGGAGCATCTTCAAGTTGATAGTCACTTATCTCCTAAACATAGGAAATCATAAGATTTGGCAAAGTCTTTGATAAGCATGGTGGATGATGTGGTTGGTAACTTTCACCATTAATCCCAATTCAGAATTTATCATCTATTCATCATCATCATCAATCCTTTTTTTTCAGAATTTCACTAATTATAATACTACTAATTTATATGCCATTTTTATTATAGCTTCACAAACAATAAACATTAGGATTGGATGTTCCTCCTTACTAATGAAAGCTCCAGAACTATTATTATTATCAGTGCATTATTTCATATTCTGCATTTTCACAGAGTAAAGAGATCTAAGAGAAAAAAAACTTTGATCTATATTATGTACTAAATTTTAAAAAAATATTCACTTACTTCTCCATCTGAATCATAGTATACAAGAGCAGTCTTTGTTAGGATGAACCACCTCTCTTTGTAGTTAACTGGAGTAAACCTTTTCTTATTCTGAGATCTCTTTATCATAAAAGCTTGACATATCACTTCTTCATCTCCCTCTTTGCCAGCCATGGCGCATGTTGCATCCTGTTTAACATGCAGTATATTAATCTTAAGACATTATTATCGTTAAAAGAAAATGTGAACCACAACCCTACATACCTTTTGCCACCAAAGTATTCTCAGATCATAAAACTTTTTCATCAGTTTTTAATCTGAAAAACATTACTGTTGTAAATATTTGAAAAACCCTTGCCAGATAAAACCAACATCTCTTACATGAAGGCTAAAGTAGGAAATTACATCCTTTACTATAAATTCTCATCTAGACTCGTGCCGTATTGGTGTGAATTATAACACAAAAGAAATATATTTGACCGATAACCCAGGGTTTCCTATCATCATAACCAGAATGTACAGTATAATATATTGTTCCAGGCATATATTGGCGAAACAATACATTTCTACATAATACCGAACAGGAAAATATTTGACGAGGATAAGAAAATTTCTTGGAATCATACCTTTTATGACAACAAATAACTCTGGATTCTAACACTTGCTCCGACTGAGTGAATAAAGACAATCACGATATTAATGCAGTCAGTGTTATGTTAGGGCAACTGTATAATGTTTTACAACCACAAGAACTCACTGAAGAAGTTACTTATAACTTAGTTCGAACCAAATAAGAAGAAATAATACCGAGAATCACTATTTCGGTACAGTAGGAACGGAGAACGAGACGAGAAACTTGTTTTGTTTTTTTATAGTCTGTAAAGAAAGACAAAAAATATAAATATATTGCCAGTAATGATAAAATTATAACATCGCCAAACGAATTTGCGCACTTTTCAGCTTCCTGGGTAAAAGTGCTATTTTAATCAAAATATTTCCGTATATGCTTTGAATTATTTTAACGCGGCTTTATTATCCAACACCATTGTTGTTTAGTTCAGTAGTACTGTCAGCTCCTTCGGCGTTTTTGAAAACTGGCTCCAAAAAATATCCGTGCAGACCTGTGAGTAAAATAAATAATAAAATATGTCTTTGGTTTAGTTAGGTTCATGAAGCTACTAACTAAACAGGAGAGCGTACTCACAAAAATATGGAAAACAAAAATGCAATTTATTACCATGCAATAAAGTTATTAGTCTTTTAAAAACTATCAAGCAGAGAAACGTCCTAGAACGAGAGCCGTGTGAGAGAGAAGTGTGTCTCGCTCGCGCGGTTGCCAGCCGAGATTAAGTTCAAAGAAAAACAAATTCAAACTTATTTATAGGGAATATTTTATAAAAAGCAGGTTATTAACTGTTACGTTTTTGTATTTTATTTTAATTATTATTGTCGCCTATCGATTTGGAGATAAATAATTGGTTAAGTTTGGCAAAAGGGATATTAATATTTGTCACGGGTATCCCCATCGAAACAAGATAAATGTGGTGTCACAATTTATCATCTGTTTGAGTGTTTTGGAGCTTTTATCATTTAAATAAGAAAACATAGTGATAAATATGGGTTCATGTTATGGAACAATAAATAAAATAACCTGTATCATCTCGAACTTTACCACATGAATGCATTAAACGATTTGAATTTGAATATAGCTGTGTGGTGTCGGCTGGCACCCATTTCTTCCGGTGGGTGTACGTAATAGGCGACTAACGGTATTGGGGCTTTTAAGGGATTTTTGGGCAATGCGGTTAAGACCCATCACCAACAACCTTTATTTCACCATATTTTCCCCACGCAACTTCCGAAAGTGGCTGAGGTAATTTTGATTCTCAAGCACTGGCTACCCATTTCTTTATAATCTATTAATTAAGAATAAATATGTATAAAAAACACGTTGATTTACCAAAAAACATTGTATATATGTAAATATAAGTGTTTTTATAATGTATGAATGTAAATATAACTAATAAATAAAGGAAAGAAAAATTTCGACACAGGTGGGGATCGAACCAGCGACATCTGGTATACGCCCCCGTCGCTCTACCAATTGAGCTACCGTGTCAAAGGCTGCATCAGGTCCCCCCCCCCCCCCCACATGAGGTTTTCATGAACAAAAACATTCAAAATATGTAAATATAAGTGTTTTTGTATCCTTTAGAGGAACTCTTATTAAAACACCAACAGATGGTCACCCTACTTAAAACGAGACACAGTTAGCTAGTTAGCCATCCTTTTTCAGGACACTTTAGGTCGCCAGCGCGCGTTCCTGTTTAAATAATACTTCCATGGTTAGGTTGGTCTTTGGTCTACGATTTTTTGTCTTTGCTTTGGGGAATGAAAACAGATAACCATCGATATTGTCATCAATATCGACAAACATCGATGTGTATAAATTTTAAAATGAGTTAACTTTTAACAGAAAACATGATCAGGTAAATATTTACCTGATTTACCAATAAAAGGACATCACAATTAATTACACTGAAAAATATGCAAAAATTCAACTGAAATAAAAATTTCCAGAATTACCAAATTTCAAATAGCAGCATTTTTCAATTAAAAATATGTGAATATTTTGAGTTTATTGTTCCTTCGTCTCTTTAAAATCACCTGCCAAAGCGGAGTAGACATTTAAGCTTCATATTTCCAAAAATTATCAGCTAAAAACTAAATATTTTAGTGTACCTAGCAACGAGCGTCAACATTATGACTTTTCATGCATTGGTTGGGCGATGCGGTTGGAGAACTGACATCAACAACGTTTATTTATCAATAATTGCCTTACACAACTTTAAAGAGTCGCTGTATATCAATATAAAGTTCGGCGCTCAGTTCAGTTCTGTTACTGGGCCGATCCCAACAACGCAGATTGATTTAGTCACTTTGCGATCGACTTAACCGCTAACTTATTAGGCTCGATCCGCAACCACAAATTAAGTTTTAAATCGTGATGAATGTCCTCATCTTCTGCTATTTTTTAAATACTTATTTAAAGACTTACATGTACTCACGAGATTTTTCCTGTTGGGGTAGACAGAAAATATCGATCGCCACTTTGTACGACCCTGGCCATGGTCTCTAGTTTCGTTTACATCCGTCAATCATTTCATACTATATGTATATATTTTGTGAGTTTGTTTTTAAAGGGCCAAAAGTATTTTTTCACATACTATGTACTTTTTTTATAATTTTGACATTTCAATTGTCACTATAAGATTAGTTTTTCAGAGAATATATTTTTATTAATATTTGTCTTAAGGTTTCTATAGAAGCAAACTATAATTGGATTAACTCAGGATAGGAATATAAATTCCTCAGCACTCGAAATCCATCTCATAGGTGTTTTGTGTCGTAGACTAGTGGAGTGAATTTAATTAGAAACTAGTATAAATACACGTAACAATAAAATACGATGAAAAGTAATCGATGTTTGAATGTTTAAATAAACATCGGTAGATATGGCACATCCCTACTCCACTGTTGTATTATATATAAATAAAACTATTTCTTTCTATTCATCTATTCTATTCTGGTTCTGGTTACATTTCATTTTGATTCGATGTTGTTTTTGTTGATAATTTTATCTTGAATGTATTCCTATGATTTTGCTTGTTTGATATAGTGTTACATATAAATGCAGGTCTAACTGAAAGTATAGGTTAAAAAAATTTGTTTGGAGTGTTCCTTCCACAAAGAAAAATAAACTAGCTGTAAATCATGTCGTCTGAAACAGCTCAAGTTAGTTCCTTGCCATTGCCTCCGATGCAATACATCAACTTCTATACCGACGACAATGTGCGTCGCAACAGAACGCCTTTACCACCACGTCCCATACATGACACATACTCAATGTTTGGCAATACATTCAATGCTGATGATACGATTATCAGATCTCTGGAGAGTCAGGTAAAAACATTTTATGGTTAAGAATACTTGATAATTCAATTGAACTTAGGGTATGAACTAACAAATGTTACCTTTCAAAATTTTAGGGTTTCCGAAGACTATATCCTATGCACTTTGAACGTAGAAGGGAACTGAAAAAGCTGAACCATTCCTTATTAGTAAATTTCCTGGATCTATTAGATCTGCTGGTTCATTGCCCAGATTCACCTAAACGAGCTGAGAAAGTGGAAGATCTAAGTTTGCTGTTTATTCACATTCACCATTTGCTAAATGAATTCAGACCGCATCAAGCTAGAGAGACATTAAGAGTCATGATGGAATTACAGAAGCGACAACGAGTTGAGACTGCTATGAGGTATGTGAACTATTTATTAGTGATTATATATCAAAGTTGCTTGAAACCCTTCAGCAAGAATCCTTTATTTAACAATATTTTCAGACTCATATGTTAATTTATAAACTGTAGCTGTGGTTTCCCTTTCTTGAGATTTATAGCCATGAGTAAAGGTAGTTCGCCATATAACGTCTATGTCTGTCTCTTCCCATGTTACAATTTGACTTAAAGAGCTTCACATCCTAAATAGAGTATGAATCAATAAAATTGCATTTATTTTATCCTTTATTAAGTTACACTAAAGAAGTGCAATTATTAGGAAGTAACTTATCATTTTACTATGCTATAGGTCATCCAGTTATGGAAGTCCAACCATAATTTCAGTGAGACTATGATATAACTTCCTTGGTTTAGATAATTTATAAGACAAACAAATGTATTATATTTTTTTTGGCTTTGATTGCATCATGTGAGCTAATAGCAATATCAATGTGAAAGTTTAGATCTTTATGTGTTTGTGGCGAAAAGGTCCCTCAAGTACACAATGTAAATGAATGAAATTTAGCAAGCCCAAGATTGAATTTTATGAGTTACTCCAGTGAATCAGATTGATGAAGGGGAGAAGTTGTGAAACTTGTTGTGTATTCTGATCAATAGCAATATCCAATTAACTTGCTGATAAGATTCATAACAAAAACACATAATGTTCTAATTGAGGATGTATATCTTCTACTTAATAGATTACCACTTTGTTATTTATTACACTAATTTCTTAATTTATTTATTTTGGAATGTTTCAATGAGGTTTTAGGAGTTTTGAAAGCTCGAGTTTTTTTCCCACCAATCTAATGGAATACTCTTAAAAATTCTTATATATTTTGTATAACTGACACAGATACAAATGACACTCAATGAAATTTACATCCTCTTTAAGTGCAGACTACTAGTGTTCTAATCCCGGGTCGGGCCTGCACCCATGTGTCTTTTCTAAAGTGTGGTTAAATTATCATGGATATTAACTGTTGTTCTTAGTCATGTAACAATGTATTTATACAAAACGGCGATAGGCTGGCCCCCTATCACGTGAGTACACTGTCCAAGCAAAATGTGGGTACTCTGGCCACCTGGTGACAAAGTAACGTGATGTTTAGAAGTATTAGTACCTCTACCAAATCCTGCGGGCATATTCGGCGTAGATGTTTGAGTCTTGAAATTTACGTTTAGCATCTTGGCCTCCCCATTCATATAAATGTTGCTCTCAATAGCATTGGAACGCACAACCTAGTTGCCACAGAAGCTAGTGATCTATATCTATCTACTAGGCCATAACTATTCTAGTTAAGTAAGCATACAAGTGATCTGGTTATTAAGGTGATTACTTACATTATAGGATAATCATTATGCAAAGATCATTTAGGTACATTAGTTGTGAAAGTCTGCCAGTTCGAACAGTAATACATTTAATAATGGCCGGTGGTTTCTACTAAATAAGCAGAAGCTGTCATTCACTCCTTTCAAGCTTTAATTTACATTCAACAATATGTTACGTGGCCTAAATGTCTGCCAATAGTAAGGATTATTAAGACATGGTCAAATATCCCAATCCGGGGTATCTACCGTTGTAAGTCTATTGGTGGAGGCTTAGGGTTGGACCTCATCTGGCAGCACGGAGTCACCCTTTTTTTCTTTCTGTTGATGTCGCTCAGAACTGCCATTTGCTAGACCGAGACAGAAAGCATAATGCGATAACATGAGGGGGGGGGCCTCGATGCGATCGCATTATGCTTTCTGTCTTGGTCTAGCAAATAGCCGTTCTGAGCGATTGTGCTGCCCTATGAGACCCAACCCATATACAATGGGACATGTAAAAATTTTTGCAGAGTGCTATCACGGTAGTAGTTGCTAGTCTGCCCAATCACCCTTTTTAGGCTAGGTTCAGACCCCTTGGTGGGGACAAATATGGGCTGGGCTCTGAAGAAAGTTGAATTCTGTTATATATCCATGGTGATGGCAGACACATTGTACCCACTACTCTTCTCTTAAATTATTATCTACATCATCAAATTTAATTTTGTATGTTCCAGGTTTCAGAAGCACTTAGACAAAGTTCAGGATATCTTACAGAATGCTCTTCAAAGTCTACCAGACCACAATGAAACTGACACCAAGTTTTTGGTTCCAACTGAAATGATGGATCATATGGACAGCAGTTCCGGAGACATTGTTAACACTGACCCTTGCTATGAACTGGATCGCATTATGTGCAATGTTATTGACAACATGAGATGAGTTTTACTATGTTAAGTCTATTAATTAAGTGATAAATAAAACATTTTCATAGATTATATTTTTTTTATTAAAATGTTACTGAAATCAACAAAAAGTATTTAGAATTTCAAACTGAAGTCACGTCTAACATGTCCTTTGTTTCCTGTGAAACAAATATTCAAAAAACACTTACCTTAACTAAGTGATGGAAATATATATGTTGTCCTTGCAATTCTTCTTGGCTCCTGGACCTATCATTTGGAGGAAAGAAATGTCATTACCATTAGCTGATGCTATCCAACAGCATTTTTGCAGCAATGCTCAGAAACCGGAGGTACGTAGCTGCTAACAACGAAAATACTTACTCTATAATATTGTACCATGAAAAATTGTCCAGAGCCGAATTCTAGCTGAAACTAGATAAAAAGAGGATATTCCACGCTCTAAGTCTTAAGCTGCAATCATAAAAGTACTGAAAAAAAATGTCAAAAATAAAAAAAGCTGGCTTCACTGCAAACTGAAAGAAATATGACCCAATCTGCTGCCGAATTTTGTGTGATGTGATGTTAGTATTTCCCTAAAGTTTATTGCCTCAATTGTAAAGGAAGTCTTTGGAAGGTTTTGCTCGGTTTAATAATTGCTGCGTCGTCTGAATGATTGGCCATTGCCTCTAAAGTCTCTTCGACCACCACGGAATCTTCCACCAGAATTTGGTCCCGTAAATCTGCCTCCATTGTTGAGTCTTGAGCTATATTTGCCAGATGGTGGTGTGTAAACTTTCAAATTTTTTTCTCCGCTACGAGCACGTTTTTCTGGTGATTCCTTTTCGTCGCCATTGTCAAATTTGATTGGCTGGTGGCGTTTTTGACCCGTTGTGGTGGTGGTTTCTTTTTCATCTGCTTTCATTGATAGTTTTTCCTGCAATAAAAATGATAAAGTAAGAATTTGATTGGTTTAGGTGATTCAGTTTTCTAAAGACTCAGAGGAAGTACTTGCTGACTGTACTGTATAGATTTTTTTTTAACAAACACAGCGCAATAGATAGCTGTATCGTAAAATGACTCGGCAAACATGATTCGATGGAAGAAGCAACCACTTCAGTTAAAACTATAATATGAAATTCTTCAAGATAATAGTTTCTTCCTGTGGGTGTTGTTCTTAGAGGTGAGTTAGGGTTTTTGGAGATTTGAACCCTTCTTTGTTTTCCTTTTTTTTAAAAGTGGCTTAGTATTTCCTAATTTTGAAGCAATGACTCCTCTTGGGATTTATATCCATGAGTATATGTATTTATTTATGTAATGTCTTACCTTAGACTCAGTCTTTTTGACATGGAATGAAAGTTCAACTCTGCTCTTGAAGCTGGGAGGTGTTCGGAAAATATCTCGAATCAGAGTATTAATGTTGGATGTTGTTTTTAATGCAGCTATTTTCAGTTTGCCTTCATCAGAGTTTGCATCATCTCCCTTTTTTCCCTGAAATAAATGTTTCACGGTCATATAATATTTGGTATAGCATGGTCACGTTTGTGTTTAACACAACGGAAACGTTATGAAATAAGTCAAAGCTATATCCCTACTTAATAATACTTTGGATAAGGCCTGCTGAACATATATCACCAGTACTGTTTTTGAATGTGATTCTAATATTAAATGTAAATACTTAGTAGTAAGTAATCTCGATAGCTTGAAATAATAAAGTATGACTACCCCGGCAAAAAATAGTGGTAGATACGTACATACATATACTCACGGCTATAATTCCCTAGAAGGGGTAGCCAGAGCCATGGAATTATAAATTCCTCAGCCACTTTTGGAAGTTTGAGTGGGGAAAAGGCGGTAAAATAAAGGTTTTTGGTGATGGGTCTCCAACCGCATCGCCCAAAAATCCAATAAAAAGTCCCAATACCCTTAATCTCTTCTAGTCGCCACTTACGACACCCGTGGGTAGAAAGGGGTAGCGACATTCTAAGCCGGCACAATACGGCACGGTAGATATTAATATTATTATAGCCATTATGTACAAAACTAAAAGGGCGGAACCAAATATGTCAGATAATAAATCGTTACAATTTCAAAGGATACATAAGTGTAATTATTTCTGAATATTTCAAATCTCACCTGTGTAACTTCCCTTAGCTTCTTAATATACCCTTGTGTAAGTCGTGCCGTATATTGCAAACGCAGTCTCAGAGCCTTCAGTTTCTCAGCATCAGCGGCCAAAGCTTCAGGAGATTTTCTACATAACGAGTGGAGAGCAAACAAAGCGCATTCAACATGAGAGAATTGAAGAGATGGGGTCTTGGACTCATCGGATTTGCTCTCGGATTCTTCTAGGGCTTTCGCTTCATCATCTTCTATGGGCGCTTTGGGTAAATATGTCTGAAATGTTTTGAAATATTAAGTGATGCCAAAAATTCAATAAGTTTTATAGTAAAAGTAGGGATCTCTTTGTGTTCATGACAAAAGCATCGATCATAATTATGTTTTCACTTTGAGTTATATAAACAGCTGGAATGAGCGGGCAATTTCGCTGCCAAAATATGGATATGAGCTACATCTTTAAAATATCTGGCGCGAGTTCTGAGCACCAATCATGAAGAAAACGACAAGATTTATGCTTAGGCATGTTTCCATTAAATTGCTATTCTAAAAAATCTAGAAATATGTCAACTATATCAAATAAAAAATATCATCAATACATCGGAAACAACAAGAAACACCGGATATCCGATCATTTGTAACAAAATAATACTATAAAATAAACTCATTGTATTTACCATCAATAACTCAAATACTTTTTCAATTTTCTCTTGAGGTTTTTCAAGTTCTCCGCAATGCTCGCTGACTTCTGCGAATATCTTCAAAAGGTCCAGTTTAGAATCACCACCACTTTCTGAAGCAGCTATATCTTCCCAACGAGGTAGCACGTGGTCACAGAAAAAGTTTACAAACTGTGTGGAATCCACTTGAGTCTGAAATTTAATGAAAAAATTAGAAATCGCTATATAAAATAAACCTATTATGTTATTGATATAGCATTGGAATAACATATTGTAACTAATATATCGGTATGATTAAATACTGTAAATTATAAATTACCAATCAGATAATAAAATTACATTTAAACGTCACAAGGTCAGGTGAAATAAATGTTTTAATATTGCAAGAAAGAACAAACATATTCCATAGATTTTCTTTGAAATACATACATACATATACTCACGGCTATAAATCCCTTGAAGGGGTAGCCAGAGCTAGGGAACTAGAAATTCCTCAGCCACTTTTGGAAGTTGCGTGGGGAAAAGATGGTGAAATAAAGGTTGTTGGAGATGGGTCTCTCACCGCATCGCCCAAAAATCCTTTAAAAGCCCCAATACAATTAGTCGCCTCTTACGTACACCCACCGGTAGAAATGGGGTAGTGCTATTCTAAGCCGACACTACACAGCAATTCTTTAAAATAAAATATAGTAACTTACCGAAAACAACGGCAAAGCATGCATAGTGCATTGTAATATCCTGTCAACATATTCGGGATCTTCTGGATGCCAGTCATCAGGGGAAAAAGCTATGGCTGCAATTAACTGCACCAACTCCTTCCTACCCAATGGGGTTTTACCAAGGCGAGACCATGTCAGTATTTCCATTATGTGTTCAAACTCTTCGGCCACCACATCCTGGATAATAATATGGAAATAATTAATAAACACTGAATTTCATTAACTTATAAACAGGATTCAACTTTTGAATTATTTTTTTAGTTTCTTAACCATGTTTGAATGAAGGTACATTTTCTTTATAACAAATTATTTTATTGTAATACCTACTGATAATAATTACTCCTGATATTGTATTCTTTTATATGTAATACTAAATATATACATTAATTAGTCAACAATTTAATTACCTCTAATATCTTCTTGCATTCTGTAACAATGTAATCCTCTGAATCCTTATCGAAGACCTCTCGTCCAAGTTGCTTCACTTTTGTTGCTAAGAATTTAATACATCTTTCCCTCACAACTTCATTAGCAGCTTCACTCTCCGTACTTTGGTGTATTTGGGAAAAGAGACCAGCCAATGTTCCTTTGGGATCTGACTTCAGAATGGTCATCAAGGAATTATTCACCATAGTGATTTCAGAGGCATCATCAGATTGAAACAACTGTGCTAATATATCAGCAATTTTTTGGGTATGCTCTTTGTGGTCCTTGCATATAGTTGGCAAATCTTTTATAGCTTGTTTGCGGATCTGAAATGTTGTAAACTATGGTTACTAACGGGATTGCATAATGAAAAGGTGCAGTTCACTTCAATAAAAATTGAGCAACTGTATATAACGAAAACTTCGTTTTATATATGGCAGAAACATAAGATTACACATTTTATAAGAGAAATAGATTGTCTACATACATACTATTTATATAAATAAATTTGATTACTGCAATAGAAATAAATAAATTATGTATAATTGTGTAAAAGAATGAATTACCTACTTTTATTTATTACTATTTATTTATTTTAGTTTTTATTTATGTAATCTCACCTATGTGATTTGGATATTTTTTACATGAAATAATGTGTTTAAATATAAATTTAATATGTGAAAAAAAACTGTTTTTTGTCTTAAACTAAATGTGTACTTTCCATTCACATTTCAAAAAGCATAAAAAATAAATAAATAAATAATAAAAATGCTTTATTTACGAAAACAAGAGTTTTAACAAGTTCTTATTTAAAATTATGTCCTGAGCGTGTTCTGCCATTAAGCGTGTAAACATTCATGTCCTATCTAGTCAATCCAAAAATTCATACTATATTACAATATCAATGTTATTTAAAATATCAAAAAAAGAAAAAATAATAATTACAATACAATTGAAATAAAAACACACACAATAAGAAATTAAAATTAAGGAAATAATTACACATTAAAAATATATCATGTCAAATATAATTTTTGGGCTATTCCACATATCCCCCCTGAGCTATCCCCCCTGGGGGGGAAGAAAGGAATTTTTTTCCACATAGTGCTACCAGGGGGGATAAACGGAATTTTTTCTTCCACTTATCCCTCCTAAGACTAAGTACAATCGAAAAGAACAATCATAATGCCCGTGGACTACTAACCTTATTTGATTGCCTTTTGTTACATAATTAATAATTTTCATCAATCTTACTGCTAATGTTCTTGTATGTTTGGGATATTTTAAATCAAAAGGTAAGTAATTTTAGTTAAGGTGTCTTCAGGACACTTAGAAAAGTTTACACTCTAACCTAGTCTATTAACAAATTTAAGCAATATTTAATTATAATTTTCTTACATTGACGTGATCGTATCATATGTGGTAAACTTGTAGAAGACTAATTTCTGTACCAGGGAATCATATGACTAGAGCGATGAATTTGTGAACCTCTGTTTGGAAATGTAAAAAAGACAATATGATCAAACCGGCTAATTACCCTTGGTCCCTCTGATAGTCCTTTTTTTAAAATCAATGGCCCGTGATCCCTTTTTCAATATGAACTGTCCAAAATAAAAGTCTCGCTTACATTTATAGGGTTTTTATTCATATTCTATAATGCTAATAAATACATTTTACGAATTCCGAAAAAAATTGGAGGTAGGAAACGCAAACACTACTGAAACGTGTAAAAGAAATAAAGGATAGAAGAATTTCGCGCTGGCAGCCATTGACACGGTAGCTCAATTGGCAAGAGCGACGGGGGCGTATACCCGAGGTCGCGGGTTCGAATCCCACCTGTGTCGAAATTTTTCTTTCCTTTATTTATTAGTAATAATCCCTACATGAGGTTTTCATGAACAAAAAGATTTAAAATATTCTATAATGGTTTGATATTTGAAATATTTTCATCATACAAAAAAACGTAAGAGGTAAAAACACTTAGAAATATTTTCACAAAAGATTGATAATGATGAATGCATTAAATGACTTGAATTTGATTTTGCGAAAATATTTTTAATGAAGTACTATGGGTAGTTTTTAATAGCGAATATATAAACTTGGAAACGTAAAAAAATATACACTCAATCCATGTGTGACTATTATGTAGTAATTTTAAAGAAAAGTTTCCAATGGCCAGCGCTAGCGGTAGAGGGCGCAGTAGTCGGAGAAACTAAGCCAAGAAAAGGCGGGAAAAAAGATTTGGTAGCTAGCGTCAACACGGCGGGAAAATATTCAGGAGTATTAAAATTTCCACATCTTTTTCATTTCATTTCTATTACAGATTACAGATAATATTTTAACTCAGCGTCGTACAATATAACCAAACTTAGCATCCATAATAATAAGTAGAACATTGTAATTACTAAGTTTACATACTTTTATTGTGAGAGATCCAGTGCACTTAGTTTTCTTCATCAGAGCACACTTCCAATACTCTTGTCCGTTAGTATATTCTTTTTTTTTATGGTATTGATATCCTTCGTATAGTAAAACAGATCCTCGGCCTCTTCTTAAGAAAACTAGCTTATTTTACATTTTCAAAACAAAGGAGTTTGTATATTTTTAGAATAAAATGTAAACATTTCTGGTAAACGAATAGCTGCATGAATTTATGACGCCCTGGTATTATAGAAATTATATAAAACTGTGAATATTTGATATGAAATAACTAAGATTTTACCTCTTGGATTATTATAAAATTTCGTCACTACGATTTTTTTTAACACACTTTTTTTTGTAATCACCCATTTTTTTTAGCTCGTATTGGTATTTTCTAGAAAATATAATGTTTTTCTATATACTGGGCAGCTATTAAAAGTAACAAGACCCCAAAACACAATGCGAAAAATGAAACAGTCAAAGCAAAGCAAAAGCCAAGAGCAAAAAAAAATACTTATGTATTTTGTAATTGATGATACCCATTTGTTGTTTTTTTTCATCAGGGGGGATAGACGGAAAAGTATCCCCCCTGGTAGCACTATGTGGAAAAAAATTCCTTTCTTCCCCCCCAGGGGGGATAGCTCAGGGGGGATATGTGGAATAGCCCTAATTTTTAAATGTCATGTTGAAAAAGTCATTCACATTATAAAAGCAATTTGCTACAAGATAATTAAACAGTTTTGTTTTGAATTTAATTAGATTCATCTGTTTCAAATCGTCACTTATGGCATTATACAGTTTAACGGCCATATCATAGGAATTCCTGCGACATATAGTCAAGCATTTTACTGCAGAGTATTTGTACTGAATGTTATGATTGCCCCTCTGTGGTCTGGTTTTTGGCGGTGTTAATTCGAACAATGACGGGTTTTTGTAAACAAACAATAAAAGTTCGTATATATATAAAGAAGGGAGAGGAAGTATTCGTAGTTTCTTGAAAAGAGGAATACAACTGTCCAAATAGCCAGCAGAACATAGTATCCTCATAATTTTTTTTTGAAATTTGAATGCTCTATCCGCGTCAACCGAATTACCCCATAAAATTATTCCATATCGTAGAACCGATGCAACATACCCATGATAGCATGTAAGAGCTGCCTGATCTGATACCACGTATTTGATCCTGTACAAAACGTATAGGTACTTATCTAATTTAATGCATAGATTATCTATATGTACTTTCCAATCACAAAAGCAATCCAAATTAAAACCCAAAAATTTTGTTGTTGAAACTTCTCTAATAATGAAATTTCCAATTTTAACGTTTAATTTTAATGTCGGTCTTTTATGTGTTCGGTTTAAAAATAATAATTTTAAAGTTCGGTTTTTGAATTATTCAGGGTCAGATTGTTATTTATAAGCCAGCAATTCATGTCATTTAGGGTTTTATTAATGTCATATTCAAATGAATTAAGGTTACTACATTTAACAATTACTGTTGTATCGTCAGCATATAAAGTACATTTGTGTTTTGTCGCTTCTGGTAGATCATTAATATATATAAGAAATATGTTCATTAATAAAGCTAAAATTTGTACTTCCACAGATGAAACTTAAAAAATAATTATTATGTCATGAATCCAACACATAAATAAATAAAGTGTTGAGTTTGAATATTATAATGTGTTCTGTACTGTGGAGCTACTACTACATTGAAGCAAAAATAAAACGACACTCTCAAATCCAAATTTAATTGGTAGTGTTCACAGCAACTTTTGTTGAACAAACCAAGAATAAACACTTGTGGTGTCCCTTTAAAGGCTACAACACAATTAGATATATAAATACTTACAGCAATATCAGCATCCTCGCATAGATCAAAATGGGCTTCCAAAGCCTGTTCAGCAAGATTGGGAAAGCTGTTGAAGAATTTCGCAATAAATTGAGAGGCAAGTCGTTTTTCCTTATCAGAACCTTTTACAGCAGCCAATATCTCCAAGTATTCTTTTTCATGCTGAAAAAATTATTGCATAAATATATTTCAATGTTTTGCAGTGTATTTTAATATACATAGGAATGAAAACTTTAATGGTGTGAGTATTAGGGTAGTGCTGGCTTAGAATGCCACTACCCCTTTCTATCCTTGGGTGTATGGGGCTTTTTTAAGCGGTAAGTGGTTTTTGGGCAATGCTTTTGGAGAACCATCACCAATAATAAAGTGGCTAAAGAGTTTCTAGCTCTGAAGCTCTGGCTACCCCTTTTAGGAATTTATGGCCATGAGGTAGGTAGGCTGAGATGCTAACCTTTTGAGTTTCAGACTCTCTATTCCCAATAAATGCACCTTTTAATGACATAACTATCCAAATTTGCTCTATAAATACATTTAACCAGTATTCTCTTATCATTCCTTTCTTTTTGCCTAAACCATCTTGGTACAACTATCTGATTTACAGTTACATCTAAGACACTGCGATATTGAGAGAAATCTGAATCACGATATTTCTGACTCTATTATATTACATTACCTAATACGTCATTTATTCTGAAGAAACCACATCTCTAATACACTCTGTTCTCATGTTGCTACTGCCACATCTCACATTAGATACCATACATAAGCATGCAAACTAAATCAGCATTGTGCACACCATTTGGGCCTATTCAATTCACCCATCAACTGACATACATACATACAAATATGTATCTATGTATGTATATATACTCACGGCTATATATCCCTTTAAGGGAAAGCCAGAGCTGGGGAATAAAAAATTCCTCATCCACTTTTGGAAGTTGCGTGGGGAAAAGATGGTGAAATAATATAAAGATGGTAATAAATTCTTCAGCCACTTTTGGAAGTTTAGTGACAAAAAGATAGAAGTGAAATAAAGGTTCTTGGTGATGGTTCTCCAGCCACATCGCCCAAAAAGCCTCTTACATACACCCACCAGAAGAAATGGGGTAGTGCTATTCTAAGCCAACACTACACAGCTAACCATCAACTGAGTTGACATTAAATTATTCACATAGTATTTAAAATAAAAACTATTGTCATTTTCATTCCTCTTTCGATGTGTTCATCTCAGTTCCTATCTCGAGGAAACAAACTTCCCAGAAAAACTCTTTCACTTTTCCCAATTCTGTTGCAATTCTACTTTGCTGTGTAGTGTCCGCTTATAATAGCTCTACCCCATTTCATCCCATGGGTGATTGTAAGTGAGTGACTAAGTGTTTCTGAGCTTTTTAAAGTAATTTTTGGACGCTGTTGTTGGAGACCCGCCACCAAGAACCTTTATTTCACTGCTATCTTTTTGTCACTGAACTTCCAAAAGTGTCTGAAGAATTATTACCCTGAAGCTCTGGCAACCCCTTTTATAGCCGTAAGTATATGTATTTCAAATTCGCATCGCATACATTATTCTCTCTCAAGAACAATGGTTTTTATTCGTGGTATTTATGAAAGTATAAAATTATGAAGTTACTAAGGATGGATAGGGTTGCGGTTAGGTTAACACTTGAAAATCATTAATTTAGACTATAATGACATAAATTAACACGTCACACAATATTATGTACGAATGAAAGGATGATTTAGTTATGGAAAGTACATAAAATTTTCGAATGTAGGGTACATTAGATATAGGAAAAGTGACCTCACCTTAGAAATGTCGTCTTTGGCATCAGCCAAAATACCATAATTTTGATATAACTTCTCTATGTTATCAGCCGCCATACTAAAACTGCTTATTTTCTGTTATTTAATTGTTTGATATTATATCAATTTACTAAACAGCGACGAAAAGATACGAATAACCGAATAACCTATCACCAATTAGCAAAAACAACGCGCGATCAGTGTTGCAAAAGCGAAAGTTAAAAAATCGGGTAATTTGCCAGTTAAAAATCGGGAGAAATCGGGAGATCTTTTAGTCCTATTAAAACATCAGTATTTTATACTTATAATCAAGTTAAAGTAATTTATTTAAGAATATAAAAATATATAGGTAGTACTGATCATTTTAGTACCACTTCTGGCTTAAAATTTTAGTAATAATTTTTTCATCAATAATTATATATATATGGACATATTATACACAAATCAAGTTAGCCCCAAACTAAGTAGAACTTGTATTATGGGACACTAACTCAACGATATATTTAATATTATATAATACACATAAAGGTTTGCGGACGACATAGTCGTTATGGCAGAAACGCTGGAGGATCTCGGCGGGATGATTAGTAGCCTAAACTCAGCCTCTCGGCGGGTGGGGCTTGGCATGAACCTGGACAAGACGAAAATCATGTTCAATCGTCTTGTTCAGCCAAGACCAGTTCTTGTCGAGGGAGCAGAGCTCGAAGTTGTGCCGGAGTACGTCTACCTAGGTCAGACGCTACGACTCGGTAGAAACAACTTCGACAAAGAGGCTGCAAGACGCATCCAGCTGGGCTGGGCTGCTTTTGGAAAACTTCGGCATATCTTCTCCTCGGCCATCCCACAATGTCTGAAGACTAAGGTTTTCAACCAGTGCGTCCTGCCAGTGTTAACGTATGGTGCGGAAACGTGGACACTCACGGCTGGACTAGTCCACCAATTCAAAGTCACTCAAAGAGCGATGGAGCGAGCTATGCTCGGCATCACTCTGTTGGATCGCATCAGAAATGACGTGATCCGACAGAGAACGAAAGTGGCCGACGTAGCTCATCGGATCAGCAAATTGAAGTGGCAGTGGGCTGGTCACATCTGCCGAAGAACCGATAACCGCTGGGGAAGACGAGTTCTTGAGTGGAGACCACGCACTGGCAGACGCAGTGTGGGGCGCCCTCCAGCCCGCTGGACCGACGACCTAAAGCAGGTGGCCGGGAGTGGTTGGATGAGGCTGGCCGAGGATAGGAAGAGGTGGCGCGCCATGGGAGATGCCTATATCCAGCAGTGGACGAGTGTGGGCTGATGATGATGATGATGACACATAAATAACACCCAAGACTGAGTAACAATCATTTATGCTCATCACACAAATGTTGCCCTCAGCGGGGATCGAACCCGCAACCTCCGAACCGAGAAGCTAGTCACCTATCCACTCGGCCACGGCTGTCGTCATAGATTTAGTAGATTTTGTTGGGCATGAAACCTCATTATTGTACTGTTCAATCAAGGAAAGAAAAATTTCGACACTTGCAGAAATTGAACCCGCGGCATTCCGTTTTTCATTCCATAGATTAGTATTTTAACATGAATATTGAAATTTTCACTAGTTAAATTATTTTACAATAATGAACTCTATTGCAAAGCGTTTCGATGTAATATGTTTTGTGTATATTGACGTCACTGCCGTGTTAAAAGGCCCTGTGAGAATTTTATGGGAATTCCCGTGCGTGAGAATCCCGTGGTCAGTGTTACTAGGTGATTCTTGATGTTTTCTAAATTTAGAATGCTATATTAACTATTACTTTAATGTCAAATGCAAAAAATCGGGAGATATGGTCACTAAATCGGGATATCGGGAGGGAAAGGCCAAAATCGGTAGATCTCCCGATAAATCGGGAACTTTTGCAACACTGCGCGCGATATACTTTTTTTTTTTAAATATCTGTCTAATGTTACCAGCTCTCCAAAATCTCTATCCCCAAACAAAAAGTAAACTGATTTCTTTTACAAATATTCTGGAAATATTTTTGCTACAATTACAAATAATAATTTTACAAATTAATTTGTTTACCAGCTCAAGGGAAATCATGGACTTTCCTTATTTTTATTTACTTTGGCAAACATGTTTCCTATTAATTTAAATCTTTTTGTTCAAAGTCACGTGATGTTCAGAAGTATAGTACCTCTGCCAACTCCTTCGGGGATATTCGGCGTGAACGTTTATGTTTATGTTTTTTGTTCATGAAAACCTCATGTGGGGATTATTTTATTACTAATAAATAAAGAATAAATAAAGGAAAGAAAAATTTCGACACAGGCGGGATTCGCGCTGGCAGCCATTGACACGGTAGCTCAATTGGCAAAAGCGACGGGGGCGTATACCCGAGGTCGCGGGTTCGAATCCCACCTGTGTCGAAATATTTCTTTTCTTTATTAATTCTTTATTTATTAGTAATAATCCCCACATGAGGTTTTCATGAACAAAAAGATTTAAATTATGTGATAGTTAGGCGTTTTCAACATTTGCATTCTATCTGAAAAGATAGACAAGTGGCCTTCCGAATTAGTGAAAAATTCGGAGGTAGGAAACGCAAACACTACTAAAACGTGTAAAAGAAATAAAGGATAGAAGAATTTCGCGCTGGCAGCCATTGACACGGTAGCTCAATTGGCAAAAGCGACGGGGGCGTATACCTGAGGTCGCGGGTTTGAATCCCGCCTGTGTCGAAATTTTTCTTGCCTTTATTTATTCTTTATTTATTATGTTTTCTATTATTTAGAAAAATATGATTTTGAAATGATAACATTAATATATTTTGTCATGTAGGCTCACTCACTTAAGATTCAATAAATCTTATTCTCATGTACATTATTTTAATTTAATTTGTAATTAATTATTTTGATTTTTTTGTAAGAAACGAAACGGTTCTACAGAGAATGCACAAAGATTTGGAATTGCTGAAAATTATAAAGATTCGCAAGCTACAATACATGGGCCACATAATGCGCAATAGAAAATATGACCTCCTCCAATTAATCCTGCAGGGAAAAATACAAGGTCGCAGAAGACCGGGCCGTAGGAAAACCCACTGGCTTCAAAATCTGTCCGAATGGGTCAACTACACTTCCATCGAATTGTTCCGCGCCGCAACATCACGGGCCAAAATGGCCATTATGATAGCCGACCTCCGATAGGAGATGGCACCCAAAAACGAAGAAGATTTTGATTTCCAGTTAAGCTGGATGTAGTTCAGCAGAAATAACTCAAATCCACATTTTCGCCTTAATTGAGTTAAATGTATTGCTTAGAGTTTTATCTATGAAGTAGTGAAAACTTTTCCAATAAAAAGTGCAAACAAACTGTTCATTTCATAAACCAAACGTAACCCACAGTATAAAAAGCTAACTAAAGTTCAAACGAACGCTCATATCTCGAAGTCAACTTATTCTGGGTTAAATCCTTTCTGCTTTACAAAGTCCTAAAAAATACTCCTTAATGAAAAAGAAATCCCCCAAAAATAGTCTTAAACCTTTGACTATGAACACTATAGACAGAGTCATAATGCAACGGGAGAGTACCTCTTTTAGATAGCAATATTTTTCCCTGTAATGTTGCGATCACTAGAAAACAATTACCCCAAAATAGTATAATCACCATTCTAAAAGCTACTTTTTAATTTAAAATTGATTACGTCAATTTATTGTTACGTCGTTTTATTTATTGTAAAGGTTTACTGTTTACTATATTATTTCCTGCAATCATATAATTATACATACTTGCTCCTAGTATTATACAATCTTTTTTGTTTAATTTTACCATTTATACTGATGTTTAATACACCGTGAAATCTAAAGCATTTTACTAACTATCAGGGATGAATCTTCCCATGATTACGAATAAATTTTTGTACGGGACTAACTTTGTTACTGGACAAAAAAAACAGCTGTTCCATAAGTGCAAGTTATGTAAATATCATACGGGTCATCATGGGTATAGTGGGGTCTATGTTTGTATTTTGAAAAATAAAAGACAGCACTATTTTGTACATGAGTTTTATTGCATTATTTACTATTGACCTTTAAACAAAATCAGTTTCGTGTGAAAATTTCGAATTCATTCGTCTATTTCAGTCACATTTTTCAAAAGATGATGTATTCGTACATCTAAGTATTTTATATTTGGTTGATTTCCAATTGCATCTTCCAGTGGCCGCAATCCATTTTTCTCGTAGATTCGGGTCTTTAGGAAAACTGTAATGAATACGAAGAAATTAAATAAATATAACAAATTTATTACTTACTAATTCCGTAGATAACAATTGGAAATCATTCAGCGTCGCTATAGCGCGACGAAATTCATAATATACTCACTCATTAACATCAGTTTACTAATTTGAAAATTTTACCCTAACGACAGGGTAGGATGAAAAACGTGAATTATGGGAACACTGAGATACTGCATATTTTTAGGTTATGCTATTAAAAAATTGCTCAAAATAACTAAAGAAAATCTAGTAATCTAGTTCAACGTAATTAACATTTGAATCACTTTTTTTCTGATCGCGCAATGTATTTATTATGTATTTATCTGTAGAAAAACATTAAAAAACTCACTCACTTCAGAAAGTCAATCCTTCGATGTGTTTTTCGCTGCGGCTTCCGCAGCCAAGCACGCTACACCCAACCATACCTCACTAAATAATAAGTTTGACTAATGGAGTCTCTTTTATCACAATAACAATATACAAATGAATAAAATCTTTCTCAAAATCAAAAGAAAACCAAAATCGCTCACAAGTCGACGCTTTGTTTGTCAAGCTTTAAAAGCGTGACATCAACAAAACGGGTTACGCGATAGAGATGACAATAAAGATTTTGTGTCTCTTTTTAACATATAAGAACTTAATTAAGGGCTTCTCTTTTTAAAATGGATGACGTAACATCGCTCTATCTATAGTGTTCATAATCAAAGTCTTAAACACATATAATCCCCTAAAAATATCCCACCCACTCAAAAAGTCCCTTAACATACGCGGAAAGTCCCCAAATTGGTAACACTGCTTTAGTCGGTGCAGTGCTGCTAGATGTAAAAAAATATGTCACTAGCTAAAGCCGAGTATACATCTTCAAAGCAAATTAAGCTACATATTAGCGATATTAGCTCATTACACTAGTTTACAAAATCCAACTTTTTGCCTGTTGCCGTGAATTTAATGGTTGGTAATATTTACTTATGTTTAGTTTTTATTAATTTTACCCTCAGTTTTATTTTTCTAGCTCGAGTTTACTTGTTATTAACTTTCTCATTTCTAAACATTTTTTAGTCGCTTAAGTACGTATTTTATTATGTTTATACAAATATTTAAAGTTTTCACGGCATGAGTAGTTCAAGGAGACGTTGTATAAACAATCCAAACCATTTTTGTTACATATGCGGAGAATATGTGTTTGAGAAGTGTAGAAAAGCCATATCAGAGACACTTAAAATTGCTTATTTCTTATATTTTGGAATGTCGTTGGATAAAAATAACAAGTCTTGGGCTCCTGATTGTGCTTGTAAGTCGTGTATTGAATACTTAAGATTATGGAAAAATGGTAAAAGAAGTTCTTTTAAATTTAAAACACCAACTATTTGGAAAGAACCGAAAAATCATCTCGACGACTGTTACTTTTGTAGCTTGAACATAAACGGCTTAAACACCAAAAATCGAGCTAAATGGCAATACCCAAGTACTACATGTGTTCTGCGTCCAGTGCAGCAATCACCTGAACTTTCAGAGCCCAAAAATTTAACTGAACTCTTAGAACAAGACTATGAAGAACCAAGCACATCACAAATTGATTCTGATTTCGAAAGTACGCCAGGTGAGCCAAAATGTTTTACACAAAATGAGTTGGATGATTTTGTAAGAGACTTAAATCTTTCTAAACAAGCTGAATTGCTGGCTTCGAGACTGAAAGAAAAAAATTTGCTATCTCCAGGCACTAAAATAACTTTTTATCGAGAAAGAGAATAAAAAATCTGAAAATTATGTTGAACTTGTTGAAGACCTGCTTTTACAATTAAGAGATATGGGATGCAATATGAGCATAAAACTTCATTTCCTCTTCAGTCATCTGGACAGGTTTCCGGAAAATTTAGAAGATATGAGCGAAGAACAGGGAGAGCGTATGCATCAAGATTTACGTGTCATGGAAAAACGTTATCAGGGTTTCTGGGATATAAATATGATGTCTGACTACTGCTGGTCTCTGATACACCATTTCCCTATGTCTACACAATTAATGTATTTTTCAAATAAATATGCTTTTAGGTAAATACACGTTTTTTTCTGTTTAAACCGCATTTAGCTGAAACTCAAAAACTAGAGCTGTTAAAAAAAAACTACTAATAGTTTTAAATATAGTTCAATATGAGTAGTCAACAACAGCTTAAAAAATCCCAGCAACATATGTACTGTAAACTAGTGTTATTAGTGCAATAAAATGGATTAACAAGTCGATGACTGTCATTAACAAAATTATGGTTGATTAGAATTTATATTTCTTAAATCTTCGCCATGCTCTAGCTAGCAAAGATATTACCGACTCAAAATTCAGGAACATAGCGATTATGGCGGTACTTATTTTAAATATTTTAAATTACGGTATTTTTAAATTCTGTTGTGTTATTTTTTTAAATGAGTAACCATTTCATAATTTAACTGAAAGGCGTTTGCTGGCTATGGCCTGTGCGTTTTCACCTTGACGTTTTATCATTTGGGCAACTCTGCTGAGGGCACTGACCTCCATTATACTATATAAGTACGCTGGACTAATTATAGGCCGGGTGACAGTGAGGCGATTTGATTTTCGCCATTTTGGCGCTTACGGCAGCAGTGAAGGAACAAGGAACTAATAAAAGAGATGGGACAGTAAGATATAATATATCGATAAAATGTTTCTGCTAGGAAAGGCTAAGTTTTATCGAAACGAAACTTTACAGCACTATTGATTTATAATTGTTTCTAAAAACCATAGATATATTATGCTTTATGGTAAAAAAACACTGGCCATTTTGCAGTTTACGTCGTATTTAGTTCCTCGTTCCTTCATTGGGGGCGCTTCAAATTGGCACAGTAAATATCTGTCATTTTGATACCTATCGTTAGTCCAGCGTACTTATAATGGAGGTCAGTGGCTGAGGGCCATCCCGATGTTTAAAGGTGTGTTAACCTGACCTTAATCGAAAAAAGAATGGGAGGAATGGTCTCCTGCCTGACCAGTGACCAAGTGTGAGGGTAATGTCAGAAGTAATGAAGGGGTTCTATTTTAGAACGGTCCGGTCGGAGGCCATATGTAGCATAGTATGTATATAAACTTTCACGGAATACGTTAAAATTCCCTAAGTCGCAATTATCGGCACCCGCGGGAGTAAATGGGTTATCATTATTCTAAGCCGCCACTACACACTATCAACTAATTTATTTTGATTACTCGTATAATCGATAAGGCGGGACTACAATCACAAGGGCAGGTATCGCCCATACAAAAGTTAGTGCAATACCTTTACAATACAAAACAATGTAACATTGAGTTTGTAGCTTTTGTTATTTATTACAGTCAAGGTTGGTTCCACACCAGGTTTTCTATCCCTCTGCTGATGATGTATCCGAAAAATCCCCCCATTTTTCCTTATTTTCTGCATCCGAATTTGATTTTAAACAATTGTAAAATGAGACCTTTAAATTCAAAAGAGTTAATTATCTGGTTGTTATGATCTCTAATGAGAATTTACTGTGAAATTTTAGGTAATTTTTCACCTGTGATATTTTTAAACATGACCCGTCTAACTGGTTAAAATCGCACTCATAAAAAATCGGCAATACCTGAAGGTAACAGGATAGAAAAAGTGATAAGTTTAATAGAGTAAGGATTACAAGAGGTTGTTAGAAAAATATATCACCAACATTTATTTTGAAAATATCGTAAAATATTTTGGTATCAATATAATAGGTGCTATTGATGTAACTTATCTATATTTATTATTGTTGGTGTACTGTTTTTCTTGCGCCTAATGACTTCTTTCTATCTTTAATTATAATCTTTATATACTTATGTAGTGTTGGTTTAAATTATTACTTATACATCACTTACCGTGGCCTGGGTGTCGTACAAGGAGACTTAGGAGTTTGAGGTTTTTGAAGTGTTTTTTGGGCGATGAGGATGGAGACCCATAACCAACATCCTTTGTTTTACATTATTTTCTGTATGTAACTTCCAAAAGTGGCTAAATTATTTCCATATCTTGGCATTTATAGCCGTGAAAATAGTTGCGTAGGTTCTTATTTTATTAACTTGTTACGTAATCACCAAATAGCGCTACTTTAAATATATCTACCAGATGTCACAAAATGATATACTTTATGTTTTTTAGTTACCGCAACGAAAGAGTTAATATTTAACAAATGTATTGAAGTCTTACAAACACACAACACTCACGCCATTAATCCCCATTTGGATTAGCAAAGGCTATCGATTGCCAATATGTACGATTCTGGAAAACGTCTCCAGCTACATTCATACAAGCTTCTATTATTCACGGTCGGGTACCTGAGTTTTTGAGCATATTATCTATTAACGTGTCCTTCGTGGTCGTTCTTTAACGAGATTACCACCCACATTTGCTCTATATAAATCTTGCTTTTTATCTCTTTTAACCACATCCATTCTCTTTTAATCATCCATATGCTTAACCATCTTATCATCCCTTTTTAGGGTTCCGTAGCCAAATGGCAAAAACGGGACCCTTATAGATTCGTCATGTCTGTCTGTCTGTCCGTCCGTCCGTCCGTATGTCACAGCCAGTTTATTCCGAAACTATAAGAACTACATTATTGGAAATTGGTGCGTAGATGCCCAACTAGCACATAAGCTTTAAAACAAACTGTATATCGTTTGTATATCGGTTCCGTTTGAGAATCTACGTGTTAAGAATACCTGTAGTAATAGAGTTATAGAGTGCTCTAACTCACTTATAACCACGAAAGAGGCCCACGATTTTAGAGGCTAAGGTTCTAGAGAGGTTACAGAGCGGTGGTATATAGGTGCTAAAGTACCTACACAAGAGTGTTTATTCATTCTCAGTTATAGCTTCAACCGGTATAACTGCGGTCGTGATGAATTAGTTAACACTATGGGCTATAGAAAAACGTCAGCTAAGAATTATTTACCATTAAAAACTTTATTAGACCTATTAAACAGTTGTATATATGTCACTTTGAAGCGTATTAGTTATGTAAAATATTCTCAAGTAAGTATCATGCCGCTACTTGAGTATATTTACTAACCAATTGTATTTAGTTCTATAATAAAATTGTGTACCAGATCTAGTGTAACATCATGGCGAGATAATAATTGGCAGAAGGATAGTAAACATATAAGTATTCAAGTTATTGTGAAGTGAAAACGATCTGCCGTTGTGATTTTACGGTAAGTGTATACCATTGCAATGATGTAATAAAGAGGCGTGTTGCTTGGTTGAATGTAGGTTTATTACTGCTTAATACTTATGACTAACATACAATATATAATGGCAAGAGGGGGACAAGATGCACTCACACTACACCACACCTTCCCCCTTTGCAAATAAAAAATATTTATTAATAACATATTTTTTTAAAGAAATTATTATCTATAAATCTATTTACTAAAGTACTACAATATCAATTAGAGTGAAATGTCAAATGAAAAAAAATCTTTTTAGAACTTGTTTATCTATTTAATAAAACTTAACTACTATACTTAATTAAATCAATTAGTAAAATCCGGGATAAATCTATCAAATCGTAGGCCAAACGATTTGCTGCGTAATCACACAATCAAGTAAATTTTTAAATACATGCCATAGTACTGTTATCACATAAAGTTTTTTTTATACATTTCAACTTTGTAATAGTCATTAACTTTATTATATTTCATTATGTTTTTATAATATTCTCTCTTATATTTTTATCACATATTTAAAATAGCTGTGGACAACCATGCTTCCTTCTCAAGTCATATATTTATTTATTCTTCATCTTTTATCAAGGTACACTAATAACATTATTCGGTCGGCCGCCCTTTTACACATTTATTATTCATTTATTTAACTTTATCTCAAGGTACAAATATTTCTTATTACATTACATGCGCATTTATATACTTATACTACAGTCTCTCGCTTTTAACATTCTTACGATGTCCAATTTTCTTCACGAAGGGTATTCAACCGCGTCATGATCAGATAAAAGGATTCAGAGATCTGCTTTGTACCTTGGTGTACCTTGTATGACTGAATATACTACTTTCAAAAACCTTCCGTTATTCTTACATTCAATATTTCGTTATCAATTGGTAAATAATCGAAATAACATTTGAGTGATCAAGTCAAATGAACATCAAAAACTTATCAATTGAAACTACCATACTACAAACTGCATTTCATAAACTTTCAAATCCATCTTACTAACTTTGGCTACATTCCATTACCTTTTTAAATCATAACAATCACATCACGTTACCATCTCAATCATACCGCACACAGCGATGACTTCATAGAATTCTTCATGCCATATATGTATGCAACGCTATCTCTTCAAACGCCTTACTAAAACATACGCGAATATTAGCCTAGCAACAGCCATATGAGAACACCTCTTTTTACCTAAATTCTTAACTTTATCCTTCAATAAACCTCATTTTCATGTTTTTCAATAATATCAATTCATTTGACTTTACTAACAGATTTCCTTTCATTTCCACCATGCTAGTTTAATATTTTCTTTTACAATATATATCCACTTCTTTTCTTTGACAGTATCAACATTATTTTGATAAAACCTTTATCATAAATACTGCATAGCTCGGAAAGGCTAATAACATATTCAATGCAAACATAATAAACACTAACACATTTTTTCAATAACTAAGTTATTTACGTTTTGCATATCACTTTTATTACATTTATTCTTCCAACGTTAATTTAAATTGATTCTTAAGTGCACAAAGTATAGTAATAATATAATAATATATTGTTATATTAAAAATAATTATTTTACAGTTTTTATTTATTAAATATTTTAATTGAATTAACAAAATTGACCTAAATAATGAAATTACTTCTACTTCTACTTTTATTTTAATTATTAGGAATGATATACTAGTTTAAAAATAAACTACCGATAAAACTAAACCTTAATGCGATTTCACTTTTTTTTCACACACGGGCTCCATTAATAGTCTTATAATTCAGCCATTTCAAGATTTTCTTGCCAACGAAAGACATCCATGTGAGGGTCACTTCATCTGAGGTAAGTCGGCAGCAGTCCATGCTGGTATGTTCGGGATATTTTTTGGGATTATCCTTTTCATTATAATAATGTTTAGTTTGGAAAAAACTTTTCTTCAGTTAGAGTCTCTTCACCTAAAACGGATATTGGTTGGTGTGGTATCATATTATAACTGCGGGACCACGTCACTATTTGTCGAAATGTTTTAATTAGCACTTATAGTATTTTCGTTGCACTTGTTATTTTCAGAGTTATTATACTTCACTTCAACACTTAATAATAAAAACAATGTCTGTACTCGTGCGCAGCGCAGCCGCGTGGCCGCACTGGCAGGGTCGCCATGCAATGATGTAATAAAGAGGCGTGTTGCTTGGTTGAATGTAGGTTTATTACTGCTTAATACTTATGACTAACATACAATATATAATGGCAAGAGGGGGACAAGATGCACTCACACTACACCACACCATGTTTTCCATCTCAATTTTAACGCGCTTGGAATTTATTAAAGATTTCCATAAAATTTCAAATTAAACATATAATGAATAACATAGACACTTAAATTTTTTACCATTTTTTGTATTTTTTTGTAGTTAGTAGCATTTTAAATAAAGTGGCATCAATGGAATGAAAAAATAACATGAGTAATGAAGTATTTTGTTTTCAAATATTGAATAATTCAGTCAATTTATAGGTTAGTTCAACAAAACAATGGCGAACTTACATTGAAGGTTTTTGTCGTCACTTAAGACATCTATTACACTTTTTGTGATACAACATCTTTAGTCAAGAATATTGTGCAGGCTTTAGTACACTTAGCAGTGCAATAATAGACTTAAATAATTACACTTATTATAGCCAAGACACTACAACCGGCTAAGCATTTTACAAACTGACTGGATTGGGGTTCTTCAATGAAGGAATCAATTATATACCTGTTGTTTTTTTCTTTTCAGACTATTGGCGGTCTCCTCACAAATATTAGCCTCTTCACTCAGTTTCCATTCGTATTCAAAGAGCTTACTTAAGAAATACGTCTATAAGTACTTGGTCATAATAAATCAATCTAGCCTAATGCGGCTTATTTCATACATATTTAAGTATCTAAAGGTTATCTGAATATTTTTTGTAACGATGTGTGATACATAATTTATTTGACACAACAATGTTTTTCTTTATTATTTTATATTCGCAAGTCCCATGATTAAATCCCCAAAAGTGGCAGTCAAAACTTAAAATTCGACAATCCAGCAGGAACTGAAACATGAAGACTGATTACAAGACATATATATACATGTCCGTGAGCGTTATAGTTCAATAAATATAACACCGCTTCGTAATATCTCTTATGTTTATGCTGTATATCCCCGAAGGGGTTGGCAGAGGTATATATACTTCTAAATATCACGTAACATTGACGTCACGTGAATAAAAATTGGTCAGTGCTATTCAAAGCCAACATCACACAATTAAGATACTTAATGACCTTTTATTTCACTCTTAGCTAGTAGCTGTGTAGTGTGGGAGATTCCTTTTTTCTTGTTCTACGGAACCATGTTGTTATGCCTCCACTCGAACTTGACCAAAATTGCTCGTATTAGGGCTATTTAAATTTCTGCTTTGTAGCGAATCTTCTTTATTTTTCGTAACTACTGGAACAACATAATCTAATAGGATATTATCAAAACTATTTGATGGTTTTGGGTCATTCGTACCAATATTACAGAATCCAAAAAGTACGACTTTCCTGTTGAATATATTAAGGCCTGCCTCGGAGTGTTAATAAAAGTCCATAGTTTTGTCTAACACTATTACTTTTATAATATCTTTAAAGTGTACCTGCCTAGCGCAATTTGCTTTAATAAAGTGAACATTACAGCTTAAATCTATATAAATGAGTTGTTCAACACTTTTAGTATTTTGAGTTACTATACTCTTGACCAACTCTCTTTTACAACCAATACCTGCACCTTATATTCAATATAATACCTAAAGACTTATAAGACACTCCGCGGCAACAACTACACAACAATAAGTGTTAACGTGAGTCAGCGAGCACTGTTGTGTAGATTTAGGTGCTACAAACAGGTTTGGGCTATAACATCTTAACGGTACTTGCTGCGATTAGCACTATTCTAACTCTAAAAACTGTTTAACACCGTTCATTAAAGTTTTAGAACCACTGTTGGAGCTAAATTTATTTTCTAACTCCTCTATAACATTTTAAGTTAGAACTGAGATAATTATTACTCATTTAAACAGAGTAAAGCTATATTAAAACCTGCAATTGACACCAAAATGTTAGTTGGGTGTATTCTGTAAACCGCATTAAGATTTTAAAATAAAATCTGAAAAAAAAACCAAAATTTTTAGGGTTCCCCATACATAGAACTGAAACTCAAAATTTTTTTTTTCATCAAACCTATACGTGTGGGGTATCTATCAAAAGGTATTTGAAAATGATGTTGAGGTTTCTTATATCATTTTTTTCAAAACTGAATAGTTTGCGCGAGAGACTTTTTCAAAGTGCTAAAATGTGTGTCCCCCCCCCGTAACTTCTAAAATATGGGCATGATAATACTGAAAAAAATATATGATGTGTATTACTATACAAACTACTAACGAAAATTGGTTTGAATGAGATCTAGCCCGTAGTTCTATTTTTAAACGTCATAAATCAAATTACTTACCTAATTTGGCTCCCATGATTTTCACACAAACGGGATTTTATATATATATGATAGTACGGAACCCTTAGTGCGCGCTTGGCCGGTTTTTTCTATATTTCTATATTTTTGGAATCTTATCTTTCACATTCACACCACACCTTTCACGAGCATTCGATTACAAAACTTAACATAAATTAGTATTCATCTCTACTGCAATTTACCGCTAAATAAAAAATATGAAATTACAGATGTACATATTTATCTATATCAGTGTTAATATTAGTGAAGGAAATACACTGAAAATGTGATAATTCCTCAGATTATAAGATCGAGCTAGATCGCTGGATTACCAAGCAAATGTAATCGTTATCACTATTTGCCTTTGTCAATGTCATTGTTGTAATGTAAATAAGCACATCTCTCTTCAAAACTCAATGCTGTTTTCAAATAGACATATGGAACTTCCTTTATTCAATTGTGTGCTGTTTAGTGTCAGCTTAGAATAGCACTTACCCATTTCATTCAGCGACTGTCGTAAAAGGCGACTTAGGTGATGACACTCATCACTAATGATGCACCCACTCAACTTCGGAAAGGCTGACGTCCGATTTTTGAATTGAGTATTCAAGCTGAGAACGACTTAAGTATCGTTCTGTCTCATTTAACTGTCAAGATTTCAATGCGACAGAACGATACTTAAGTTGTTCTCAGCTGGAATACTCAATTCAGAAATCGGGCGTGAGAGTTTTCTAATTCTGAGACTAATGCTAACTTTTTTGGAATTTATAACTGTGAGAAAAACAAATTATGGCAAATATTAGATTTGGGATGGCTGCGTAGTGTAGTGGCGGGTCCGAAAGCACCACATCTACTCGTGTATGTATCGTACGAGGTGACCTATGGTACGAGTCTATTTATAATTCATAGGGATGTTCCTCGAAACTCATCTCTGACAGAAGAATCCGTTATTTTACCATCTTTGATAAGATCTAGAAAAGTAATTGACAAATTCCATATTTAGAATTCTCTTCCTAGCCAAGGCAATTAACATGGCGTGTGTATTAATGTAGTTTAATATGTTCGCTATAGTATGGTACGATAAAATAGGGATCTAGAGTTTGTTCAGTGATGGTTAGGCGATGTGCAGACCCGTCACCAATTATGGTGTTGTGCTTCTTCCCTCGCAAAGTAATTTTCGATCTTTTGTAACTTCATACGTACATACATACATACATATACGCACGTCTATAAATCCCTAAAAGGGGTAGCCAGAGCTAAGGAATTAGAATTTCCTCAGCCACTTTTGGAAAGTTGTGTGGGGAAAAAATGGTAAAATAAAGGTTGTTGGTGATGGGTCTCCAACCGCATCGCCCAAAAATCCCTTTAAAGTCCCCAATACCGTTAGTCGCCTCTTACGTACACCCACCGGAAGAATGGTGTAGTGCTATTCGAAGCCGACACTACACAGCATTTAACTTTGTTGTGAATTAAACTACGTGAATGGATTTTCTTGGCCATCAAACTAAACAAACTAATTTTAATATGAATTACTTAGTGAGGTATTTTTGTATTGGTATTCATTGTTTTCATGCGATTGCCAAGTCAACCTTTCACAGTCCATATATGTCCCCACCGAATTATGGTACACTATTTATTTAATTAGTACAAACAACAGATATTCACAATGAAAAGAAATATTAATGCATTAATAAGAACTTAACTAAGCGTACATCCACAAAGGTTCATCACGAATAAATTATAATTGTAGTATGACTTTTGTGATAGTAGCCGGAACCGACGTCTTAACGTGCCCTCCAAATCACAGAATCACCTTAGTTCTCAGATAATCAGACTGAAGCTTCTCCATCCATGCAAACTGGGTTAAACCTTTTTACTTAAATTTATGTGTTTACCCCTCCGGATATCGTCTCAGAGACCTTTAGATTTGAAGTCGAGCGCCGTACCGCTAGGCTAACGAGGTAGTTTTCTAAATCTGCATTAATGCTGTCTAGTGTCGGCTTAGAATAACACTACCCCATTTCTTCCGGTGGGTGTACGTAAGAGGCGACTAACGGTTTAGGGGCTTTTAAGGGAATTTTGGGCGATGCGGTTGGAGACCCATCACCAACAATCTTCATTTCACCATCTTTTCCCTACGCAACTTCCAAAAGTGGCTGAGGAATGTCTAATTCCCTACCTCTGGTTACCCCTTTAAGGGATTTATAGCCGTGAGTGTATGTATGTATGTAAGTTTATATGATTTTACTTTATATTGGTTTTAATAATATTTATTAATTTATTTTAACTAATTGGAAAATGCTGTGCATGCTGTTCTGATTATGCACCTGAACAAACCATATATGTTTTTTATAATTTATAATAAGTACAATATGATGTTGTACTGTGTTCATGCGTAATAAATAAGTTAATAAATTAATGATACATAATAAATAAATCATAGCATGGTATTAAGAACGTTTTTAACTTTAAATTTGGTGCAATAAAAGTCACTTACTGAGCAAGTGAGTGAAAAATAAGTTGGTAAGGTCACGTCAAGGGTGAAAATTACAAAAATATCTTCCCTTTTGTTATATAGTTGGCATTGGCTCTTATATAAACAGTTCTCGATGCAGTACCTACCACAGAGTACCTACTGACTGCAAACAAAACAATAACCAAATATTTTCGTTTTTGATTCTTTCAACGTGCAAGTTGTCAATATGGCTTACAGATCCACAATCTTTTCTTGGCCGGCGGCGACTACCTACCTACCTAGTCGCCGCCGGCCAAGAAAAGATTGTGGATCTGTATTCCGTTAATCCACCCCAAAACAGCCTCCCTAAGTCGGATATTCGGAAACGCATGTCCTTCTAGCCACCCTGAACGGGTTGGATAATCGGAATTCATAATAAAATGTTTCTTCCGATTTTTTACCCCAAGTACAGTTATTTACAGAAACATACACAACACAAAATGAGTCAAAGAAACATCGTGAACATTAAAATACTTAATATAAACATACCTACTTTCTTACTTACAGTTTAAATAAAAATAAATTGGTGGGAAGTTTTAAATTAATATTTATTGTTACCTATAGGGTTGGTATGTAGTATTTGGGTGAAAACCATTTAAAATAACCGATGCGACAAATAAAACCATAACAAGAAAAAAACTCCTAACAAAAGTGACAAATTAAAATTTAGGGTCGTTTTTCCGTAAATGACTGTACGTAGACAGGGTAGAAAATCGGAAGAAACATATTATATGCATTACGGATATCCACCCCGTTCAGGGTGGATAGACGGACACGCGTTTCCGAATATCCGCCTTAGGGTGGCTGTTTTAGGGTGGATAAACGGAATAAGCCGTTAATATTGGGTGGCATTGCGTATTCATAACTTTTAATTTTTAAAAGAAAAACTGGAGAAAGAAAGAAGAACCTTAATTAGAAATATACACTATTTAAAAATATCTCAACAATAAAGCCTGTCGATAATTATAATTAATCTGTTAACTCTTTATTGTACATCACAGATAGAAACATTTTATACATATTAATCATTAACTAGAAGTACAATTGGCGGTCTCATTGCTTAAAGCAATCTCTTCCAGACAACCTACAAAGATATATTACCTACATAATTTATCAATTAAACTCGATGACATTGAAAAGCAGAGTTTAGTTTAAAGTAGTTTTATGTATTGCGATTTAGCTAATATGAAAACCATTGAATTATTGTTTAATAAACAAAATAAGTAAGTATTTGAGAGCGGTGCTAATGTTAAAAAGTGCGCTCTTTTATTAGCAATATCTTGGTTGCATATCTTATCAGTAGCAAAATATGGCAAGAATTATGCAATTAAAAACTACATTGTGCATTTTCTTAAACCATGTTTCTTTAAGTAAGGCATATAGCTTCTTATGCTTTTTATAATTAGAAAGAAAGAAAGAAAGAAATACATTTATTCTCTGCTACACAAAGGAAGATACAGCACAAAAATAAGTATATACAAACACACAGAAAAATAAAATAAAAAGACAATATCATACACACTAATTCCAAGATATAAAAGAAAAAAAAACTATAGCCGTATAACCTGCGTAGTAGCAACGAATTTGGAAGCTGCCTCACTATTTACGTTGTGAAGTAAATGAATACCTCACACACAACACTGATTTTTAGTCAGCCCCAAAATAAAAATATAAAAGAAAAGACGTCACAATATCATAATGAAAAAGAGAACTTATAACATACTCGTATAAATAATAGCAGTAAAAAGTACCGCGTTACTAAATTATTATATAAAAATTACACATATAATTATATACTAAAAATATTCATACATCTATACTTATAATAAATCTGTAGAGAGGTCAATTCTGTACATGAAATATATTTTCAAAATAACCATCAGGTGGTGATTAGGGATCGATACTGATGCCAAAAATGCAATCAGTAAAATTTTTGTCTGTCTGTCTGTCTGTCTGTCTGTCTGTCTGTCTGTCTGTCTGTCTGTCTGTCTGTCTGTCGGTTTGTATGTTCCTTATGGAAACAAAAACTACTCGACGGATTTTAACGAAACTTGGTACAATTATTCTTCATACACCTGCGCAGGTTTTTGTATACTTTCCAGCAGAGTAGTAAAGGGGAATTTTGGGAAATTTTGGGAAAACGGGAGAAGTTACTCCATTTTTTAAGCTTCTTTCGCGTGTGCAGCCTCAATGGTTAAACTTACATAGAAATCATGTGTGACGGAAATATTCTTCATAAAATTATCTAAAAAAAAATCTTCAGCAGTTTATGTCTATCTTTTACGGTTGACTCACAATAACACGTGTAATTCCTGATAGCTTAGCAGTTCGGAACATTCTGATTATATTTGTTTACTCTTACGTTTGTAAACCTCTCACTCATCCCTAATTTAAAAAAGGTAACATTATTACCTATTCAATAAAAAAAGAATCATAGAAATCGGCAGACAAACACCGAAATTATACATAAAATAAGCCATCGCGCCCGTGATCAAAACCAAATCTTTACTAATTTACATATAACATACTAGATGGCGCCAGTAGTTGCATCCTACATCACGTAATGATTTATTGTTTAGTATAAATACTTCATAGCGTTTTATTCCAAAATTTGCTATTAAACGGAAATACTGAACCGTTCATCAAAGCGCATTTAAAATCATAAAACTACACTGTTTAGGGAGTGCTATAAATTTAATAAATTGAAAACATTGCGCTGAATTTCACAATGCTTGAGCAGTGACTGAAGAAAGAAACCTCAGATATTTAAAAAAACAACGCTACCCGTGCGAAGCTGGGACGATCCACTAGTAATACATAAATATAAATACATAAGAGACTCCACCTGCAGACAAGCTGTATTGTACCTGTGACAAATTAATTGTTTATAGAATTATTTAAAATACTCCTTGCTATATATGCCGTATATAATATGCCGTGTACCTAGTGCCGGCTTAGAATTCCGCTACCCCTTTCTACCCACGGGTGTCGTAAGAGGCGACTAAGGGTAATATAGCCGTGAGTATATGTATGTATGTATGTACTCCTTGCTACTGTTAGTAATAACTAATAATAATTATTATTATTTAAACACATTATCTCTATACGTTTTTTAAACACCATACCCAAAAAAGCGACACACTATACATAAAGTGCCTACTATCTAGTGGAGCTGAAACAGACAGATAGCTACGAGGCTAATGAGTTCTAAGTATGGTCATCATTGGATGGATGTTGCGGGATGCAGACGTTATTGCCTACTGCATTAATTATTTTTATAGTAATTAGGGACATAAATGGTATCGCTTGGCGCCGAGCGTAATGGGCGTCGCGTATCGTAGGGGCGGGTGGCGTGGCGTGTCTGGGCTGTGATTGGTTGAAGCACGCCTCGCCTGCCGCCGCGCCACGCAGCACCGCGCCAGTACCACAGTAGCCTCCGAGGCGAGCAACACTATCATCAAGTGCCGCGACCTAGTGCCAAACTGTGTAGTGTATGTGCGATGCTCGGCCGGTGATCGGAACCAGTTATGGTGAACTACGTGAATCCGCTCGCCATGTACCAAGGCAAGGGCGGGCAATACGGCGCGGGCGGCTGGTACGGATGGCAGCCGCAGAACTTTGAGGAGCAGCAGTGGTGTGGCTGGACGGGTCCGGGAGCGGGCGAGTGGGTCCCGGAGCCGCATCACTTTCCCAAACGAGAGCCGAGTGAGAGAGAGAGTGCTGAGCTACCCTCCCCGGCGAGAGGAGACCTGGCGAGTCCTGGAGGAGGATCCTCTCCATGTGCCCGACCCGCGCACCCCCCCGCCGCACCAAGATCACCATATGAGTGGATGAAGAAACCCAATTATCAAACACAACAGAATCCAGGTAAGTCACTTAATGAATTAGACAGATTTATAATAAAATAAAGTTGAAGTCTAAATAAGGGATAGATAGGTAATTTAGGTTCATGTTGTTTGACGGCCAAAAATACCAATAAACAAGACATGCAGTATTGCAAATTCCCATGGACATGAGCATATTTATTAATGAGAGGGTAGGTTGAGCAATACACACATATAAAACAGCAAAGGTTTTTTTAATATATCTAAACTATGACTCAAAAAACGTATACTTCATTCCAATCCAACCCTTTAAACACTGAAAGAATAAGGTAAGAATAAAATTAATGAAACCAAAATGAATGTAATCTTTTTTGTGTTATCAAACAAAACATGCATCATATTAATCTGAGAGCTTAGTCTTTAACATAATATCAAATTAGATACCAGCTGAAACACATAGCACATGACATATATTTTATTGATCACATGCACATCACAATCGACCTAGACCTCGCTTTTAAAACATACCCTTTTTATACTTAAAATCGATTAAGGACATTAAACTAAACAACTTTAACTATAGAAGGCATATCTAAGATATTGTAATTTAAAAAAAATAATTAATACATAAAAAAAACTGGTCTATATTTCTTCTAAGTTTTTTTCTTTTATTTCAGCCGAGGCTAAGAACCTCACTATACTTTCTCAGTTTGATCTAGGGACGACACTTTAGAATTATTAATTATTTTTAAAATTACAATATTTAAGATATGCATAGTATTGGCAAAGTTGTTTAGTTTTATGTCTTTAATAGATTTAAAGTATAAAAAGCGCAAGTTTTAAAAGCGAGGTCTAGGCGAATTTAATGGGGATCCTTCACGGTGGCTAAGAAAGTGCGGGTTGGCAATGTAACTTCTACAGGGATAGTAGCCGGGACCGACGACGGCCTAACGCGCAAAATCATCTTGTTCGAGCTATCAATAAGTTATTTTTAAGCTTGCAATGAGCTACCAACTTGGGTTTAATCTTACGAATGGAAATTGTAAAACAAACGCTTATATCCACTATAAAAATAGCAGCATTTGTACAGTGAGCTGAATTGCAAAAAATGTATTTATCTTCATTGCATTGATCACTATTTCACATACAGACATAAATGTAACATTATTATAAAGCTATTAAATAATGCTCTCATTCATTCATTTTGTCTTAGAACTATGTACCATGTCAAACGTTATGTAATTGGCATTTACTGTGACGTGAACGCCGCTTTAGGAAACTATATTCTTAACTAAACTATTATATAGTATTATATTATCTGTGCTTTTATACACAGCTTTAACCATAAAGTTAAGGCCTCAGAATAAATAAATAAACCTGCAGCCGATTAAAGAGGGAGAAGGTTTTAAAGAGGGATCAAGAATATGCAAACACCATTGCCCGTCAACCACTTCAAAAGCTCTCTATCCCGATTCGTTGGGTACGACACCGTGCTTAGTGAGATGAGGTCGTGTTAACTTAGCCGACGACAGATATAAAAACAATTTAAAATTTTATTATAAAATAAAACCGCGGCAAACAGAGAAACTGGAAAGTTTAAAAAAAGCGTAACTGAAACAACTACATTTACACAAGCTGGAGCTTTTAAGTTTCCGAGAACTTACTCTATCTACAAAAAGCTCATTGAATGCAAAAGCCGGCTGTTAACCTAATCTTGTTTCCAATTGTTTAAAAACCACGCCAATGAATGAATATATTTAGGTAGCCGCAGAACACACAGCCGCCAAAATTTCGAACAATAGCTCTAATTCATTTACCGTTATAGTGCTAAAACAAAGAAAACAATATAAAGTATTTGCCGCCACGTCTGGTGAATATCCCAAAAATGGTAATTCAAAAGATCTTGATTAGACAGGTGCACTATTAACATAAGTTTAAAAAAAAAAAAACCACCAACCAAACCAGTAAAATTACTTCTATATAATGTTATCGCCATCGAAACTGCGAGTAAAACTCCAGTATTCAATGTATTTCTTAGTAATGTTTTACGTTTGTTAATAACTTTTATTTTGAACGTCACATTACTAATTATTAATATTTTTTATACTCTTTGCTTTGGAGGGTACGTTGATGATGATGGTATGAGAGATTAACCTGATCATCACATAGACACAAATATTTTCTTAGTCAAACATTATTACATTCATGCTAGCATCTCGCACAGATATCTAATGACAATATTTTGATGACGATAGCCTTAATTAAGAGCAGACATACGACTCAATTTTATCTGTATTTTTGTTTCCAAGCTAGTTAAAGCCACAAATGATTAAAAATAGCCTAGATAGATCGTGTAGCTGCAAATCATGAGCTTGCATTCTATTGACATAAGGTAGCACATTCAGTCTACTATGGTATGATGAAAGTTTTAAAGCTCATTATAAATTATGTATATCTACTCATTGTTTTTATTCACGTACGGATCCCACCATCCTAAAGTTGTCTGAAATACCGATAAGATCGCCAATTGTACTTCTTTTTAAGAAATAATCTATGTAAAATGTTTTTAACTGTGACGTACAATGTGTGACAATAAAGAGTTGTCTATTCTATGACGCAGCTCTTTTTTTTTTTTAAAAAAATTGATCAGGACATACGAAGACTTGTTTCTAAAAACATTAACCTCTATACGATAATCTAAGGTTCGTTCCATACCAGCTAACGAATCCAGATTAGTGGTGCAGAATATTGACATGAAGCCCATTTTCAAATGGAACATGTATTAAGTCCGCGCGGCTGCCAGTGCCGGTAAGTTTATGAAAGCTCAGTTTTTTTCTCACGTGACAAACACACCTTATGTTACGAGGGCATAAAAACTGAAATGTGACATTGGTTTTCCCAAAAAAGAAAAAAAATAATGGGATTACGTATAGTCCAAAGTTTAGTTATTGCGTTGCAATCGTCATAATAATTTTTTTAGCATTTTTTTCTAAATTAATAAAGAAGTCATGGCATAGTTGAAATTATAACGTCTCTGTGCCTTTTCACACGTTTCTGCCGGAGCCGGCGTCGCTGGCCAAACCTAAAGCACGTGGCATATTGTTTGCCGGTTGCCCGGAAAATGTAAAAAAGGAATTTCTCCGTACCTGATCTCTGTGCAAATTAAAACTGCAAAATTAATGGGATGTGAAATTTTACATAAATTCAATGTATGTTATGCAAATGGAAAATAAGTAAAAAAGAAAGACATTATTTGTGTTGGTAATGTATAATTCAACGTCTCCTTTTTATTGGTCTTTTATGTTACTTATACTTATCAAATGAATACCTACTCTATTTGAATGCTTCTTTCTATTACTTCTTCTCACGTTATGTGATTGGTTTTTGTGATGGACAATTTAGTTTAATTATGTCAAACTAGCGTTTGGTTTGGTCGCATAGAAAATCTTTTATAAAGTAAAAATATGACCCAAAATTGTACAAACCATATTTTGAAAAAATGAAAAAATATGAATGTAAAGAGTTTCTTTGTTGCTTCTTCTCTTTACGAACACCTTCCAAAGCTACCTACGGACTAATAATAAATTTAAAAAATTTGACGTTCAAAAAATGTTAGTTATTAACTTAATTTTGAAAAATAAACTTCATTTTTATTTTGACTCTTTTATTGCTAAAAATAGGTCGTATGAGCTTAAGAGTTTTAAAGATGAGCGCTGATGGGAATTTTGGTATAATGAAAAGCAGGAAAAGAAAGCCACATCGAACAATAATTATTTAAAAACAAACCAAGGCTCTAGCTGTAACTCTTAAGGGCAATACACCATGAGCCCGCCGGGCCGCCGACATAAGTCGCAATTTTTTCTCGGCGGTTTAGTTTTCATACATACGTAAGGTACCTTAGACATAATTCTTTCAATACAGGCCGCCCGGGTCGTGTCGCCGGGCAATCCCGGCGGCCCGGTGGGCTCAGTTCGTATTGCGCTTGACACATACAAAAAAGAATGTCGCAGGCCGATATTTATTCTTATGGCTAATTTAACTGACTGACGTTATTACAGTTTAGTACATGGATTTGAGTTTATATTGTTTAGAATTCTAAGGAAAAGTACCATGTATTCGTATATAGGTTACCATTAAAATCAGAGCAATACATGCGTTTATGAATGGAATGAAAAATACTCTATTGAACATCAAAGAAGAAACACGCACAGAAATAAAAATTCAATAAGAAAAGCATAATTGGTATATAAACTATGTATATGCATAAAAACTATTAAACGAGTTTTTTTTCACACAGCTTGTTAGATTTTTCGGGCGGGAAAATATCCAGCATTTCATTTTTGTTTTCTTTTCATTTCATTTTGGTTTTGATTCCTAAAAGAATAATATTAATATAGCTTATGAATTCAACCAGAGTGTCTGTCTCATAATATATTTATTCCTCCCATAACCCAATGCGTAATTACTCTCCGTAATTACTTCCATACTTAATTATATGTAAACTTCTTTGGCAGCACAATAATAAAGATATTTCTTAGTTGGGTTTGTGTAATTAGCAATGTGTCTTTTTAAATCTCTCGCAGTGATTTATTGTGTCATAATATTACTTGCATCATAGACATAATTAATAGATAGCTTTATAATTCAAAATATTACTTCGATCGTTATAACTTTTGATTTGACTTAGCTACAATTAAACAACCCACAACGTTTTATTGCATTAATTATTCGCAATTGAGATAAAGCTAAAAATGTGTCCTCATTATATATTATTTTAATTCAATATACTAATTAACATAATCAAGTAACTATTTTAAAACATGGTCAATGTGCTCTTCAAAATTTCAATTCAATTTCAATTTCATAATGGAAATAGCATAGGTCTTATTTTTCAATTTGGCATCGTCTTTTTGGGAACCTCCCCCTTTTTGGAATCGGTTTATTATTTTTGCTTATTATTCCTAGTAAATCGTTTATAGTAGATCATTTGATTTGTCAAAGCTGCCTTTTTTCAGTGTCAGAGAACAAACGCTAAAAGCTTTCGAAAATTTCATGTAATTCTTGGGTCATCTATAACAGAGTTCCTGTTTGTCAATACATTTTCTGCAGTTAGTTCTGATTGTGGGCGACCGTTTCTGTGGTCATAGCACCATACCCCATTTAAGCGCAATACACACACTGAGCCCGGCGGACGGCTAACAATACCAGGCGTCACAACCCGGCGGCCTGGTATGATGGAATTTCGTCTAACCTAGCTATGTATGAAATCTAGACGGTCGACAAAAAGTTGCCTACATATGTCGCGAACCATCTTAAACTGATGCCCGAGATGGAGCACAGTCCCCCATATCGTTGTTAACTTAGTTGTTGAGTTAAACCAAAAAGTTTATTTTTTTTTATTGATAAAATAAAAATAATTGAGAGTATTGAACATTAGTGTCCAGTTATTGATTTAATTTTAAAAATATAAAATACTGATGTATTACATAATTAAATTCCGAGCATCTCAAAGCTAAACTTACGTATTAATAAAACAATAATACTATTAGTTGTAAGGAATGTAGTAGTTCGGATTTGAGGCTGGAGTCCTATTTTATCCTAGGACATCGTTAATACGCAAACGATCCATGTCTTTTTCTTTATATTTATTTATATGAGCGCTAGAATTATATGCGGTATAAAAAGTAACTTTCTGGGCTAATATATCGGGCTACGGTCGATTTTTTTGTGATAACCTCATAAAAATTAGGATTTGGATCAAAAACCCAGCACAGGGCGCCATATTGTTTATCGGCCTAAATAACCCTCTCGCTTGCGGAACGTGACATTTTTCTTGCAGGCAGGTGTGGCTCATCAATTTATAAGACGCAAAAGTATCACTTCAAAATGTTTGGAAAAAAATTGTAACTTTATTGTCGGCTCTGAATAGCATTCTCATATTTCTTCCTTCGGGTGGCGTAAGCCAGTTTATATTACATTAAAAATTTTGATGCAATATTTGCTTTAATAATATCAAATAAAAATGTATCATTGTTTCCAAAATTCTTGGCTGTCATGTTTGTTTTGTAAGTTTACTTATTTTTAAAGAACTAATTAGCACTTAAATCATAATATGGTATGAATGAAAAAGTTGTTTACTGCTATTAGTCCTTCAATGCGCTTTGATCGTTTAAAATACACAATGGATTTTCAAGGCAGTATTTTAACACGTGATTCTATTTAATGTGGAAGATTTAGGATCCATAAAAATGGAAGTTTATTCAGAACTTTAATTAAATTCACTAGTATATGTTGCTTTGCTGCCCCTTAGGCTCTAACCAGCCCCAGGATTTTCGTGTAGAATAGAACACAATACGAATGATATTTATTGCATCGCATAATAAAAGAGAACTTATTGACAAAATTGTAATCAAACAGTTATACAAAGAAGTACAACTGGTGGTCTTATATATAAGCATAAAAGTGACTAAATTTTAGGCCATTCGGGTAGTTAACAAAACCATGGTCAAACGAAGAATTTAATTTATACCAACCTCACAAACACAAATAATACACAATTTTCCAAACTCCAAACGAAGATTAAATATCTATAACAACCTAACCCCCAAAACAGCCTAAATATTTGTTTACCCGTTCCTTGTTTTCAAGCCATTAATCGATCGCGCAATAATATTCATAAATATAATTACGCGCCTTTGTAAAATTAGCAGTTAGTTATTGGCGCGAAGTGTACAATTTCGCGTTATGTGCACCTAGGGATGGCGGCGGGCTCCGAGCAATTAAATAGCGGCGCAGTCGTATCGGATTCGGATGTGACGACAATCACTGCCGATGGGTCCCGAGGGACAACACTACGCCCCTCCTGTATACTTGCACAAGTTAGTCTGCGATTAACTGTTACTTCCTGTTTTCCGGTTGCGGATTTAAGTTTACATTTGGCGGATAACTGATGTTCTTGTTTTGAATTGGCTGTGTTTTGTAAAATGAGGTCTCAATACATTTTGTTCATCTACTGTGGACTAATGGTTACTAGTATCTACACAAATATCCTAAACTATTATATTTGCGGAAATGAGCAATAGTGTTTTACTCGTGTTACAAACGTTTTAAAACAGGTCCTGGGGTTTTTTCTGGGTTTCTGTGATTTCACAAATTATGTTGAAAACAGTCCAAATGACGTCATCTAAGTATAACCTAGTTTTGTTAAATATTTCAAACAGTTTCTTAAAAAACACTTTTAAACTTTAATAAAATCCATATATAATTTAAACAACTATATTAATTTAAAATGTAATCCCTGTCTAGGACCTGACTACTCATAAATATGTATTTCTCATGTGTTTTTTCTATGCTAGTATCAAATCGACCAATAAGCCCAAGTTATATAATACATGTTAGAATGATCAATAAGTCAACACAATTACCGTAGCTCACCACAACTCCATAAAAAAAGCGCAAAAAGAAAGCTATTCGCCTGCCAAACAGCGGCTTTTAAAATGAATAATGGCCTAACAATATTATGGGATCACAGACGATTAGTGTCAAGCTGTCAACACACAGAAAATGATAGGCCCGGGTCTCACCATGTTCGATTTGTAAAGGGCGTATGAATGGAGTCCCTTAACTAAATAAACGACGAAATCTATTGTTTCGAAGAGAACAGAAGCTCTCAGTGGGCGATTATTTGAAAAGTGGTCAACAAAAAACGTCAGCGTTAGAAACATATTAATCTTGCTGTCAACTACTTTCTTTCTATGGTCTTTCATTGGTAGGAATACGTCATGCTGTGGTGTGGCGGCGGACCTACCCTGTTTAGATAACTACCAAACAAAACAAACTACCAACCCTTATCATCTGTCACTTAGTTACATAATAATCATTGATTATGTTTCTTTGGTTACATTGTGTTGTCCAATTTACTAATTTTTGTTCTAGATTCGTGTTAACTCGAGAGTCTTCAAGTATGTTCATTCGATATATATATATATATATATATATATATATATAAATAAATTCACCGGCCAAACTCACATAAGGTGACTTTCTTGCATCTCACTTGACATTGGCGAAATAATTGTGGCAAACACGATTGAAGCCACTTAAACAAAAATTGAATTGAATTATGTTTCTTTGTTTCAAGTCGGCAGTTGAACGAATGGGAATGATTCAATTAAATATAAAATTAACGCTTAGTATGAGAAATCTAGAATGAGAATGTCCTTTGAAAACAATTGTTTATGTATACTTGTTTAGCAACATTTATAAATAAATCCTAAATCTTAAAACAAACTCATCGTTTATTTGATACGACAAAAACACCAAGAACATTTACCCCAATCACTAAACACCGTATAAAATACATAAGTGCGTTCTTCCCGCTACGATACACCCTCCGCCCTCGCCTAAATAAGTCCCTCCCTATTCCGTCGGGAGCGCTTTAGCCACAACTTAAATTCCTTTTTGCCAGTTGACTTCATAAATATTTTTGGCTACTGTAATTGCAAAACGAGTAATTTCGCTTCCTTTCGAAAAGGTTTATCTCTCGATAACAGTTATCGGCCGCGCCTTCGCCCATCAAAATCCCATTACAAGAAGGCATCCTACGAAAAGCGATATGTTTGAGTAAACAGTGAGTGTTCAAAGGAGCCGCTATCGTGGACTAGTGATGTTATAATCGCACATCGATATCGTGTTAACGCGGGATTTTGGTAGGCCGACAAAGCGATTCGCCGTATCGCAATTGTTAATCAATTCTATTCACATTTTACACTTTGTACTACAAGTGTTATTATTTGCTGGCAGCTGTATTACATGTGTTATCGTGTTGCTATTAATTAATACATACATAAATATTCTCACGCAGTTAGTTCCCATTGGGGTAGGCAGAGACTATCGACTATTAATTAATATTATGTTATATTTAAAGTTATTAGCCCGCATTGGGGTATAAAGGCAGAGATTATCAATTGCCACTTTTTACGTTTTTGGCAAACCTTCTCCTCCTCTTATTCTTCATAATTCGGAAGTACCCATGACTCATTTCTATTAATGTAATTGTCTCCTCCGCTCATATTGGATTTAATTAATGCTTGAGAACAAACAATATACTAAGTCTCGAATGTACGAATGTATGCCATAGACATAGATACATAGAGAGGCTACATGGAGACATAGATAGTTATAGGTGGTGATTTTTAATTGGCATTGCATTGTTTACTTTATTGTTTAGTTAATGTATACCCTGTAAATCTTCCAAATAAAAATAAAATACTTATATTATATTCGACCACAAGTCAGTTTTAAGACTATGGTTAATACCGACTATAATTTCACCATCAGATTACCTAAAGCATCATCAAAATTTCTATCAATTGGATAGATTTAGAACAATTAAATAGATGAAACCCTACCTATACTAAAATTAAGTTTAATTTCCGATTTTATAGTGGGTTTGATCGAGACGATAGGAAAGAGTTCAGATGTTGATAAACTGAAAATCGTAGCGATTGAGGCTGCTTACGCTTGAGGATAGTATGTCTAATTGTCTTTGCCAGAAAAACCTTGAAAATACTGAAACATAACTCTTAGTTAAAAAGTAAGAATTTGACATAATTATTTCATTTCTATACATCACAAAAACCTTAGGAAATACCCACAAGTGAAAGACGTTCATCCCGTTTTATCTTGGCGCGTTATTTGCTCGTGATAACCGCTTAGCTAAACATAATGGCTGGCCCGCCCGCACTGTTCTGTTGACGTGACAAATAATGTTTTACTCCGTACCAATGTCTTGTACTGTATGGAAATATTGGGATCGTAGATCGTTTGAAAAAGTAGTACTTTGACTTAGAGTATGTTCTTGAATACATACCAATATCACGACATAACACCATGACGACGGTCAGAAATATTCTGACAGAAGAGTTGCACAATACAAATATTTTAAATTGGCCTCAAATCACTGTTAACTTTTTTCGTAGATTTTTGAGCCATTGAAGTAGTATTTTATTTGTATCAGAGTAGGCCATTAAGTACTTCAGCTTTTATTAACTGACTCAAATAAATAAGAAATGTTAATTATAAAAATATTAAAGCTTCTATAGAGTATAGAGCTTAATTCCGTGGTCTAAGTAATATAAAAACAACAGTATAATATTTAAAAAACATATCTACAGTAATGAAAACCAAATAATATTTGAAAATAAATCTTTTACAAATAAAAATGAACAATAAAAATGTTATGATTGAATGAGAACGATTTTGCAAACAATAAATAAAACTAGGACAAATAAAGACTATAGAATTTTTTACTGCTGTAAGTTTGTCAAATACAAAGAATACAAAGTGTTTTTGTACATAGTTTTTCTTATGTAAAAGTTCTGACTTTTAATTTTAAAAGAAATGTTAAGTTGTATTTTCATAATTTTGTGTTGTATGCAATCTACAAGGCTGCCAGATCATAATACTGGGACCACTTACAGTCACATGTTAGAAAATATTAATTTTTAGTCAAGTATTTGTTACTTTTAGTGTGTCATTCATTAGTTAGTAATCGTACATTTATTTCAAATAGTTGATCCACTAACGCCAATGGCAGTTAGTCACCGAAACACCAGAGGCGAAAAAAAGCAAAACCTAATAAAGAAAAACGACGAGTGAAAATACAATATTTTTTTGTGTTTTAACGAATACGAAGAAAATGAATGTGCCCGATTTTTAAATACGGTTATAAATAATCACAAACTATCTGTTTTTTTGTAACTAACTAAAGCAATAAAATCTTAGCACATTAGAAATTGTAAGAATACGCTAATGATATTATATTTTTTTGTCGTAGATATAACGTAAAAATATAATTCGTTAAGTTAAAAAAAAAAGATTTTAACTACGGTATAAAATCACTTTCCCGATTATGCACAGTGATACAAGAGTTGTGGAAGTAAGGATTAAAAGTTTATCTAAAGTGCGTCGAGTTATTTTCTGAATAAATGTAACTGCACTAACATGTTCATATATATACTAAAAAATAACATCAAAATAATCAGACATTATTTGTCACACATATATATAGCTCTATACGACTCTTTTAATTTTCAGTCCAAGTCTAGTAGCTACAATGGTAGCAGACAGTCGGATTTCTTACACTCGCACATTTACATAATTTCTGCCATACTATTTTTAAAAAAAAGTTTGCGAACGATCTGGTTAGCTTGAGTTAGGGTATATATTTTTAAAATAAAAGATTTTCAACACATCTGTTTCTGATATTTATCGTGTCATAATAGGTTGTATATCGTTCCATATTATCTAGAAAGGTTTGGGCACGCCGCGCTGTTTGCTCCTAAATTTACGCTTTTCCTATCAAAGATCCTGCACACATAAAAAACGATGCATTATGTTTGTCTGTTTGTCTGGCTGGCTCTTCAGTCTCGACAACATGTTTGCTCCACTAACAGGATATTTATTTTAGTTATAATTTTCGTGTCATTCGTGAACCGAAGAGTTTATCTATTGTCTAGTTTTTACAAAGTTGTAGAACACATTTTGTGTTTACTTTTGACCCCTTGTATATCTTGCTGGGATGATATCGCACTTCAAATTCTCTGTGGAGACCTTTGATTTTCTACTGCGTGCGGTTAATTTTTATGTGACTCCTTAGTATAGTTAATTTAAATATTTTCACGAGTCAAACAATAAACTGGTATATTATAATTGCTCAAGCATTGCTTTCATATTTATTATTAGTCGCATGCACATTGACAGTTTTTGCTATAGTTTTATTGATAATATTTCCTTACATCCCCAAGAAACTCTGATTACATATAATTGATCCGGAAAGTGGAACAAAGAATAGCTTTATGATAGATTCTTTTTATGATTACGTTGTATAATTTCTAAAGCGGATTCCAAAAATCTCAATCATGATAAAAGTTTTTGAAGTAAGATCTTAAATTGTATTTTTTATAAACATATAACATAACATAAACGTTCACGCCGTTTATCCCCGAAGGGGTTGGCAGAGGTACCAATACATCTGAACTCACATGGCAGCGCCATCTAGTGTCCAGAGAAAGGTACCCACGTTTTGCTTAGACAGTGTACTCACGTGATAGGGAGCAGGCCTATCGCCGTTTTGTACGAATACACTGTCACATGACTAAGTACAACTCAGCCATGTGGGCTTCCTTACGATGTTTTCCCTCACCGTTAACAACCATGATAAATTAACCACACATTTGACTTTAGAAAAGACAAATTGGTGTAGGCCCGACCCAGGATTGGAACTCACGCCCTTCTGTTTTCGGGCGGGTGTTCTACCCACTGGACTATCATGTCGTTATTTTTATACTGGCGAAAAATAGTAACTGCACTGATTGATATGACTATTTGGATAAAAACTTGTAACGATCAGTAAGAAACAGAACAAAACGAATTAAATAACATGACATACAACTCTCCGATTCTCTGTAAATGTGACAAACATAATTTATGAAGTTCTCTGATAAGGTTGTTTGCATAGTTGTGTAAACCAAGCACGACACCTCAGCTATATGTCTTAATACTGAGTACACAGATTCATCTGCTCCGCTCGTATAAGACGATAAACAATGCTACGTTTTAAATGTTGGCAAATAATTCATATTTGTGAATTGTGAGTTATCAAATCGTGGTATCAGTTTCGGGAATTTTAGTTACTATTTTCGGAGGTAACGGAAGTAATTAATGCATTTATTTATTAATTTTGGACTTTCACCACATATTCGTTTTTACTATCAGCTGTATATATAGTCGTTATATTAACATATTTTGACGTGACTTGTTTCTAAATCTTATAGGAATAACTTCAACATGTTATTTCTGCAGTTCGAATTAGTGCCCATAGCAAACGTTTCCATTATGTTTTATTTAGAAAGAGAGAGAAATGCTCAACGGGAGGATTCAAATCCTAAGACCATAAGGCCTATATCAATATGTGTTAGATCATAAATGTCAATATTTATCAATGTTTTTAACCGTGAGGGATAGCATCGCGTGGAAACCAACATAGATGAGTTGTACAAAGTCATTCGACGATGATGTATTCATATAATATAAGATTAGTGGAAGCAAAGTTCCTTAAAAACTAGATATAACGGTGTAGAAGTACCTTGTGCCCTTCGAGGATGGATATGTCGCAGCCAACTGGACAAATCAGCCAACTGACAAAGCAGCTAGCCGCTTAATTAAACGCCGGCTCCCAGTCAAAAGGCTAGCCCGCTAATAAAATGAATTGTCGTCACCGAACGTCCAATCACCCGGCTGGTTGAATGGTGAGCCCGTTGGTTTGGGCTGACGTTACATTATTTTTCTGTTAAAATTTGTAGGATAACTGTTTAAAAAAGTTTGAAATTATGGAAATTTCAATAAATAAATTAATACATAGTTAAAATTAATACATAAGAGAACTTTATATTTTTATATTCATGTTCGTTATTAATAAGTCGGTACCTGTTTGTACTTTTAGTTACTGTGCCAAAGCTTTGTGCTTGTGCCATTTAATTGTTAATATTGTATTAAATGAATATAATTAAAGTATTGACGACATAAGAAGTACCTAAGAAAAAATATTTTTGTGATAGTCACCCTAGATAACCAGACGGCGATATAACGTTCAGCCAAGAGGTTGGACGTTGTGTTCAACTAAATGGCTGACTGAAGTTTAGCCCTTTACTAGGAGCCGGCGTTTAATTAAGCGGCTAGCTGCTTTGTCAGCTGGCTGATTTAACCAGTTGGCTGCGACAGATATATTGCGTTGAGTTTAGACTCATTTAAAAATTTATTGTGCCATTGTACTAATTGATCATTAGCTTCGCGTCGTTTCTACACCATACAGTATTACATACAACACCTAACGAATCCGAAAGAGCATTTAAATACAAATTAAACTTAAAAACTATATCATATTTTAATATCGACTGAAAAATTACATGTACTTAATTTTCCATGATTCCAAGTACGCTACTCCCCGTGTGGTCCGCCAGTTAATCCGGGATCTCGCGTCTCCTCTTTGTCCCTCCGCCTGGATTAGTGTTATCTAAGTGTGCCTTTCCTTACTTTCATGTATCTCATGTACCTCTTTCATACTATCAGATCGGTATGTCTCCTAGTTCAAACATACGCTTTAGAGTGAAATACGAGGCATTCGTCGGTCGGAGCTAAATGTATTCAAATTGAGCGCAGTTATGATAGTCTTTGCAATTGGCTGATTAGTAAATTTTAAAATATTGTTTTATAAGAAAGTCCATATTTGTGTCAAGTTATCTACTAATTATGCTTTATAAACTCAATAGCTCTGTAAGAGCCACAGTTCCGAGGCCAACTGTTTCTGCTTTCGATGGTTCGCAAACGCATTGCAACTTTACAATCCCAAATTTGTGGGGTATTAATCTAATTAAAATGTTTTCTACTAAATACCCTGAAAATAGAGAAACCAATTAACTACAAATTCCTTTCAGAATACTCTTTTAAAATCAGAGAGTCCAAACCCCTTTTTCCTATTTTACTAAAATAAACCTGTATGTATAAATAAAAATGTAAAGATATGTATTGTGCAGGCAAAACGCGGACCAAAGACAAGTACCGCGTGGTGTACAGCGACCATCAGCGCCTGGAGCTGGAGAAAGAGTTCCACTACAGTCGGTACATCACCATCCGGCGCAAGGCTGAGCTGGCTGCAAACCTTGGACTCTCGGAACGACAGGTAACTATCTAAACAATAAATTTAAATAATATATTTTTGTGATTTTGAACGTACAAAATAAGGGCATAACATATGAGGCACATTTGAAACAGCATGATAAATATGGCCGTTGCATTCCAAGAGTATTTGTTGCTGAGTCCGCTGAAAACTGAATCACAGTATTCAGAATTTAAAATTTTCCAGCCAATTTGATCTTTAATAGGTACAATATTGTTAAATGATAACCGATTGGTGTTGGGTCCGCTACTGCCAATCAATATTATAAAAATGGCATATTGTTAATAAAACCTCGACATAATTTTGTTTCGATGGGTACGCAAATAAGTTTTGATCCACCATTTAGAAGTCCTTGTATCACAGTTTTTGATATGTTTTATTAAATATCCAAATAATATAACAGTTTATATATGAACGGGACACATTAACACGAGGTATGGCATTGACATGCTTTTGCAATTTGACAGAACGATCTTTAATTAACAATACTCAAGCGAAGATATCTAAAACGAAAAGTTGGAAAAGTGAATAAGGAAATTCGGACTTAAGCGTTAAAAAACCTCTTTGCATCTGTTTTATGTGAGGATTAATTAAAACTTAGAAATATTTGGATTTGAAAACATTTGCTGAACCATTAACGCCGTCTTCATAAGCATTAGACTTAACTTTGTATACGTATTAGATTAAAATGTCGTACATGAAAAGATTTCGTTTTATTTTGTATCAGTATGGACTATTATATATTTTTTCAATCCTTACTCTTGACTGATAAAAGATTTTATTAAAGGTAAAAATCTGGTTCCAAAATCGGCGAGCCAAAGAGCGAAAACAAGTAAAGAAACGCGAGGAAGTCGTGATGAAAGAGAAAGGCGATCATGCCTCATTACAACACGCACAACTACATCACGCCACCATGCTTCATCACCAGCAGATGATGAACGGCATGATGCATCATCACCACTATCACCAAGGAGTGCTGCAAGGAGTCCCCGAGCCGCTTGTGCCAGGGGTTCCACCCGTACCCCTTCTGTGACCGAACAGTGACTACTATCGTGGTGAAACCTACGCCCCTTGACTTCGGAAGTAGGTGTGGTATAAACTTTAAAACGTCGTGATTATGTGATAAACTAAGTGCAATGTTCTTGAGAGAATATTAGTAAACTTTTTACACACCATACTAAAGTGATGTGTCTTAACTACGCTGTATTTTTAGGAGTTTTGTAAATAACACTACAACGCCATTACGTCATTTTAATGTGATTTTAAAACAACACCTTGTCAGTTTTTACGAAGGTTTCTTCAAATATAGCGTTAAGGATTTACCCGTGACTTATTCTTATAATAATGTGTGCACGCTTTAATGTAGATTGTTCTCTAAATTAATCAATTATATTAAGTTTTAATAATTATGACTCGTATTGTAAATATAGATGCTTATATTTTTATATTATTACAATTATTGTATTTAATAACTTACTTTCTTTAAGTTCGGTGTATGATTTCTCAACGCTGCAAGTGCCTTTATTTGAACGAATTTGTGATGATGTATTATACTCAAAATGTCTGAATTATCGTGCTTCAATTAAGATTCGAATAAGGTTAATAAAGGTTACATAATATTATGCACATTTAATGAAAAATCACAAGTAGATAAAATAAAACTAAAAAACCTACACAAGTAAAAATTTCATAGAAAATCGTAAAGATAGATAACGTGCCATTTCCAAAACCAATCATTTTCTTTCACTGTATATAAATTTGAGATACAAGAGACAACTCATTGCTTTAGGTCAAACTTAAAATTCTGGCAAGTCGTTTATAAAATTACCATACACTAAAAAACTAAAATGCACGAATGAAATTAATTTATTTTCGGTTATTTTGTAAAAATAATCAGAATCTCATTCAGACGTTATTTTCTGCATTATAATGAGTAAATAAAAATTGTGTAACGTATTTGTGGCCTTGAGAAGTAGGTTTAAGGTGCTGTTGCTATTAAATTATGGCACAAATATATTCGGGCTAAAATTTTCTTGAAAAAATAGTTTTACATTAAATTTCACATAAGCAAAAAGCTGTATTTTTATTTCAATGATAAAAAAAATGCAGTACATCTTTCAAGTTCGTAATGTAAATAAAATTTATGAACTATCACTTTTAAGTTTAACGAGTGCAGATACGAAAACGTAAAGGAAAGGTTCATGGAAAGCTTGTGTTAGAACTTGGGAAAAGAAATATATATTTCAAATCGCCCGTAACGCCTTAAATTTTATGAAAAAGCTTATATATTGATATATGGGCTGAATAGAAGTATATTTGTGCCAGTTGAGATTAACGGATGGCAAACAGTTATACTATTATATGTTACAAGAAAAAATATTTAAACTAGTACAGGTAAAAACACATTCATTTGTGTTTATTATTTATAATAACTAGTGTACCATCCACCCAGTGTAAGTGTAAAGTAGATTTACTTTGTAAATAGTCGATAATATTTAGGGTAATTTATAAAATCATGTTTCTTAAGATTCACGCTTATTCACAAAATTTGAAATACCCTCATTCTAGATAAATATCGTTTCTGAAGAAATTATATACGCGGAATATTTGCGGAATGTTTCAAATTCCCCTATTTCGTTTGTTGATTAGAAATAGTACGGAATTGATGTATCTTAGTTTGAAACCAGTTTTGTATAATGGTGCTGGTTCACATCGTTTCTTGCCAACTTTGATGTTATTTTCCTAGTAGATATTTATGATAAAACTTGAACTTTTGTATTATTTTTGTTACATTCGCATTGTCAATACAATATTTTTGGGGAATAGGTTTAATGGTGTCATGTTGGATGTTTTGAAATGTGTTGTTATGGCGAGTTTGTTGTACACGAAATTGTAGATTTCCGCTGAGCACTGTCACAAAACTTGTTTGACAAACTAAATAAATTAATGTTAATCATCTTTTTGGTTTTATTTTCTATTTATTTTACAACCACAACCTATCATTTTTTTTAAACTAACCTATTTCTTTTCTTATGTATATGGATATGATAGACCTATGATAACGAACGGTCTTAGTCAATTGAACAGGAAATCTGACCAATATGTTATGATATGATAGGTAGTGTATAAATAAGGTATAGTGTAAATATAAAAACAACGGTGTCACTCTAATTTTTATACGGCTAATAAACCCGACAGACTTTAAGCCCTTCAATTAGTCAGGTAGATTATACTCAATAAGACTTAGCCGATTTATAAGCTAAAACTGATTTTAACTGATGAAGGTTACCACCTGTGATTATTAAAACTCTTTGGATATTCTTCTTGGTTTTCGGTACTTGAAACGAATAAGTGGATCCCATCAGAACATCAATTTATTGTTTGTCTGCCTGTGTCGTAAAACAAACAAAAGTCCTTAACGTTAACCTTATAAAAGCTGGCTATACTTTTTTAAATCAATACTTGCAAATTGTCTCTTCTTTTATTCCAAGAATCGGATTTTGCTTAATGTTATGGCATACTTACCGAATTTAAGAGCATTTGACTCCGAAAAATACTTTTTAATACAATTGCTCAAAAAGTGGCGTATTACAGGGACGTATAGCGTTCGGGAAGTGGGCTATTACACACTCGTGCTTTTTCTTTACCTTTCCCGCACTAGTGCGTTTTCTTTCCCAACTGTCAAAATAATGTCTATTTTAAAGAAAAACCAACCATAATAGTATATTTCATTACTAGTACGGAATGGCTGTCATTGCAAAGAGTTCCGACAAATGTCTACCCGAGCCGAAGGCGAGGGTTGACAGTCGGAACGAGTTGCAATGACGGTTCCGTACGTGTACTGAACGACTATTTTTAATACAGTTGCGAAAAAATTAAGCAATTTAACAAAACAACTAAACTCCCAAAGATTATTTCTGGAAAATGGCGACATTTTTTCTTCACTTATTGTGGTAGGCAAAGGAAACTATGCCCATACAGCCAAGTCTTATGTATAATTTTTTTGTTGATATGAAATGAAAATGAAATTTAATGAGTTATAATGTAATGAAACCTAACCTCACTAATTCTATCAAATCATTAAATCAGATATCGAAACAAATTAGTCGATTTTGCCTATTATTTTGTTGTTGTTGATTCATGTTAATACGACCTATGCCACGTATTAACATGAATCATAAAAACTTCTTTGATTTTTTTAGTAAAATCTTTATGGTTGGTTTTTCTTTAAAATAGACATTATTTTGACAGTTGGGAAAGAAAACGCACTAGTGCGGGAAAGGTAAAGAAAAAGCACGAGTGTGTAATAGCCCACTTCCCGAACGCTATACGTCCCTGTAATACGCCACTTTTTGAGCAATTGTATTAAAAAGATTTTACTAAAAAAATCAAAGAAGTTTTTATGATTCATGTTAATACGTGGCATAGGTCGTATTAACATGAATCAACAACAACAAAATAATAGGCAAAATCGACTAATTTGTTTCGATATCTGATTTAATGATTTGATAGAATTAGTGAGGTTAGGTTTCATTACATTATAACTCATTAAATTTCATTTTCATTTCATATCAACAAAAAAATTATACATAAGACTTGGCTGTATGGGCATAGTTTCCTTTGCCTACCACAATAAGTGAAGAAAAAATGTCGCCATTTTCCAGAAATAATCTTT